>VZRV01008102.1:464496-486141 GCA_013398115.1 Falcunculus frontatus | reverse complement strand
CCCCCCGCAAGCGCCACTTTATTGTATTTTAGATGTCTAATACGTTAAAAAATAGATTTGTTTACTTCTTTTAAAATACTCTTTAGAGCTCTTTTGAGTGCCTGAGTGTGTGTTACAGACCTGCCAGGTTCTTCTGCAGTTACACATTCACTTGTTAATGACTTTGTCTTAATCAATTCTTTCTCAAATGGAGATGCTCAGATATTTCAAGAGTCACCTTAAAAGACCTCTGGCAGATAAATAATTAAATGACCTGCTGGCTGCCTTCCTGCATGCAGAGGACTTCTGGTAGAAAGCTAATGGTTTGATTTTAAAAATCAAAACCTGCCAACCCCTTGAAAAAAGGCAGTTTTAGCTGTTTGAAGAATCTCACTGCTTATAACAGGTCATTGAAGTGATGAGTTGCAGAGTGAAAGAAGAGATACTTTTGTTCATTAAATTTTGTAGCTTGTAGAAGAGAAGTGGAACGAAGGGGGAAGTGCTGAAAACTAGTACATAAAATCTCATCTTGTCAGGTTGCTGACTAAGAGCTTGATCCTGGAGTTGCCCAAGTGTCTGTACAACTTGCTGGTGTCAGTTGGGTTGAGAGCGTTATGCACGTGCACACGTGTTTGAAAAATGAGACATAGGAAATCTGAATCTGTTTCCTTTATTCCTGACATTAACTTCATTAAGTTCAGTGGTAATAGGGGAGAATGAGTGTTGGGGCTGGTTGTCTTTCTCCTTTATGTTGTTCTGACCAGTGGAGCCTCTGCTCTGACTATTTTGAGCTTGACAGAAATAGCTTTGACATGGTGACAGGATGTGTGCTAAGCTGCACAAATGTGCATAATAATTTGGTAATAAAACAAGTTAGTATTTGTCATTGCTGCTTATTAGATTGATGTATTATCTATCTAGACAGTACCCTGCATCTTTTGGAGGCAGTGCTCGAGGATGACAGCTGCCAGCACAGAGAAGGGGTGGAAACTGGGGTCTCAACCTCCTTATCTTCAGTAAAAAACACTTGCCAGAACTACTCTGTTAGTAGCCTTTCTGCATTCAGTACATCCTGTTTGTAAATCATTGCAGGCTTCAGTAGATTAGCTTAGACACCCCAGAGGGTAGATTGGAAATTTAATTATGTTATGCATGTGGGATTGAATATTAAAGTGGACTGTTGGATTGCTTAGAAAATGTGGTGGCTGGTTCCTGGAGGAAGGGAGATGTGCAAATCCAGATTATTAGTTTTTAGGCAGCATCTGACATACTTTTGACTTCAGAATTCTGTGAATAAAGTTTCCTGCTGCTTTGAGACTGTTCTGAATGCCAGAGGGCTCTGCTGTCACAGCCAGGGACCTGTGTGAACTGGGGGCATCTCTTACCTCTGTGTACCTCATGTAGGTGACAGATCTTTAGTGCCATGGCAGAACCTTTCCCATGAGTGGGGCTTGCAGGAAGGCAGGTAATTAGCCTTGCTGGGATGCAAATAAGCCATGTTTATGATTCACTGGTGAACTGTGGCAAAGGGATGCTGTGGAATTCAGCAGGATCAGCACAGCTATGCTTAGCTTGATGAACAGGGCGGGGTCAGTGGATATAAGAATGTGTTAGAGAGCATCCTTTGTGCAGATTGTTTTAATGTTGGTTACCTCTTTTTAGCTTCTTCATTCATGTGTGTTTGTATCACTTCTAATGCAGTACAAATATTGACTTTGCTCTACACTGAAGATCAAAATAAGTGTCTCAAGGAATTCAAAGAATAATTTAGCATAATATCTGGAAATAAGGAATTCAACAATCTGTTAAGGGGAAAAAAGTAATATAAAGGATTATACACATAAAGGATTATGTCATGCTGAGTTTTCAGGGTCATTGTAGTTCATGAGTGAAGTTTTTTTAAGATCATCAAGATCTTAAAATTAGGAAGAATTCAACTCTCTTTGTATTTTTGGATCATGAATCATGTATTATAAAATATGCAGTGTGTGGTCCTCCCCTTCTGATCTATACCCTTTCCTGTCTACCTCAAAAATGGTGTGAGGATGCTTTTCCTGTTCAGCTGCCAAGTCCTAAGTTTCTCGGATAAACTGTATTTTTATTTAACTAGTCTAGAGCTTGATGTGTTTAAGCTCCCTGCAGTTATCAGGAGAGCCTCTTGGTTATATCTCAATATATACATATAGTTCAATATGTACCTTGTTATTTATAAACTTGAGGAAGTTGGAAAACCTGAAGTCCAGCTATGCTCAGCACCTTCTTTAAAGCTCTTTTTTCAAATATTTTTGCCATTAGCAAGAAAGCAGTTACATCAGACCTTTCCTTCTTCCCTGGTCAAGATAATTCTATTTTAGACAGAGTTGAAACTTGAACAGGGAAAAAGCTTTTGAAGTCTCCTGTCCACTTCTCTGCAGCAGTTTGGTTCTGTGGAAAAGCTCCGAGATCCTATAGTGATGAGCTGCAATAGTAAAGCTCATGACAGGGATAGGTTAATAAATGTTACTTTATTCTGCCTTTTTTGACAAAGAGGAATGGCACTTAATGTTTAAATCGCAAATGTTCACTTTGTATGAGCTTGATTTTGAATCCTGCCTTCTGTGTTATGCAGAAATGTAATTGCTGTTCAGTGAGAACAGTTTTACATGTACAAGTTGCATTCTACGCACCCTCTAAAGCTTCCCACAGCATTTTGTTTGTTCAAAATTCAGCAAATAATGCTTACAATATTGCCCCCCAACCATGCCTTAGGGAGCTTCATACTTAAAGCTGATGTCAGGGTTGTTTCACACCCTCTCCTTTGAATCTGACATTTGATACTCATTACATATTTGTCACCTGACAACTGCTTGTCATTGCTTATAGGAGGAAATGTTTTCTGTCAGGACATGGCTGAAGCACTGAGCTTTGTCCCATTCCCCTCCGTGATGGGCCTGCAGATAAGTATTTTTCCCTAAACCTTGGAATTCTGCCCTCAAAGATGCTCACGTTGAGGCTGCAGTGTAGTCTTCTGGAGGACCGGTCAAAGCAGAGGCACACTGAGCCCTCGCTCTGTTTCCTAAGTGACTTTCATTGCTGCTTGGGATGAAGTCTCTTGTGTTTTCCTGTTCTGAGACAATTTAGATAGCACTGGAGTCTCCTGCCCTGTCCTTAGCTTGTCTCTTCCCTTAGGTCCTCATAGAAATAGAGGGATCTTTGCAGACCTGATAATCGTATAATGAAGGTGAAAGATGCCTGAAAACTTTCCCTCCTCCTTCTGGTATCTTGCTCATCTCTCCAGCGAGGCTGGAAGTATTCAGGTTCAGGCAGTTCTGTCAGCCCTAATCCTTGAAAAGCCCAGTCTGTCAGGAGATTGGTATTAAAACCCACACTATTGAGAGGAAGGAAGAAAAATAATCCTCTGCTTTTTTCTTTTGGGTTGTTCTCTAATTCTTTTTGGGTGGCATTTATTTAGCTTTTCTGTGAAACCTGGAAGGATTGACTTTTATTTCCCCTTTCTGACTGGAAGTTGATAAGATCCTGTAACCATAAGATTCCAGATGCAGGCACATATATGGCAACTGAATTTCCAAAATGTGGGAGGCATTACCTTCTGAAGTTTCATTTGACTGTTACAAGCTTGAAGAGGAGTTACCAAAAGTCTGCATCTCTTCGAAAGTGGTCGGTGCATGGCCGTGGCTGCTGTCTTGCACGTGGTGCCCTCAGACCAAATCTTGCAGGGAAGCTCCAGTGTGCAATACTCTTGGTGAACCCCTCCATGGATGCAGCCCCAAGAGGGAGAGGGTCAGTGTTGTGTGAACTGAGGGCTGGGGTGAGCTGTCAGTCTGCTCTGTTTCTGCCTCCATGGCTGCAGGAGTCTGGCTGGACCTGCCATCCCTGCGTGTGCTCTGCAGGTCATGATGTCCAGTGATACTCCAGTGGAAACAGTCAGGTCTAGCAGGCTCTGGCTGTGTGGTTTTCTGCTAGATGCCCCGCTCATGGGTAGACATTCAGGGCATTTTGCCTCTTTCTAAGCAGATTTTCATCTTTCTTTGGAAACCTTCCAGGAGAAAATGCAAATAGAGTAGTGATGGAGAGCATGTAACACTGATTAGTTTTATTCTGGAAATGGCATACACATGATCTCAGCTAATCATGCTACATATATTTATTTTTAAAATTATACTGTTTGTCAGTAGGGAGAAGGGGTTCTTCCTCTAGAAAATCAATTTTTAATTCCTTATTCTTGCTGAAAAGGTGGCATACAATCACAGATTTAATTAAAGGTATAGCAGGCTTTGTCAACCAAGGGAAGCAGATTATACTTTGGTTACTTTCCAAAATGGCTGAGGCTTAAAAGCAAAACTAAAAAGGCTTTCCCAAAATGTGTTAACACATTTTGACCATTATTACAGCTCACGTTTGTTGTTGTTTTGCTTGTGCTGATAAGAGAATATCATTATACAGAACATCAGATCTAACAGTTTCCAGTCATTGCTGGCTTGGAGCTTTAGATCTTTCTCTGCTTCTCTGTGTAGCTTTAATTAAGCATTAGGTCAATCTTGGAGGGGGCAAAGCCTTTCAGAAAGTAATATGTAGAGAATGGTGTAATAATATTTCTTTCATTTCAGCAGAGGTTTCATTTGTTGTCAGGGCAAGAGATGCATAAAAGTAATAGCAAGGCTGCAAGGAAGAACATGTCTTCTTGTTATGATAATGGAGCTTTGTTTACTTGACCTTCCAATTAGTCAAATGTGAATTCTTCTGTGTATTGTGACTGCCTGATCTCTGTGAGTTCAGCTGGTTCAGGTACAGATGCACTTAAAAGAAGAGCAACCCCCTCAAAGTTGATTTCCTTCATCTCCCACCCCAGCTTGTAGAAACAAATAAGATTTCAGCGTGATATTAATGAATAGTAACAGAGTCAGAATAATTGGTACCCTTCTGGTTGTGATTAGGTTTCAGGGGAGGTACTTAACAATGACTGTTTCTTAAATATGAATTCTGATTAATGACAGAGATCTTTTTCTCTCATCTACTGTGCCTGTAACTAACACACTTTGCAGCTGCAGTACTTTGAAATTAAGTATTTCTTTTTATGCACTATCATATCTTGAATTGTAGTAATCTCAGTGGGAAGTTTTGAGCAGCATCTGTCTGACCTTTGATTTTTATTTTTTGTAAAATATTTTCATTTATTTACTTTTGCCTTTATGATTGAGGATTATGCTGATACTGTTTAAATCCATTGCTTCTTGTAAGGGATACTGAGATAAAGGTTCTTGGTTACCTCTGGCAATAAACATGCTTTGAGAGTGGCTGTTATATAAACACATGGATGCTGTAAGTGATTTCATTGTACCCACTGAGTCATTAGACATGAACTGTTAATGTCACAAAAGTATCTTAGGAAATAAACTTTATTGTGTGAGGGGGGTTCGTGTTTGTTTGCTTTAGTTTTATGGAGGCCTTAGAGCTCAGGAAGAGCGTTGGAGCTTTGGCAGCAGCCCTGGCCATGTGTGCTGCATTAATCCCAAGCTGGCTGCCACATCCATTGCTCCCCTTGCTGTCATGGTTTGGTGCATGTCAGTCTTCATTAACTGACTATTTTAGGAATCTCCAGCCATTCCCAGGCTACAGCTCATTAAGAGTATTCTAGCGCGAGGAGTGCAGGAGGTCAGATGCTATTTTATGAAGTGCAGTTATGTGTCCAGCAACCCTCCAGCTGCTGCTCCAATGTGTTGGGCTGCTCTGGAAATCTGCGTGAAGCGAGGGGAATGAAAGACACTGTCAGTGCGTTTCATCTGCCCTTTAATTCCTGGGACATCATGGAGTGTTGGACAGAGCGAGGAGCCACAGCAGATTTGGCCGTTCATCAGACTTGTCAGCGGTCTGGAGGGTCAGAACTGTTCCTGTGTCTTGGGTTTTCAGAATTAGGTTTGAAAGTGTTTGAGAAAAAGTGCAGCATGGAAAATGGATATTTCAGGGGTTTGCACCAGTATAGTAAAATTTGCTGTAAAAGTAGCAAAGCAGTGGATTTTTCATACCTTTTGAACTTGCTAACAGGTTTTCATATAAATTTAAAAATTCCTCACTGATGTCAGCAACAGATATTTCAGAACTTACTAGTCAGTTACAAGCAAGAAGCACTTACTTAATAATAAAGTATTAATATTTATGGAGATTGCATATTTATTCAGGGATCTCAAAACGTATTACAGATTAAATGAATTACTGCGTATGCCACAGGCTGAGGTACAGAGAAATCAAATACAAAGCATCCAGGCTTGGAGCCGGTGAGGTTCTTCAGGGAGTGCAATAATTTTTATCCACAGCTTGAGCATTTGCAACTGCTTTGTAGAATCAGGTTTAGTGAGTCATTGGCAAGGCTGGGAATTGAGTGGTGCAGTTCTGTCTGCCCAGCCCGTGCTTTAACCACTAGACCATACTTCTGCACCTGACTTTATCAAACAGCAAATTCCACTCCAGATTGAACCAGGTTCTGTTAGGTAGTTTTTATTTCTAAAAAGGACTGGAAATGAAAGACTCACTCACCCAAATCATGTAGAGATGACTCAGATAGAAAACTTTTTAAATCCTCAGGCCTTTTTTTTTTTAAAAAAAAAAAAAGAAATATGTGAACAAACTCCAAAGGAGTATCAAGAGACTTGGGCTGAAAGAAAAGTATGTGAGCCATCCAGAGTACCATTAAAAGCTGGTGTTATGCCAACTTGTGGTCCAGCACTGTTCTTCAGTATAATTTATTTTACTCCTAAAACAAACCAGCTCCACTAACGGCAAACAAAAAAGCTTCTTTTTTCCAGGTTTTGATTGTTGAATGAAAGGATTTGGGAATAAGCAAAGCTAACCCACTTAAATTTCATGGCATGCACCTTCACCCAGGATTTTTTTGTGTCTCTCTGTTAACTTCTCCACTCTATGCTTGTGTTGCTGTAACTGTGTCATTCAGATCAGAGTAATAGCCCAGAACCTCATCCCAGTGTATTATCTGAGCCTCACCTGGGCATTCTGGCCATGGCTTGTCAAGTGGATAAATTGGCTCACCCTCAATGGTGTGATTAAATGAGTATTTATGGTGATTGTAAATCCCATTGAACTAAGGGGGCTGCTAAGTCAAAACACATATTTGAAAGGATTTCTCTGCATTGGGGCATGAAGGAATCAGTCCTCTCAGCTTTGCCTATGTAGAGAACTAAAAACTGAGTTAAATGAATAAATGTAATTCAATTAGGATTCATGTTTAACAGTTTATTTTAAAGCAGAACGTGACCAAGATGTTCAAGCTCTTGAAAATACAGACTTGTAAAAGAAGTGTGAAAGCTCGGAAACTTTGTAAGAATGTGTAGAAATTGGGTATGAAATTAGTATTTTGGAGTCTATAAACATCCTCTGGGTGTGCTGCCCAGCAATATCCTGAAAGATGATTAAACCAAAGTATTCTAGAGCACTATTTTTTGATGCAGAAAATCATCAAAATTTGTATGGTTGTTTCAACTTCCCTCTTTTAGCAAAGATCTGAAAACTAAGTAAATACATGCATTAAAGAAGGGTTTGTGCAGGATAATGTCTGCAGTTACTTTGGGGGGAAAAAAAGAGGCCTGTTATGAGGAATTTTAAGCAAGGTACAGGTTAAAGTAATTTCAAATTCTGCATAAGTGTATTGCTTTCTATGCATGCTGTTGGCATTGTTTGGTCTTTTGTACACATGTAATTTGCTCCCACACAGAAGCCATTTATGCTGCTTTTTGCCCTTTGGGAGTGGTTTGAAATGATCTTAATGTAAATGAGAACCCTACCCTGAGGTCCAGGCTGCTGCCTGAGGTTACTGCAGTTACTGCACTCAATGTGATTGCAGAGTGTGGATCAGGGCTGCAGCTCTGACCCCTAAACTGCACCTCTGAGAGCTTTCCAAAAAGAAACTCTCAGAACAGCATCTCATTACTTCTGCAAATAATTTTTTTTTAAGCAAATGGAAGGAAGATCCTTTGTAGCCTCCAAGGGATCTTTCCAGGGTCCAATCAGACAAGAAATATAAATCAGGCATTTACAAGAAAGGAGATGGTCCAGGTGAGAGACCCTGAAAGCTGCTCTGCATTGTCTGAGTGCTGTTAGGGCTGGGTCCAGAGATTTGTTTCTCTTAAATAATGAGGAGTTTTTCACACTTCAGAAGTTGTTTTGTTTTGTTTAACTTGTCTGTAGCTTTCAGGTGTCAAGTAGATTTGATGGTCTTTTTTTTTTGGAGTCTTCAATTCTCCTGACAGGTAAAACCTTTTCTGGCTGACCAGTCACATCAAAAATAATTTAGCCCCTGTGCTTGTTGCTTTTCCCCTGATGTTTGTACAGCTTGATTTAAGAAAGGCAGGAGGGGAGAGGCATTTCTAGAACAAGAAGTAATTTGTGCTGTTACTGCAGTAATATATATGTCCTAGAAAATGCCATGTTTTGACTTTTCTTTCCAGTGGATGCAGAGCCAGGTTTCTCAGCTGAGGACCTGAACTGGAGTGAGCAACATCTTGCTACTAGTACCTGGACTAGGCAGGCAGATCTTGTGGAAAAACAAAGCTTCCTGAAATTTAGTTCTTGTTGAAGGACTCAGAGTTTCAATTAGAGAATTTTCAATGTACCTCCCCCTCACCTACCCACCACCTGCCGGTTTGGGGAGTTTGTTTTGGGGTAGAAAGTAATGAGTTTGTCACTGTGACCTCTCTCGTTATATCTCAAATCAGAGGACCTACTCGTGGCTTCTACTCTTTCGCTGGTATGGTTTGACCCTTGCAAAGGGATGGCTGCATTGGCAACAACAGCTCCTCTTGTAGTTGGACCCACCTTTTCCATTTGACTTTCAGTTTATCTGACTGGATGCTCTACGGTGCATCCACATTGCTTCAGAAAAGCAAAGAAACGTGCTGTGGAAAAGGTGTCAGGTTAGAGGTCCCAGCCAACTGTGGAACTGGGTGGGTTTTGTGGTTTGATTCTGCTGTCAGCGTCGCAGGCAGGGAGCTGGGAGAGTGTTGACAGCATCTGTGCTGTTGCCTGGCCTGGGAAGCTGCCACAGAAGCTGTTCCCAATGCAGCCATCCCTTTGTGCAGGACAAACACACTGGATATGGACACTCAGACTCCTGGAAGTCTAGTGCTTTGAAGTTGGATCTGGCAATCACTTCCTTCCTGGCAGTAAGGTGCAGCTTTCGGGGCTGAATATGGAGCTGGAAGCCTCCATATTTTGGGCAAATGTTCCTGTTCCTTTGAACCTCATGTTACAGCAGCATTTGCAGAGAGGTGCAGAAAGGAACCTGGGAGAAAAAAAAATATTGCAAGCCTTTCCATCGGTTACACATCAAAAACACGTGCTTTGCTTTAAAAAAGCCCCCTAAACATATTTATGAGACCAAACCAGTTGTGTACACTCATGTACATATACACACACTCAGAGATGCTGTAGCAGTATATCTAACATGTATGTTCTACATATAAATAAAAAATGTTTTATATAGCTGTCAGAAGGTTTTTCAGTTGCACATTGTTTTTCAAATTTCTGTATCATTTCCACATAGAAGTAGAAAAATATAAACCTATCAGAAAGTAAGCAGCTCTGGTTTTCTTTGTGTTAGGAATTTTTTTAATAGAGCTTGCTTTGCCTTTAGCTGCAAAGGCTGAAATTTAAATTGCTGCAGGCTTCCTTGATTTCCATGGTTGAAATAAATGCTCTGTATCATTTTGCTATTCATGTCATTACTCCCCGTAATCACTATATTCATCCCAACACACTGTGTAGTGTGCTCAGTTGAATATCTCTGACTTTCAGGAGGCTTCGTGGCTGGCTGTTGTTTGTTTCTGAAGCTGCACAATGACATACTCTGTTGGGCTAATTTGATAGTTTGCATTCCAGTTGCTGTGACTTACAACTTGTGTTTTCTGTTTGCCATGTAAATGAAGAACTGAAATTTACAGGGAATTATTTGCTTCTGTGGTCTCTTCACCTGAATTTACAGATTGTGATCAGTGGTCCAAGTTTGGTGAAAGTTCAGAACTTTCACACTTTTCCCCTCCCTCCCCACCTCTGTAGAAGTTAATTGCTGCTGCTGCTGCTGCATATTCAGCAGGGAGCTGGGATGGAAATGCAGGAGAGTTAATTTCCGGCTGAATATGGGAGCATATCGCTGCTTGGACTCTCTTCCTGGGATCAGATTCATGCACTCAAGCATTCATGTCCTTGCATTCATGGGGTGACCAGTTAATTTCCTGCGTGTGTGTGGCTGGAGCTGCTCCTCCTGAGCAGGGTGAGCTGTCCCTGGAAGCAAAGAGCAGTGCAGGGCTGGAAGCCAGCAGAGGCTGCAGGATCAGGCTCAGCGCTGCTTTAAGTCCAAGCAGTATTGTGAAACTGAACACATGCAACTGGGTATCTTGCTGAGAGAAAACAATTTATCCCAAACACTTCTAAAAATCCTTCAGGTTTTAGTATGGTTTGAAAAAAGTTACTGCCCACCAATCCCTTGACTCTTGCATTGCCACAAAAGGTTCAGACTGTGGTACAGATAGCAGAAGCTCAGCAAGGTGAGGTACTCAGAGGTCAGTACAGCTGGTGGATTTGTTAATTAAATTGGTATAATTACAGGGGAGTCTCTCTCTTTGTGCCCCTGCAAGAGAGAGCAGGCAGAAGGCACTGCAGATGCTTCCCAGTGCTTGATGCTGGACAAAGGTTGATCAGTAGAGAATGTATTTTAGTATATTAACTTCCTGTGGCTGTGATTTACTTCACAGACAAGGTCTCGAAAGTCCCTTTATTTTGCCAGGAACACTTGGGAAGTAGAATATTTCTCAGTGTGATAAGAAGTCTCAGTCTTACATGGCTTTTGCAGTTGCTCATATTGTGAGAGTTAGGACGATCTGTCCATTCCCCATGTCAGAATGACTCAGCACCTGCTTACCAGGTTTGAACTAACAGTAATGCCTTTCATACTCAAAAGAAATTACATTTTATTTCAAAGATCAACTAGCCAGTGAAAACTGTACTGGCACAATCTGCCCTTCTGGAAGAGGTGGGAGGGAAAAAACCCTGCATTTGGATGTTGTTTGCTTGTTTGAAATTATTTTTAAGGCAATCAGTGAGAATTGACATCTTAGGAGTTTCCTGACCAGAGGTTGGCTGACTAATTACTGTTTCTGTTACAATCCTGAGATCCCCATCATGAGTGAGGAGAGAAGTAAAAATAAAAGCAGATATGCCACTTGGATCCTGTTTGTTTTCTAGTAGATGAGACAAATGACTTTGTGCTCTGCTTGCCATAACCAAACAAACGGTTTTAAAAACACATGTGTGGGTAGATACACACACACACACACACACACACATGTGTATCCGTACTTGGGTTTATAGGTTTAATCCAGAGAGGTAGGGGGGTCTTTATCACAGAAGCCAATTTTAAGTAATTATATTTAAAGAGTAACACAGGGGAAGTCATGCACAGCCACGGAGCAGAAAGGCTCAGTGTGTATTGTAGCTCTGTAATAGCTATTATTTATCACAAATGTGTCGTCTGTTTGTTCACATAGGGTAATGAATGACCTTTCTGTTTCCACAGTTAGACCTGTGCAGACTTCTGCTGATGGGGGTGTAGTGCAGTAGGTATTTATCATGCTTCACTTATACTTATCACTGGTTTAAGCTGCACCACCAGGGAAATGTGTTGGACTTACATTGTGGTTCAGAAAAGTATTTCGCTTTTATGGGGTTAACAGCTAAGAAAAGCAGCTACTTTGTGTCCCTGGCTGCTATAATTCAAAATTGACTTTGCTGAAATTTGAATCAAATTACTGCCAATATTGTCATAAGCAAATTTATCAGCCAAGAACTTGTTTACTGTGTCTTAGCAGTGCGGGGCTTGATTTGATGTCCTTTTTTTTTTTTTTTTTTTGGTCTTTTTTGCGGGGGGGGGTGTGTATGATTCCTTTGCAAAGCTTCAGTTTCTTAAATTGATAAATGGGATAGAATATGTGAATGAGAACAAGGCAGCTCAGGAGAGGTAATGCATATACATTTTAGCACAAAAAAGGTATATGAGGAAGTTACATTTTTAGCTCCTCATACTGTTCAGAAGCTAATAATGTAAAGAACAAAAAAGACGGTGTTTCAGAGGGCAGGGGAGGGATTAGGATGGGGTGGGAGGGTGAAGTGACTGAACAATCTTCTTAGGAACAATCAAGGTCTCCTATTTTGTTCTTGCAGATTGCTCCAATTAGTTATGTTTTAATGACACAATCCTTGGATGTCAGAAGTCCGTCTTTTCCCATGTGGCACGTTAAAAAACAAAATGCATTATTAATGCTTGAGTTGCTCTGCAACTGTGACATAAAGCGTTAAATGACATTAATTTAGACAATAATACTATCATCACACTGCTTTACAAGCCAATAACCCAGCTCTTGTTCCCCCTTGTAGTTTATCTCAAGGAGGGAAGTGGATTATTGCCTTATAAAATAGGCACAATGGTGTAGGTGCTGTTCTGTTGCTATTACTGCAAATGTTTCAGGAATACTGAACAAGAGAGGTAGCTGAACAAAAGTGGAGAGAGATGGAAGACTGCAGCACTGACCCTGTGATGTGAGCTGAAAACTACAGAAAACATTCACACATATAAAGCCAAAGTTGGGAATGTCTTCTCCAGTGTAGGAGCATGGCCCAGGAGTCACTCACACTTATTTTAACACAGACCATTGGATTGGAGAGAGACTGAGAGAATTTTGGCCTCAAGGCCAGGCTTGCAGTTGCCAGCATCATGCTTGGTCTGGGCTGAATTTGTGCATGGTTAGAACAGATACTAACTTTGTACTACCTGCCTATTGGCAAAGCTCTACCATCCAGCTGGTTCCTGATCAGCTTTTGTTATTCTAAATAACATTTACAGCCTTGGTCCAGAAAATTCCAGACTCTGTGGGATGTTTCTGAAGGATGAGATGAGGCTGAGACCAGCAAATTCAGCACTTGGGGTGATGCAGGGAGCCTTGGTTTTGACAATGCAATGGAAAGCTGGTGGGCTCTTACCCTTGGACCTTGTTCTGGGGTTTGGGGAGCTGGGTAGGTGCTGCTGTAGCACCTGCTGCTGAAGGGAGGGACATGCATGGTAAATTCTTCAGAGGGAGGAATTCACTTTTCAAGGTACAAACCACTTTTCTGTTGTCTGGCAGATGAGCACTATGTGGTTTGGCACAAAATACCTTGTAGCAGTGCTTTTCACATGTGAAATTAATGGTCTCTCTTCTCATTTGATCTTGAATCCCTTTTAAGTAAAAGCTTTTCAATAAAAACTTCTACAGTATTCAGTAAGATAAGTGGTGAGACAGCAGCATTCGATTATTTAACCTTCCCTGTTATTTGGAACATGGTCATGTCCCCTGACATTGGTTAATTACTCTGACAATTACCTCGGCTCTCCAAAACCTCAACTCTCTACACACATCCTGTGTCTCTGTGACATTCACATACCCAAGGTTGTTCTGTATTAGCATAAATATCTGACCAGCTCCCAGAAACCAAACAGGCAGATTTTTGCTCTCATTACATTTATGTGTATTTCTGCCAATCTCAACACATCTGCTGCTTTATATTCATCCATTTAAACTGGTGATTTTTGTATTATACTTAGAGCTATCCTGTGCTACATATTGCAGAAGATCATAGTATTATAATGTCTGCACCTGAATTTTTGTCCCATCTACCAATGAGCCCTCTTTAATTCATTTGTCAAAAAAAATCCTGATTATTTTCCATTTACAATATTTAAATAGTATTACTGCTAATAGTGCAGAAATATCCAGGAAAGCTAGATAAGAAAGAGAAACTTAAAACAATTTGGTTTTTGGCATGTATTTCAAATGTTCATCCTACTTTTCCTTTGAGTAACTGCTATTTGAAAATAATTTTTGCCTTGTTTTTCAGTAAAAGCATTGTATAATGTTACTAGTCTCTGTTTTCAACATTGCTATGTTCGTGCTTTTTAAAACACTGCAAAAACAGTTTAATGACATTTTGAATTGATGTCTAGGAAGTGTTTCTCTTATTACATCATTCCATTTAATTCTGAGTCAAAAGAATTGGGGAATTAAGAAGAAACAGGAATATCTTGATATTACTAGGTTTTGTCTCAGAAATGTACATATTGCAGTTCATCAAAACATTACTCAGGGTATGTGAGGTGGATTGCATGAAGCAAAATATTCTATATTTTTTTAGGTCCCATCAGAAATTACTCAAAGTAACATGCAAGATTTGTGGGAGAACATAAAGCATTATATTGATGGATCTGAGGATGTGGGAGGATGGAGAGGTAATTTGGAGTGATAAAGATTAAAAATTTATTTTCAAACCTCAGTATGATTGGAATGAGTGCTTTATTTCTTTCCCCATAAGTAATTATAACACGAAAAATACTTATTTGCCAGGAGGGAGCCAAGCTGCTGGTGGTTTGGCTTATTGGAGTGTTTGGGGTTTAGTGATTCTGTTGCCTGTTCACACCCAAACCACTTAGTGCTAGAGGTGCTTGTTATTGTGAAGGTCACACCCTACGTGTGCAATTATACTTTGAATAATGTATCTTGATTGTTAAATGTATCTTGATTGTTATTTTTCTCCTACTGGCATAAATAATGAACTGGTAATCTATAAATTTGTTGACTCAACAGCAGTTAATAAGTATTTTATGTGGATGAATTGGGTTTTCCTACAAGTGATGCCTAAATATGTAAGTGGGTTTGTTTCAAATGAATTAAAGAACATGGGGCTGTAATGTTCCTGCTTGGTTTTTTTTCTTTTTTCATTGTAATACCTTAGTAAATAAGCCGAATTCTCTGAAAGGACATGTGCATTGTAAGCAGGGCAAGCACCTCAGTAGATTCAGAACTATACTTTCACATTCTTGATCATAGTTATTTTAAAAATAGTTTGAAATCAAGGGAGCTTTTAAATAATGAACTTATATTCATGTTGTATAATTTTAGGAGGCAGGGTGGTGTTACCACCCTTGTCAGAATACAGAGAACATATATACCACTGGATCTTGTCCCCTGCTCACTGCCACATTCCTGTCTCCTTTCTCACAGTCAGGTGGCAGAGGAGAAATTTTGGAGTGATTGCAGAGGGTGGAAACCACAGCTCTCGCTGTTCTGACTTGTGGACTATCACCCAGATACCCTCCCTAAATGTGGAGATAACAGCTGAAGGCATGGTCGCCCCTTCTGCTCTCTTGGAGACTGTCAGTGCTGCCCCAGAGCTGGAAGAAGGGAGCAGGACTGGTCACTGGCTGCTCTGGAGTGTGAAGGCTCTGACTGGCAGCAGTAGTTCATGTTTGTATTCACAAGCCAAGTCATGAACCAGAGCACTGGGCTTCTGGCCCATCTTGCCATTTCCTCCTGCATCAAGCTGAAGGACAGTGCAATGACATCCTAAGCCTTGCAGAAGGACAACATTCAGAGCACAGCTCTGAACTTGGTACTGTGGTGGTTGGTAGTGAGGATGTTCCATCCTCTGCCTGCTGCAGATCAAAGAACCTCCTCCTCCTCTCTCCTTCCTGAGCTGAGCTCAAGAATTCAGTTATTCATTGCTTGACAGTAGGGCAGTGAACATTAAACATGTCATGTTTTCTGCTATTCCCACTTGGTCTGTACAGTGAAATGTGAGAAGGTGGTGGGGATGGTTAGTTATTTCACAGAGCCGGGAGAATAGATGAGGAACAAAGTCAGTTCCTGCTGTGGTTCTCTGTGGGAAATATCAGTTATAAGCAGTTTAGTCTTGGTCATAAGCACCATTGAATGGGATCTGTTACCAAAGTAGTACCAGAAAGGATTCCATTACTGAAAGCAGAGGAAAAAAAGTACCTTTGTTGAATTTGAGAGCAATGCAATGAAGTTGCTGTGTAAGAATTCAGATAACAAAACGTGATCGTTTCTACCACCTAGTAAAAACACCATGGAAAAAGGTAGTCTCCTAAGATAAGTAATGTATTATGTTTTGGTTTTCTACTTTTCTCTAAATCAACTATGATTTAAAAAATACTTTATCTTTCTGAGTAGGTGGTATCTACTCATATTTTAATTGGGGTGAGGTTTTAACTCCGATCAACAATATTGTTACTAGCTAAAAATGCCTGACTGAATACGTATGGTCCAGGAAGATGAGTTCTACTCCCTCAGCCTCTGTGCTTTCCTTTACATTGACTTCAGGACGCCCACACACAGCTTTCAGATGAGAAACCATTAGATGGGCTAATGGGGCATCGAACTAACCTGAGGCAATGTACGTAGGGAACGGCTTCTCTCTTAACATCTTACTAGAACTCCCTCAAGTATAACAGGAGGGTAGAGGTAATTAAGCTAAAAATGCAAATAAACATGATGTGACCATTTTTACGCCAAGTGACCAGCTAAAAATAAATATCTGCCTGGCGTAAGTTGTTTCCATGGAGCAGGGTAAATACCAGTTCACTGCTTGTGGCAGGGTCATGATCTCCTGCTGTGGCACAGACTGAAAGGTGAAGATTCACCATATTTATCCTTTCAGAAAGTGTCTGGGGTCCTATTAGAGGAAAGAGAAAAAGATGGACAATTTGGTAGGTTGTTCAAGTCATCTTTCCACATTGGGCCAACTGCAGCAGAAGGGGGACAGCCGTTATCAGTGTGAGGACAGTAAAAATGAATTGATGGCTCTATTCCAGTTCTTAATAGAGCAACTTGTTCTCATTGTGCCTCTTTGTATACTCTACAGAGGAGAAATGTTTGGCAGAACATAGAGGATTAACTACAATTATGCCACTGAAAATCCCTGACTCTGAGGAAAACATGATGAGCACATTGGAGGCAAGAATGTCATGCAACAGCTTGTCTTCCAAGCTCAGCATCAATCGAGAGAGAAATCAGTCCATCAGTTTTCACAGGCAATACAGCATTCTCCTTAAACCTGGTCCTCCATACGCCAGTGGAAGCTTTGCCACTGGCACCCATGGTTCTGGAGTTAAAGAGCTTTCATTTTAGTCGTCACACAGCTGCTGATATTGGTGAATGAAATCACCTTGTGAGCCCCTCACGACAATGACTTCATATATTTCCCCTGTTTGTGAGATCCCTGTTTTCTCCATGGGACTCTGAGGATTACAGTGCAAAGCTGATGGTGAGCTAGTTTCTTACTGCATTGGTTTTGAAGACAAACAGCCTTCCTCATAGCTCAGCCCTTTCCTAAGCAATTAAAAGATCTGTGCAATTTTTCCTGCACTCACGCTTTCTCTCAAGCATGCCAACTTGTGATTTGGGTGAGTTGTGTTTACATTAAATTTTATTCTCTCAGGAGGTTTTTCATTCAGCAACTGTCTAGCAAAAGTTCACAGTAGAAATTTGCTTGATGCCATGTGCCCTTTCCTCCTGTTGGCTTTAAAACGACTTATGGGTACTAAGCTTCTTGCAGGATCATGTGCCATCATTTATTTTACACAACAGTCTGTTTTACATAATAAGATTTACAACATCAAAGACAGCAAGAATGTTCTTTTTAAGGAAGAGAGTGTGAACCCCTTACATGCTTAGGAAAAACATTCATATCCTGTATGTATTTTTCACATACCGGAATGCCTGCTATTTAACAGTGTCTAGGGATTTAAATGAAAGCTGACAACAGAAATTTTAATGCTTTTTAAAAGCACCTCTTTTAAAAATACCTTTAACTTCTTTTAGCTGCCTGTCTTCCGGCTTTGCTTTGTCACAACAAAAGCCAAAATCTTAGAACTACTTTGTTTACAGGATTTCCAGGGTACTCCAAATCACTTCTGCGCCTGGTGGAAACTCAGTAAAGATGTACGAGAGCGCTGCCAAATACGCACTGAGGAGAAGAGATCTGGCACCGTGGGTTTTTTCCTCTCAGTGAAGCAGTTGCATTGTTACTGACTTGAAATCAGGCAGAACCTGACCCTTTCCCTTACAGCTTTTGCCCAAGGAAGGAGCCATGGAGTACAGACTGCGTTTCACTGATCTTATGGGTCCTGCTGAAAGGGCAGGGGCACCCCAGGGATGTATTTGGAGGGCAAGGTGGGGAGACCTGCCCTGCTTCACCCTTGTGAGCAGAGACCTTCTTCAGTCCATTTGTCAGATAATGCTTTCTTGCACAGCAGTACAGAGGAGGTTGAAACAAATCAAAGAGTCTGAGTAAGATGCTTGCTGGTGAAGTGATTAAATACAACAAGATCCTTCTCTCATTCCCAAAATGAAGACACTGATATAAAAGGGGTGGAAGAGGTGGACTTGTAACCTATAATGTCTATGGACCAGGGGGTCAGGAAGAACCACTACATAATGCAGGGATTTTTATAAGTTGTTTAAAAAGCTGTTCTGGTGAGCAGTAGGAGTAAGGGGTTAAAGTTAAGTGCAGAAGTCAGACCAGTTGATTAAACCAAATAATTATCAATATATCGCTCTCTAAAAATTTTAAGCTTCCCATTCACTGGAGTCCTTTAAAGTCCTTTGCTGTTTCAGTGTCCTCTATCATGCTTCTCATAACATTGTGAAATGGGCTGGCTCTGCAACCTGAACAGACTTTCTAGCAGCTGCAGTATCTCAGAATTGTGTGTTTTGGGATTTCGCAGCAAAAGGAAATCCATGGCAAGAAAGATTTTAATTTCTTTCTTTCTTTCTTTCTTAATTTTTAGACCATTTCAGTGCAAGAAACCACTTATTCTTGCTACACTGCACATAGTTGTAAGGTTAACTAATTTTTTTAAGGTCTAGAATGTGCTTTTAAATATACTCTGGAGAAAAATTTTGCCATGGCAGGAAATGAAGATGATGAACTAATCAGTTGTATTTGTCACCGGTTTTATGATTCATTTTTTATGGTGCTGTGTCTTTATGAAATCATACGAAATGTATGAAATTGTCCCTGTTTGCAAGACTCTTCTAAAATGTTTTGGAGTTCTTATTTGCAAGCCGTGTTTCAGCTATAAATACATCGGCAGATTAGAATTTCATTGCTGCATTTTTTCCTAACTGCCTCAAGCACAATCTTCATGCAAATGGAATAATCTCTTTGCTTTGCAGTCTCTAGGTCAAAACTGAAAGAATGTTTGCAGGGACCTGACTGGTTTCTTTAGCTGGCTCCTAGAGAACAGACAGTCACTGGAACAGCTCGTGACATATGCTTGGCAGCAGAAGTACCCCTGATTCCAAGTTCCAGATTATACTTCTCAGCTATGGCTAGCCCTCTTCCTGGGCACTCATTAGCTTTTCTTTTCGTAATATTTCACCCAACAGAGGTAGTCTCCTTCTGCTGAGATTTTCCTGTTTGTTTTGTTGTTTTGTTTTGGTTTGGTTTTTTTTTTGCAGAAGACATGATCTTTCCTGTGTAGTGGTGGGAATGTGTTGGGGTTCCCTTTGGCTGAAAGGGTGGCTGGCAGAAAACTAGTACATTTATTCTTAGCAAACAGGGATGTGTGAGCTGGGGGGAACAGCTCAGGAGAAATCTGATGTGTGTCAGGAGTCTTCCTTTGTAGCCTCTGCTCTGCCTGCTGCTGTGGAAGTCAGGTCTGTGTCACCCCTGTGTCTCAGACACCCATGTACACAGACCCAGCTTTTTGTGCTTAAGCAGCAGATTTCTCTAGGACCATATGGGTGCTGGCCCCTTTCCCTTCCTGGGGTCATCTTCCATTCCTGGCTGCAGCATCCTCTGTTTCTGAAGAGCAAGACCAGAATGATGAAAACCAGCCGGAGTATTTAAAACCAGAGAACGAATAGCAACAAGAGCAACCTCAGAATGCAGAAAGGTGACTGGCTGAGGTAATTTAAAATAAAAAATTGCTCTTGTCTAGCAGCTCCGTTATAACACATAGTTACTGTCCAGAGTATCTCAGGAAACCATTTTGTATTCTGCTAGTGTAAACCTAGATAGCAGATTTATCTTTAAAGATTAGGAGTTATTTGGGAAAGTTTCATTTCATTATTGTATTTAAACCAGAACATTCCTGTCTCTTTGTCACCTATTTTATATATTAAACTAATTATTTATTGGACCTAAATAAAGCAATTATTACTCAGGCTGCGTATTTGAGTCTCCTTATGGCATCAGGATAAAAATCCAGTCATCCCACATTGTAAGCTCTTCCCTTCTCTTCTCCTGACTCCCCCAAAATAGATTTAGGTTGTTTGGTTGTTTTGTATTCTTTAAAGAATATGAAGGGTTTGCACTTCAGACAAGCCCATTTCATTTTTTTATGGAAAAAGGTCCAAGCACCGCTTTTCAAACAGAAGGAGAAAGATTATTTTTGCAGACTTCTGTTGAGCAGTTTTGGACAACATCCTTTAACAGGAAAACATGGATTCTCCTAAATGTCTTCAAGATGAAGACAGATAAGCTTCCTGTTTTACATTACTTACCACAATTAATGGTTTGAGATGATGATAGTAATGTGTAAGTTGTTTTATCCTTTTACCCTTTTTATATGAATGAGTTTAGTGCACTGTGCTACTTGAAGTTCTCTATTGAACTTATGGTATTTGAACTTGAAAGTTTTTTGTAACAAAGAAGGGCAAAGACAACAACTCCTCATGTGAAAACATTTGAAGGAATGGGCCCGAGAGTAGACCCAGTGCAAAGTGAGTGTTGAGAATAATGGATGTAAGCATAGGTTAAAAGAAGGCCAGATCTTCAGTTAGAGATGGTTGTCTGGGCCCTTAAGGAAAGAAGTGATGGAATTAAAGGGACAAATACTTAGTTGTGCTGCACAAAAATGTTTTGAACTTTCTCCCCAGTCTTTTAATTTTGTATCTGCTGATGAGTGTAGGTCATAAAACTATTTCAGGAATGCAAACTAAACATAACCATAACTTTACAAAATATCAAAGCGTTTTTGCATGTGGAATCATGCACTGTGGTCTGGGAAAGGATAGAAATGCCTACCTAATTTCTAAAAGCTGTAGTTTAAGGAACAATAACTACTAAGTACATGTAGGGCGCACTGATACATAGGGACGTCAACATGGTATTGCAAGGACAGAGAATTGTGTATTTCTTCTTGCTGTTCTGAGTGTTCAGTGCTGTGGATGACTAGACAGACAAAAACTTCCATCTTTGCCCAATAGGATGTGAAATAATTTTGTAACACCTTTTTTATTTTACTGTAGTAGAATAATGTGATTCAGCACTTGACCAAATTCCCAGTATCTTCCAGTTTGGCAATTTAATCACAGCGATGAAGCATGAGGTCAGGATTGCAAGACATGCAGAGAATGATTTGAAGATAAAAGTGCTGTTATTGAAAAATTTCAGGATTTCAGATTTAGAAGAAATTGTTTTATTAAACAGAGACTGTTACCTATATGGGCCCAAGGCAGCCAGAAACTTCTTACTAAGAACCAGTTAAGGGGGAAGTAAGCTTCACTTCCGGCATGTTCTTGGTTCATCCTGTTCCATGGATGATTTGTCAAGGACAGTTCCCTCTTTCAGTTAGTTTAAAAAAGAAAATTAAACATTCCAGCATCACCAGCACTAAAATGTGTTATATGATGCTCAGATATGCATGTTTTTAAAAAGAGCATATAATTTTTTTCCTGATTTCTGGATTTCCAGAACCTAATGCTAACTCCCCTCCCCTTCCCTTCCCTTCCCTTCCCTTCCCTTCCCTTCCCTTCCCTTCCCTTCCCT
>VZRV01008102.1:439110-464033 GCA_013398115.1 Falcunculus frontatus | reverse complement strand
CTCCTTTCCGCACCTTTCCTTTCTGCACCTTTCCTTCTCTTGTTTATTTGAACAATGAGTGCAAAGGAGAAAATAGTTTTCTGAGCAGTAAATGCTCTCTGGCATTGGAAAGTATTTGATGGTTAAGTTAAGAATGAAAATATGGGGTTGGAATAAGTGGTGGTTGAGCTGCTCTGCTGGCTGGGCACATTCCCGGATGGCCAGCTGTGTCTTGCTGCCATAGATTTATAATGTGGGATTTCTGCAGAAGCGGGGAGGAAATGCTCTTTGTATATGGGGAAGGGAGAGGCTTTGAAAAAGAGAAGCAGTTTTTGCTTTGAGTTTTAGATGTTTTCTGAAGTCATCATTCATTTCTTGCCTTCTAAGACACCACCACTGAATAAAGGAGTCATACCTTAGAGATTGCTTTTCATGGCGCTTCCTCCTGCAGAGTTCACTGCTGTACCAGAGCTTTCCTCTTGTGTGTTTGGAGAGCGTCTGGCCCACTGAAGCCCAATGCTAATGGAGCCATATAGGCCACAGTACATTAATAATATTAATGCCAAGCTACCACATCTGCGTTATGTTTCCTGTGCTGTAGAATTATCCTCTTAGCCAGATAAGTGCCTGCTTTCCACTTTCCATTCCCTGCAAAAGTGAGATTCGTTTCACTGCTCACTAGCTCAGAGAGAGGTTTTGAACATGAATTTCTCTTGCAATTGCCACAGTGGGACAGCCCTCGCATACCAGTGTAATTTGCATTGCTATCTGAGGACATTTACACAGTTTAAGGACTTTAGGAGCCACCAAAGCAATTTATGCACTGGGCAGCCAAGTGTGCTCTTTCCTGTACCCTGCTGTGCAGATCTCCCTACAAAACAGAAACCCTGTGTACTGCCCCACCTTCCTCCTTCAGCCTCCTCCCCAGCTACAGTAGTTGTCTCTGGAAACAGCTTTTAACCCAGAGCAGTCTGCAGAAGTGTCCTTTGTTCCTGGAGCAATCTCCCTCTCCTTGGGGCAGCAGCTGGGGACCATGGGGGTGTGGGGAGCAGGGAGAGTGTTTGGTCCCTCTCTGTCATGATCAGTTTAGTGCACACTGGGAGCTATAAAGTGGTGCTGGTGATGACCTTGCATTCCCATATAGGCAGCTTGACCCAGAACATTTCCCATGGAAGAAACTTGTACTTAATTTCAAGTGTCAACTTAGAAACCCACCATCTCTTTGTTACTAAATACATAGCTAATGCCACTGTAAACCTGTTCTGTGTTTTGGGACTGAAGTGTAGCTTATTTTTAACCTGAAACTGACTTTGGTGAAGAATATCCTTCCTACATCAGCTTGTTTGCAGAGCTATGGCTGAGCAGCCGGAAGAAAAAAGAATGTGGTGTTTCACGTATATAACTGCAGTGCCAACAGGATACAGTGAGGCAAATGAGAGTGTGTGATTTGTTTTGTTTGATAGGAGAAAAGTAGAAGATTTAGCAAATGGAAAATAAATGTAAAGGTAACATTGGTTTACATGAAAATAGTGTCTTCCTATTGCATGGATACTTGCTATTTTATAGCAATAGATGCCAAGCTAGTACTTAAAGCATGGATAACATGATTTATATTCAGGGGCCTAGCAACTGGTACTGTTTTAGGAAGAAAAGGCATATGCTTTTAATATGTTAAAATGTGTCTTTGGCAGCATAATGATTTTAAAATACGTTGCTCTTCCCTCTCTGTGTGCTTCTCCCATAGCTTGTTTCCCAAATTCCACAAGATCCAGCCATCTGGCTTTCTTATTATCTGGCCCATTGTATATTGTTAGTCTACTCTTCTCTAAAGAAGGGGAGACAAAGAAATTCATTATTAAATTTAGTGTAGTTATTCATTCTAGTAGTTATTTGGAGTTAGATTTTAGTTTAATTTGTATTTCTTTATGTGTTTCTTGGTCCTGCCTTGTACTGTCCTGGGGATGGTTGCTGGCTAAGTGTGGAGGAAAGTCTGGGACGCTGTTTTTTGCTTGCTGGCTAAACTTGGGGGTTTTTAACTCTGTGCAGTAGGGACAGGTGTGCTTTCCCTGTGACTTGTGCTCAGGTTCAGCAGCTGCAGATGGGCCAGCCTTGGGGTAGGTCTCTGTGTGCAGCCACCTGTTCATTTTCAGGAGCTGTGAAGGAAGTGCCCAGAAACTTTCCTTGTGACTCCCCTCTGCAGGGACAAGGCAGTGATAGCAAGTGCCTGTGCTGAGGCTGTGTGACCCTCCTTTAGTGCAGGGAGCGGGGAGCAACAGTTGTCATTTAAACCTTCAGAGCAGGTGTGACTGGTCCTGGACTGAGCCTTCCAGGATGACCCAGGTGATGAGGACTTATCAAGAAATCCAGAAGTCTACTCTGCTTTATTATACTTGAATGTCTTGGAAATGGATGCTATTTAGAATCTCCTTGTAAGGACTGAGTGGGCTGGGTTGGATGAGAGCATTAAAGCATAGAGTGAGGGCAGGGCCATTCCTATCTCCGAGCATCCGAGCTCTGTTCCACATGAGCTGGAAGGGGCCCTATGTCCTCAAGGAAGCACAGGAGTCAAGGACTGGGAGAAGTTAGCAAAATCCATTGACATTAATCCAAATTAACCTTTGAACACCTCACGTTTTCTGAATGCAGTTTTTTAAATGGCAGCAGACAGCAGTAAATGATCTTGTTTAATATCTCTAGCTTCAGTGAATGTGAAACATTAGTATGAAATCTCCTTATTGTTATAATAAATATCTGGTTTAGCCTGATAAGCGGTGAGATGGTTCATAAAATGCTGGATGAGTAAGCCTAAAGAATCTGTTTAATTGAATCTTCTTTCTTACAATGTCAGAGTAGTCAAAAATAGAGGCCTGGGGAATTGTGGTAAACTGCTGCTTTGGCATTTTCTCATTGGCGAGCTGGGCTGATGATGATCCTATTTTGTGTCCCCATGAAACCAACTGAAGACAAGTCACTCCTAACAGCAAATGAGGTATTTTCATATAAACCTTTACTATATGAATATGTGTATGTGTGAGTTGGGAGACACATAGCTTAATTTCATAGGTCAGATAAGGATGTGAGGTTGAATTTAATCATACTGTCTGAAGTAGCAGGAAATGTGTTTCTTAATGTCACCATTTTTCCTTTTCTTTTAGGAATTGTTATATTGCATAGGGAACATTTAGGAGTTGTGTCTCTGAATCCATGTTGTTTACTGATGTGACCTTTTATAGCTTGCAAATGTGGTGGTTGTTTTTTTTCCCCATGTAAAATGAAGCTTAAATTTAAATTTCCTTTACCATTCACATTGGCATGGCTTTGTTTTACACAAGCTGAACAAGTATCCCTGCCTCGAATGAGTAATCTGCTGGAGCTGGTAATATGAGAAAAGGCTCTGAAAAAGGTTAGTACATGCTACATTCAAATATCCGTATGGCCTATACAAGATCTTTGGTTTAGGTGACAAAGCAAGAAGATAGAAGCACAAAAAAAGTGATTAGCTATCAGGAGTTTTTAAACCCTAAGCACTTCAAAGCAGGTTAACAGATCGTTAAGGGGATCATAAATCTTATGCCTATGTAGTAAATACCCACATTATACTCACCAAATACAAAGAAATGTTTATTTCTTCATGCATAGGTCTGAGCTCTGACCTATAGATTTCAGAGAGTTCTTGGAAGTTACTTCTCATTTTATGTCATGATCTTACTATTTCCTGCCATGCTGCAGCTTTCTCATCATCAGGAAAGAATCATGTCAAGTTGTCAAACAGACTAATTGGTTTAATGTTTTGCAATTCTTTCACTTGAAAACTGATTCTTAGCTGGTGATAAAATCACTTTTGTTTTAAATGTTAGTGCCTTTGACAGATAGAAGTATTAGATACTTTGACAGGATTTTCAGAATCGCCTGTAGGTTTTGGACATTTAATTCCCATTAATTTCTTAGACGTTCTTTGCTTCCCTCGAGACACTTTCAAAATCTCAGCCTTTGTAAACCTGGAAATGGCTGGTTTTAAAATCTTTTCAGTTTCAACTTAGTGGCAAATCTGTTTCTCACCCAGTTTCTACAGCTTTAAATGGAAGGTAGGGCTTTTCCTTGGAGCACTGGGCAAGGGAGGCAGCCAAAACAAGCAGAAATAGGATCACAGTGACAAACCTCACTGAGATCCTGACTCCTCTTTGGGAGGGAGCTCTGTTTGCTTTTGCAACCCTTTGGGCAGAGTGCACATCCTCTCCTCAATGTGACCTGCTTCCCACCAGGACTAAGGGGAGGAGGGAGAGAGCTTAGAGGCACAGAAGTCACCCAGTGAGGACTGCTGTGGTTCCCTCTACTGTGCTGCTCCTCCTCATCTTCCCGTGAAGGGAAGCATGCAGAAATTCCTGGTGGTCTTGCTAAAACGTGGTGGTGGAAGAACAGGGGTAGATCTCAGTTCCCTTGACTTGTTATGTTTTTTATGTTGGAGCACAGGCCCATAACAGGACACTCAGCTGGAAGGCTGCAGCTCTTGGGAAGAAGGCTGGTATTTGCTGTAAAACCTTCTCTGTGGTTTTGTCTGGAACATAAAGCTTGAGGAGCTTAGTAAATTCTGAGTTAAAACTGATGAGTGAATTCAGAGACAGACAATATGGCCTGTGAAGTCTGGGCTGATAACTGTGAGGAAGCAGAATGTGTAAAACAATGGGGCTGGAAGCAGGCTGAGAGCGTGGAGCCAGCTGAGCAGCCTTGGGCGAGCCTGGGAGTTGAGATACACGTGATGAAAGCAGCCTGGTCCAGTAGGGAAATTCTGCCTGAAAACTTCACTTCTGCCCTGAAATCATCAGCCTTCATCTCTGTATTGCTGACATTTCTTGGCTCAACAGTTTGACTTGTCAGTAGCAAAAGACAAAGTGAGAAAAAACATTTTGCAATTCATGTTGTTCCTTTGCGTTTGTTCAAAATGGCTGCTGGGCAAGGGAGCGAAAGTCTTTTTCCAAAGTTTAAGAAAGGGAAGCACAGCACAGTGGCCCTGGGTCAGGCTGTGTAGTCTGGCTGTGTTCAGCCTTAGCAGTGATCCTACAGGAGTTGCTCTGGAATGCTTGAAGCTCCTTAATATTTTCTTAAATGCACCTTTTCCTCATCAAAAGGAAGTGTGTGGAGACAAAAGTGACCTTTGAAGTGATGTTTGGGTTGCAAAAAATACGTTGCTGTTGATCAGAGACACCACTGTAAAAATACAGAGCTTCCAGTGTGCTATCTTCATTTTTCTGCCTTGCATTTGTCTGCTGGTAATAAAGTCCCGTCCTTTGTCTTCTAAAGCACCAGAGAGATGTGCAGTATGAAAGGAATGATCCTGAGGCCATCAAAGAGTCCTTTTTTCTGTTGTTGTTTATACCAAAGTATTATGTTATACTATTGGCAAAGTAATTTTCATCTCCAAGTGAGACAAGATCAGTCACAGTGGTTTTCACAAGATTGATGTGAAGAGCTAGAGTGGTGCTAATTAATCAGAGATGGAGAGAGCGTGTGCCTGCATACTCAATTAGTGTAACATTTCCTAAATTGGAACGGAGCTCTGCCATACAGTAATACTATAGCAAAGCCTGAAGGGTCCAGGGATACAATTCATAATGCACCACCTTAACTCATTACTTGAACACTGGCACCCCAAGACACCACTGAGTGCTGAGCCCAGAGTAATTTTCTATGGTAGGTGCTGCAGAGCTGGGAATTGCCAAAAATGCTGGAAAGGCAGCATTTTCTTTTATTTAGATGATGTTATGTAACTAGGTTCCTTAATTATATTTTTAATTAAGCAGAAAGAGGACTTGGTGTCTGTTACAGTAAATCATCTTTGACATAAACAATACTTAGTTACGGCTGCTTTTCACTGTTCTTTGAAATCCAGTCTCTTTTAAGAAAAACTGCAGGTTGTGAGAGCTGCTACAATGCTATAAATAACAATAAAGTGGTAGCTCCAGATTTATTTCAGAACTGCACATGGAAGCTTAAAAATGAAAACTGATCTCTAATGTAAAAAAAGTGGAGATTGTAAGATAGAATACTTTCCGTGCTTGATATCTAAATGCATTTCACTCTTAACCTCTAGTATTTGTATTTGTTTGTTCTTATGTTACAGCAAAGGTACTTTTTTTGCCTATAGGTAGGAAAACCTATAAGCCATTGTGACCTGAAGTAGCAGAAGATTTTCATTAAGTCTTTGAAAATAAACTGATTTAGTGGCATAGCAGCTTTAATTTTATCCAGATTTGTAGTTTACATCAGGCACAGCTGTTGCATAAACCTGCAGAATGAATTAGAAATGGATAAATGAAGCTCTAAGACAAATACATCAGAATATTTTAAACAGCTCTTAAGAAAACAGTTTTATTTAATTTTAGTCATGTAATGGCTTTATACTCTGAGCAAAGTAAAGTAAAACAATAGACCCAAATTCTAAATTGACAGCCAATGTATAATTTTTCCACAGACCTTTGAAGTATGAAAAACCATATAATTATTTTCTCACTAGTGAAATTGGTTCATATGGGTTACTAAGAAAAGGAGCCCTCCCTACCAAGTGTAGTCTGTGGCAGCTGGACTGGTACCTGCTACACCATTCCACTGGCTGTAAAACCAGAGGTAACAGTCCAATTCCATTTGTCCTTATGCTGCTGTAAGTCTGGAGTAAGTTCATTGGTTTGATCCAGCATTAGAAACCTAAGTTACTTTTCCTCTCCCAGACTCTCTCATTTCAGGCCACGTTCAATGCAATGTCATGTGGATGAACTGTGTATGATATCTTTGATCCCTAAAATCACAAGTAGGTCACTGATGTTTGATTCTTGAAGGGAAAATACTCAGCAGCCTGAGAGGGGGCGAGGAGGGGTGATATCTGCTGATACACTTTTTCAGCTTAAGAAATCCTTAAGCTGATTGTGTGCCTTCTTGAAATTTCTGTCTCATTTCTGCTGAAACAGTTCTTGAAGATAGGAATTTCTCACAGGTTTGCTGGAAGAACCTGGGAACTAGTTTCTCTCTTAGTCTTTGGGTTGTGGTTGCAATTCTCTGATCATGTGTCACTCCTGTAGCATGGCTGACACAACAGGAGCTGCCAAGCAAATTTAAGAAAATGCCAGCAGGTTTATTGGTCTTAATCATCCTGCTGTAGTTAAACTGCTGCAAATCTCTTATAATTCAGAATATCCTCCTTTTTGCAGCTTGGCTGAAGTGTTTCTACTCAAGAATTTAATTTGTCAGGAGGAAGATTGTACCTGTGTGGAAGGAGTGTTGGCCTCCCGCTGACAGACAATTCTGCTGAGTTGCTCTGGAGGATGACTGTTGAAGCTGGCTAGAGATGGATTTATTCTTTGTTCTGCTTATTTGTGGCTTGTTTTTTTTATGCTTGCTCTGCAGTTGAACCTGTTCCTGTAAGAAGTTGAGAAGGGATCAGGAATGCTTAACAAAAGAGCAGGTACTTGGGAATGGATAGGACAGTGTTTTTAAGAAATAATTATCCTTGCCTTACACTCGAGGCAGACAAGGTATGCTCTTCACCTAACCAAACATAGGTCAAACTGAGCTTAGCTCACTCTTGAGAGATGAGAAAAGCCTGTGCATGTAGTTAAATTCTAATGCAGTGGAACAAATCCTCTGGTTGATGTTCCAGGGTAGAGTGTTATTCTAAAAATGCTTCTGAAATTAGAGAGTAGATATAGGAGTCTGTCTTGGCCCTCTTGTTCTTCAAAACTGGTTAAATTTTGAATTGCTCAGAATTTAATGACCTTTGGCATTTAGCATGGCTTGTCTGCCTCAGAGTTATCAGCTTCATGCCCTGCAGAATCACTTAGAGCAGCATATACTTTTATTTTCTCATTGCAGTGGCTTGGCTGTGCTTAAAGTCAGTGTGAATAAAGAGAAATAAAATTCAAGTCAATAAAATACAGTCAATAGTGTCCCTGTTACAGGTACAGAATGATACTGCTGTACCTCAGTCATGCAGTTGTACAACAGAAAATGCTTCTTAGACAAAATCCTGATCTTTGACAATTTGGAATATGTTTTTCCCATTTCTGTGTGACCTGATGGTTTAGTCTAAAAAAGCTTCCATTCTGTCTCTTAGACTATAATTTGTCAGTCTTTGTTCCTACTGCTTTGAGTCCTGTAATCAGTCCCAATTATCTCTATGTCTCTGCAACTGATTTCAAAAGATGGTCTCATGCCATACGTAAAGCCACCGGGGTTACCAATTAGATAAAATATTGCAGAGTGGGTTAACGTATTAGCAACCTTTGTTCAGAATATTTTTTTGAAGATACTATGAGTTATTAAATGGCTGAACAGGGACACAACTTTTGTTATTAAATGCAGCTGACTGAAAATTGAGATAGGTCTTCTAATTGTATGAACAAACATCCCTGGAAGCTGCTGCTGTTCAAGCCATTGTGCTTTGATCAAAAGGAGTTTGTGGTAGAGATTGTTGTTTTTTATGAGATGGGAAATGTGAGTTGTATGAAATGTGTTACCTTAATGTCATTTGTTATGTACTGATGTTTTCAAACTTTTCAGAATGAAACATGATCCTACAGTAGACTATAATGATAGGGTTGTTTGGGGTTTTTTTCTTTGCATGGGAGTCACGTATTTCTTGTTTTTATCTCACTGGTTTAATCTTAGCCTTGACAGTAGCTATGCCATTCTGGTGTTTTCAGTGACTTGTGTGGAACAGGGTGATGTTGTAGCCCCCTTTCCAAAGGAGCAGGCAGTAACTTCTCATGAACACAGCTCTTCAGGGAAACACCTCAGGCCTTTTGATCCGTGAGAGGAGGAAGGAAAACTGGCATGCTAAAGTCTCACAAATAAAAAAATACACAAAATCATGGACCATTGGCCTGAGCATTTCTCATGTTCCCAAGTTCTGATGCCGTCTCTCCAGGAGCAGCTGTGTCAGGGTTCTGGATGCTCTTTTTGCTGATGGATGCACTGAAGGATGGCTGTGTGCCAAGAGAACCTGGCACAGAGGAACTGGGGAGCAGTTTGCAAAGTTACCTTTCATGTACAACATGAGCTAATTCATGTACAACAGAGCTGAGTGTCCCTTTCTAGCACCTTTCAGGTTTAGGGAGCGAGTTGCAGTTTAGGATCATTTGTGAATCCGCTGAGCTGATGAGCCTCCTTATAAACCAGTGTTACCCAACCCAGACACACGAGCTGTCTGCCTGGTGGGAATGAATGCTTAGGTCCTGAACCAATGGTAGTGTCTGGGATTTTCATTCTCTGTTTACCAGCTGGTCAGAACCTTGACTGAAGGGCACAGATTAAAATCTAAGGAGAGCCTTAAAGGAAAGGCCAAGCAGATGGAGATCAGTGCGGAGACTGGTGAAGGGGATAGAAAGGCATAAGACACAACTTGTACTGTTGCCCTCAGGCTGCATCTGTTATTGGAAATAAAACTTGCGGTTATCATTATTGTCACTTGTCAGAATGTATGAGCTGACAAAAAGCAGTGCTCGTGTCTCTAAACATTTTCATGATAATGCATCTTCTGCTTCTGCATTAGGACACGTCTCTGTTGCTGCAACTTCAGCTGTAACACAGACACTGAACGTGTGAGGAATTGTGTGTAGTCACACCGCTGTTCAACATCATGCGTTTGCTGTTAATCATTGGTGAATTGTATGCTGGACCAGCTGTACAGTTTAATTTCTGCCCTCTTGTCTGTTTGCAAATAGCATGACTGTGCATATTGAGTCATATTATGGATATTTTATTGACAGTAGCTTTCTTATAACCTTTTGCCTAGGGCTATGTTTGAGTGGCTTATCATTGGCTATATATCTACAAAATAAATTAAACACAGTTATTTATAACAAAATGACTTTTTAAGTAAAGCTGTGAAGGGATTATGGTATTTTTAATAAGCAAAGTATTTTAAAACTACTATGGTTTCCTTTTATTTCGCAAGTGAATTAGTATAATTATATGTTTTAGTTACTAAAATAAAAAGACAAATTGCAAAGAATGTTTTTATTCTATTAACAAACTGCTAAAATTCTGAGTCTTTAAATGCATTCAACTAAGCAGGAAACAAAGTTAAAATTAAGAGAGCGGGCAAGACATGGGATGTAGTTAAAAAGAGGTTGAATTGGAATCTAAGACACACAACAGTGCTTGGGTAGGAGTTCTGCACGGTAGAGTGTGTGTGTGTGTGCATGTATACTGACAATCTAATTGGGAATGTGTTGAAAAGATGGCTTTTTATGTGAACTGCTGTTTACAAAATGTTTATTATATAAATTCTCCTCTGCTTTTGATTAGTGTGTGGATGTAAAGACTTTATTTTATATGTCCTTTTATAATTTTATATAGAAACAACCAAAGCCTAAAAGAATTCTGCACTGTTTGTATAATGAATCAGTCCTGATGGTCTTAAATTGATCGGTAATTAAAAACAAAGTTAACTTGGTACTTGATTGAGATTTAAAGATGTTGGTAATTCAGTGTTTCCCTCTCCAGAACAGTAAAGTTTTGGAGGTTTGGTTTATGTTGGCATTTCACAGTCATTCCAAGAAGTTGAATCTTATGTCTGTGGGGGCTTTTTTTTTCCTTTGGATAAATTTGATTTATGCAAATAGGTATCCACATAGATCTGGCTGTTTACTGTGAGATATGCAGGAAGCTGTGTAACATTTTAAAGCTTTTGCGGGGGGGGGTCTTGGCATTCTGGACTATATGGTTGTGAGTGTTTGTGTAGTGAATTCTACAGAACTGCGTTGTTGCATAAGGGACTGGATGCCTATATCTTCCTATTCATATAAATTCCAGGGATACTGGAAGTGTTGTATAGTCTGAGTCCCTGTGTAGGATAGGCATAGAAATCTCTCCAGTATTTGCAATGCCAAGAAGTCCTTGCTAATGTTTGTTCTTGGCATAAACACAGGCTGACCTGACAGTAGGTTGGTAATTCCCCTGGCTGCCAGGTGAAGCTGATTTCTTCCCAGCCACTCTGGGCTGGCATGTGCTGGATGTGTTCCAGGAGCTCTCAGGGTCCCTTGGTCAGCTATTGAGCAAGGAGCCTGTATGGCTGACAAATTGACTTCTGCCCTATTGAAATTAAAAGCAAATAAATAATTGCTACAGGGTGACTGTGTATTGCAATATTAGTAATAAATCCATGGTAAATTATATTTATACAGAAGCAGGGAGGCGCCATGTATCTTTGGTAATTTATATACACAAACTGGCAAGTTACTGAGCTACTGTTAATTTGTGGGAGGTTATCAACCTTGCTCTGCAAGATAATTTAGATTAGACCTTGTATGATTCCAGTGCATTCACATGGAGCTGGGGAAACAGTAAAAATATTAATAAAGGAACTAAAAATGGAAATGCTTATGGGAAAGAAAAGGCCCCATGCATCCCTGAATAAATCTTGTCCCTTACAGTCTGATTTATTTCTCAGTTCTCAATCTATTCTAGGATATTTTCTATAGTTTTCTAGCCTGTGCTCATCACCATGGTTTTTGAACACTTTCAGGTAGTCCATTAAGTAGCATGTTCATCAGATCATTATGCCCTGTCACTGAGGAGAGGATTAAATAGTGATACTGGATCTATTAATCTGAGAAACTGTGCTTCAACTTCAGCAGACTGGAGAATAAATGGAGATGAGTTTTATTGGCATGTGGCCTTTACAGAATATTGGTTCTTTACCTAAATTTGAGGGAATTTTTCCCTAATGTATTTGACTTTTTAAAAAATAAAATTTGACAATCCACATACTTATACGGAGAATTACCTATCTCTTACTAGGAATTATCGAATTACATGTAATAGTTAAATAAAAAAATGTTAGAACCTGTCTGTCTATCCAAGGAGAAAAAACGAAAACATCATTATTTTAAAAATACTATGCAAGTAAGCAGTCAATCTCCAAGGAAGAGGTGAAGAATAGAAAAATTACTGAAATGTATTGAGATATGAATACATCTGCTGTAGGGGAAAACAAACCAGAAAATTCCATCTCCTGCTCGTTAAAAAGGAAAAAACTCCATCTGCCAGCACCTGAGATTGGAGGGAACACAAATGAACATCAACTAAAGTTATGATAAAATATTAAAGAAATATTTTAAGCTATTCCCATGCAGCATTCACACTTCACTGCCAGTATGTGCTCAGGGACACAGAAGACTCTGTTGCTAGATTATGTCAGCTTGCTGGAGCTAGATGGAAAAACTCAGAAGTTACATAAGGGTTTTCAAACACAGATACTGCATCCTGGCAGGAAAAACAACTGTTGGGAATGGTGACATGTAAAGAGTTAGATAAATTTTTAATTCAGTAAATTCATTACTTTTTTGAAGGCTTTTGACTACATAATTGAGAGGAAAGTTTTCCAGAGTGGTGGTGTTACGCAATCTTTGCCTTTTTTAAAATATAACAAAGATTTTAGGAAACCAGCCTGTTAAGATACTTGTCTTCACCAAATTACACATTTTTCATTTGTATTTATTTTAAAAGCAGTCATTTAAAACCTTAGTGGGGAGAAACTAGCAAAACCTGTGTATTAAGCTGAGAGAGATTTGTGGCCAGAGTCTTCCAGGTCACAAGCTGAGGGGTCTGAAATGCACATTCTGGAAGAGCTGCTGGAGCAGGAGGGGCATCTGCAGGGGCTTTGCATCTGTTTGCGTGTGGCTGTTCCAGAATTTAAAAGGTAAAAGTTTAAAATAGGAGATTGTCCCATAGTGTAATAGGCTTAATGCTGGTTCTGTAATTACTGATGCCCTTGTAGCAGTGCCAGCCTGGAAGGGGAGGTGGGATCACACTTGGTGTTGTGCTGCCTGGGGTCAGCTCTCCCTGCTCTGTTCCTGGCACCTTGTGCTATCAGAGATGCAGGAACCAGGGGGTTGGCAGGAGGTGATGTGAGGGAAAGCAAAAGTTGATGTGAAATGTTAGAATACCATCGTGGGGGAATGCAGAGACTGCTTCCGGAATGCTGCTGAGTGTGGATGTTTCTCGTAAACAGGATGATATTTAGTAGGTGTGTTGAGTGTGCCTGCTTTGCAGCAGAAACAAAAATATAGAAAGAACAGAGCAAAGTGGAAGCTTAGGAAGTGCATTCCTTGAGTGCATTGCTCTGCTACCTTTTTCTTTAATTTGTTTAAAGAAACTTCTAATTTGTTTATCTTCTGGTTTTACTGCAACAATTAGCTCAGCCCCACTGTTCTCTCCAAAAGTACTCGTGATGAGCAGTTAATTAGGAAATCACTTTATCGCTGATTCTTAAATGCAGTTTGTTGACTGACCGATGACAACATACAGATAATTACCTGTAACTCTTTCTGATTTATCTTGTTTTACAGTGAGCTACATTTAATAATACTAACCTTGCTTTACCTCCAGTCTTCCAGAGACTTGTTTCAGCAATCATTACTTGCAGATACAGCTCATTTGATCCCTGATTCACATCCATCAGCCCCAGAGAGGTCAGGCCTTTCACATTTGTTTCTTCCATTTTAAGTAAAACAATATGTTGATAGAGAATATGAAAATGAAATACTGCAGAATTTGTGTGTGAAGGCTGCTCATGGGAACAAGGGCTTTGCCTCACAGCTTCTGGAGCGTTTTCCTCAAGGGAACACTGCTGCCTCAAGATGATAGGGACTACTTTCCTTCTGCTAGGTGTTCCAGTTTGGCTGGAAACTTGAAAAGCTGTTTTTGACCAATTTACAACCTGAAGCACACATCACTTTGCTTAATTTCTCAGACTGATGATTCTGTCCACCTGTCTGTCCTCACAAAAATCATCTGCTGGCATGGTTCCTGAATATCATGGGATGGGAAAAGCAGGGTTAGGAGTGTTCAATCCATTGCAGTTCAACAAATTTCATGAAAACCAAAGGCAGGGTAGAGAAGCACAGCTCTGTTAATGCCTTGCCCTCAAAGGAATGGTGCTGCAGAGACCGTGCTTTCATTAGACACCAGCAAATCCCCTGGGGAAGCAGCTGCTGTGAGTGCCAGGACTGTGGGATAGGGAACCTTAAATCAGATTACACACACTGTTAGATACTGGTGGAGATAACCACAAGATGCAAAATCCATGGCAAATCCAAGTTTCATTACTTTGCTACCCAGCTTCCCATCGTGTGTGCAAGAGTTGGTTCCTGTGAGATGTTGAACACATTTTGCTGCAGAAGAGTCTGATCACTTGTCTTAGGTCTCCCCAGGCCCTTATGGGGATTTAGAGGGTTTTCTGTTGCATAATCAAACCTCTTCCAAGTAGACATTAGTGGAGAGGAAGTGGGAAATCATCCTGTGACAAGTTTTACTCATGAAATTTCAGAACTGCTCCTGCCTGCGTGTGCCAAGTAAGGAAAACTCCCTCTATTTGCATTTATTGTCTTTGGGTAGCAGTGACAGAGATAACTGACCTCTGGGTTTTCTGGGAAAGAAAAGGGAACTATCAGGGAAGATATTGGAAAAATTAATTAGAATACTAAATGAGCAAATATTTTACTGTCATTACTTCAGCTTTCCTAGGGAAAGAGAGAACATTAATTGCCTATCAGAGAAACGGTGGAGGATTATGACAAATGGATATATGGGATACAGGATGAACATTCAGATACGGGAGAAATAGGGCAAACCAAATAATAATAATTTGTGAATGCATGTGGGTCGGAAATAGTTGAAAAATGTTTTTAAAATTTAATTAATCGTGTATATATGAGCATGCACATGCATTTTTAAAAATTGGATTAGCAGGGACATCTTTCAGAATTATTAAATACAAGCTGTATTCTCCAATACTGAGAGCTCTTATAATTGCCAGAAGTACAGTAAATGTCCCTATCATTCTCTGGGTTTAATCTCAGCATAATTAGCTCCTTGCACAATAGGGTGTTTAATTTGAATGGCTGCCAAGGCTCATTAAGTGAGAGAAGTAGTTCCTGAGATCTGTGTTGTTAAAACTGGGATTCTTATATGAGAGAATTTTCACTGGAGGTGTCACAAGGTTCTTTTTGATATTCCAGTGTTAATTTTAGGCAGGAAAGTAAATATTTAAAGAGATACTGCTGTACCTTTCTACCAGATGCCAGAAGTTGGACTTCACACCTTGCTCAGAAATGGATCTGTACTCTAGCTGATTTTTCAGAGCAAACTGGGGCAAAACCAGTGTGTACTCAGCACTGCCTTGAACAGGGAAAGAGAGTATTTTTCTAAGGAGGAGGATATATCCATTTTTGTTTATTGCAAAATAAAGATTCTTCTTAATTTGGAGAACAGGAACCCTTGCAGTGAATATGACTGTAATTTATTTGTAATAATGAAATCCTTTCATTAAATATTTTCAATCATATTTTCCTTGACTCTGATTATCTCTGTTCTGCTTCCCTGAGTTGTTTTCCCACTGCAAAAAAACTATTTCTGATGCCTGCAGTGGGACTCTGGTGCTGACTGAAGGCAGTTGTGTTCCTTCTGTTACCTGACAATTACCTGTGACTCATTCATACTGTCACCCAAATTACAGTACTGCTAGACTGCATTATTGTGATGGATCTCATATTTCTGGCTTTTTTCAGATTAGAATACTAACAGTGCTACTTCATGTCACCTCTAGACAGTTTGAAACTGAATGTCAAAGGCTGTACTAAAACTTCGTGAAAAATATCAAAAGCCAGCTGGTATGTTTGTGGAGTTGGAGGCAATTCCGTGCAGACGCACACACTGGTTTACACCTTTGGGACCTTGTCTGTGTTGCCTGTTGCTTTAGGAGTAAGATAGCTATGTAAATACAAGCTGATGTGAAGAAAAAAAGCCTCTTAAAAAACCAACTGACATGTCTGTGGACCCTGTTATTTTTCTCTGAGTTTGGTTATTTTGTTCTTTCTGAACTTGGATTTTTTTTTATTAACAGAGCAGGCAGTGTGTTGCTTTGTGATAGGCTTGGGACAGTAGAAATTCTATGATAAAAAAACCAGAGAAGAATCAGACCCATCAAGAAAAGGTTTCTTTAACTGAGTTCATTACTGACAGTGCTGAAGTCTAGAATTTGAGAAAGCTGTACCAGATGTAGTTATGTACCTGTCTTGTATTTCTTTGTAGTGACTTGTGCTTCCTACCCCTTGAGATTTCACAGAACTAGCCCAAGACTACTGGACATGGTTTCCATTTAAATTACCTGAAAGATACAGTAAGGTTACTCTTGGGGTCCATCGTGGTTTATGCATATGTGAAATAAGTAAAAATGTTTCTGTGGATCATGTTTCTTCAGTTGTGGCACAATATCTGCGTGTGATTCTCAAATGCTTTTTCACAGTACTTAGTTTGCCCACCTGGAAAGATCCACTCTTACCTCTTTTTGAGACAGTCTGGGAGAAGTGCACAGATAATAACTTAAAAAAATTGAATTCTGTTCCTGAAACTCTGGTTTGGAGCTGCCTCATCTCTGTTTCTAGTCTTCTATGATTCTTGTGTTATGTTTTTTAAATATTGCTGGCTCTGTGAGGCAAAAACTCTCTCTGCCTCTGTTTGCAGAGGACACAATGGGACCCTGTGCTCAGCTGGGCTCTAAATTCTACCAGGGTATCAACACAATCAGTACAAGCTTCAGACTGCAGAGGATGTGGAGGATGAATTATTTGTTTATTTAAGAAAAGCCTAAAGAGTTTAGATGGCAAAATTTGCATGAATTATACATTGCCTCAGAATGGCTCTTCACATTTTCTGCTTATTCCTACGCAGGTGATACAGCTTTGAAAATCACTGGTTTTAGTGCGTGATCCCATTGCACCACAGTTAAATGTGTCTCAGCTTCATGGCTTTTCATAGGCATATACTGAAATGGCCATAGAGGTCTGTTGAGCCCAATACTTTGTGGGTTTTGGTAGCTCTGTAAGCTGGGCTGCTGATGAGGGCAAGAGGGGAAGGCAAAGTGTTTGGGACCTGCCCTGCCAGGCAGTGATGCTCTGGGGCTGAGGGGCCTCTTCAGCCTGAGCTTGTATCTGCATGATTGCTTTTAATAGCCCTTGACAGGGTTTTCTCCTATGCCTTTCCTAATTGATTTCTTGTACCATTTGAATATTTTTGGCCTCTTCAATGTCCTGTGGCAACACGTGCGTTAGCCAAAGGAAGGAGCATCCACCTGATGCTGTGGACCACTTGTGTGTTGGCACAAAGTGTGAACGCTGGTTCTGTGTTCATCTCCTTCATGCCACTTCTGATTTTTAAAGACTGCTGGTATACTCCTCTCTGTCTACCCTGAATCATCTCTTTTCTAGGCTTGGATTTTTTGTTTTCTCTTTTTGAAACAGAAGCTATTGCATGCCCATGCTCATCCTTCATGCCTTTCCTGATCACGCTTTTCCATCCTTTTGGAGAGGAGCAAGCAGAAATGCTCTCAGTGTTCAGACAGTGAGTTCATAAAATGGCTGTGATGGTGTTTCACTCTTCTCTAACTCTTTAATAGTAATTCCTTGGGTTCTGTTTGCCTCCAGACCACTGTGGAGCATGGAGGTGACACAGAGAGAACTGTCATCCTAAGTGATTACTCTGAAGTCTTCCCTGAATATTAACAGCTAATTTCAAGTCCCTCATTGTACATATAATTAGCTTTGATTCTGCATTGATTGTCATTGAATTTCATCTGCTATTTATTGAGTAGTGCTGTGAGATCCTTATACACCTCTTTGAAGTCATTTTTGGTGCAAGACAGGAGTCAAGAGCTGCTGGTTACCAGGTTTTTTTAACTTAACCACAGATAAATTTTAAACTTTTTTTTTCCTAGATAAATTAAGATTTGAGTATCTGTCTTGAGTGGGAATCCCTTCAGTGTCAATTTCCTTCTATGGAAAACCTGTCCAATTATTACTACTGTTTCTTTCCTTTTTTAAAACAGGGTTGCATCAACTTCATATGCTACGTGAACATGTGTTTATTTTGATATGTTAGTTCTGCCCCACCTCTTCTAGGTAAAAGTAGGTTCTATTGTTGCAAATTAAGTAAAGTGGGAACACGTTTAAGTTCATTCACCCTCATTTATAACCTATCAGGGTATGTACCAGTTTAATGCAAATGGATTAGAATTTAAGTTGGTGCCATAGTACATGACAAACCTTTGAAGAAATTAGCTTATGTGGAGCTGACAGTAACATTTAAATTCAAAATGTTCCAAAAAAGTAGATAAAAATTGTTCTAAAATAATTTGGGGCCTTAAGGCTGCTGTTTAATCTATAAAATTAATGCTCTGATTTTTTCTGAGTTACTGAATTCAGTTAAATATTTCAACATTTAATAAAGCCCTACCATATATCAGCAGCTGTCATTTAGGGACCTCTTTCTTTTAATCAAATAATTAAAATCAATGAGCTACAGCAGCCAATTTTAAAGTCAGGAGAATGATGGTTATTCTATATTGTTATTTTAAAAACAAGGCCAAATTAAAATATCCAGTGATACAGAGATGCTTAAAATCGTCAGCTCTTCCTGCTTACAGGCTCTAACTAAGCTGGTGAAAGCTGACTGGATCTAAAAAGGTTGGGAAAGGAAATGAAAGGTCCTCAGAGAAATTGCTGAAAAAAATTGAAAAGTCTGAAGTCTTTGTAAGTTGAGTGTGAAGAAGATACAGCTTTCATCCTTCCAGCTATCATCTTGCAGTCTGTAGAAGTGTAAAACTGAGTTTCCTTAATTCAGTCCTGTTCAGTACATGTAGCAGTCTTTCGAAGAACTGATCCCCAAGGATGCAGGGCAAAGAGTGTATGGATGCAAGAACTGATTGTCCCATGTCCCCACCTCCAGTGGGCATCCTGGCAAGGAAGACTCATTTAAGCAGGGAAGGAAATTCTTCTGTAGTAGCTTGGATTTAGACATATTTTTAATTGCCACCATAGAGTTGTTGGAAAACATGAGAAGGTAAATGTAGCTCCAGAAGGAAATCAGTGAGGTTGGATTTGCAGGCCTTTTGCTCCACAGCTCCTTATGGGAAACACTTCTGTCTGCCCACAGGCAAGTAAAAAATGGCAGGATCACACAATAAATTGTACTTGTGCCATAAATGTTGGTGTATTATATTGCAGTAGGGCTTATTTTGGATTATAAGTATTTTATATTTGAGGTTTTTCATGTTCAGTTAGGAGAAGCTGCCTGCAACATTGCAGAGGTATGAAAACCCCAAGGTGTAGGCAGATCTGCTCTTGCCCGCACAGTTCTGTAAAATCATATTGTATGTTCCTTTTGCATCTTTGTAGAAAGAAAACAGAGCTTAATGTGACCAGGATGTTCTAGCAGAAAAACAGAAGTGGGACTGCTGATAGTCTGTGAGGAGAATTTTGTCTTTTGCTAGAAGTGTTCTTCAAACCAGTGCTGTGACCGTTCCTCCATTAGCCCAGCGAGACAACGTGAAATATAATATCGATTGGACATAAAAGGGAGAGCCTGGCCCATAGTCCTGCAGTTCTGGGCAGACAAATCCTGCTGCTCCTAGTGCTAATGGCTAAATTATTACCTCAGCCCTGTCAGCCCAAATGTAGCCCTGCTGGAATTAATAATGCAGTTGGAATGAAGCTATATTTTGCCTTTCATCTCCATTAGATCTGGGGGTTGACAGTAGAGTAGGAATTGGCAGTTTGCCTCAGACTACAGAGATGGCCAAAAGTATGAAAATATGATCTTGTTGTTCACTCAAACAAACGTCTGCCACAGGCTGCTGAATCTTATCACACTTGTTTTGCTTGTGAAATAACTGTTTGAACTGCAGTGATTACTCATCCACTCTTTTATTTCCATTCATGTTTTATCTATATCTTTCCCAAAGGAGGAGGGGAGTTAGTTTATGCCTAATTAAGTGTAAATAAGTATTGCCTGTTTCTTTTTTTTTTTCCCCTGAGTTTTCTGGGCTTTTATTTCTTTATTTACATGTCTGTCTTTGGTCAGTGCTAGAAGACTGATCTACAGAGGGTCTGGCCTTTTTTAAATAAGTGAAAGCTTGATCAAAGAACTGATCCATCCACACGTGCAGTTCCTGGATGCTAAGTAAACTAATGAAGTGCTATGTGTGCCCTGCCAATAAAAGGTGAAATATGGTTCGTATTTTCCTAATATTACTCTTGGAGATTTGCAGCTGGAACTAAACTGCCACTTTTCTTGTAAATTGAGTAGTAAAGTGCTAGTGCCAAAATGACAAGGAGTTGCTTGAAAAGTTGGATAAATGCAGGCCTGCCTTTGGCCAAATTACTGGGCACCCAAGTGCATTGAGAGGGTGAAGAATGTCTGTTTTGTTCTCTGGGTAATGTGGACTGTGTTGGCCATGAGCCACTGAATTCCACAAGGGATTTTGTGGGGTTGAGATTTATAGAGGAACTGGAGTCTGCAAAGAGGTTGACGGAGAAGGTACAGCAGAAATTGGAGACCTCTTCACTGCTCTACTCTGCCACTTTTTAATCATTTTGTTTCGGGCAAAGAAATTGTGCATTCTTAAGGTTGTAGCATTGGAGAAACATGGGAAACAGCCACAGGCTGCTAGGCTGTAGATGTGTCCTGTAAGAACTAATGTGATATTAAATAAAAAGCTTTTTTATCTTCTTACTGATTTTCCCAAATAGTATTAAAATGAGGGGGGGAAATACCATTTAAAAATTCCTTTAATTTTCTGTTCTCTGCCTAGTTATGTCCAAATTCTTCACAGTAATTTTTTGTGAGGTTTTGGGTTTAGGGTTTTTTGGTTTTGTTTTTTTGTTTATTTATTTTGTTCTGTATCTGGAAGTCCAGCACCTGACTCCTGCCCCTTGTCTAGATTTATTGGAGAAGTATTTTCATCTCTTTCACTAGAAGCAGTGTCCTTATGTGAAGATCTTTATCCCTGTGTTTTGCAACCTCTCACTTCTGAATAGCCAAGTGACTGCACAGGAATGTAGTTTTCCTTTTTAATACAAAAGTCGTTTCCTGGCCTTTGGCTTGGAAATATAAATGCAGTATAATTTTAAATTATGTCTTTTGGTAGTCTCACAATAATATTCTTTCTTGTTTTAGCTTTGATGGAAAGCCTGTATAGTTCTACAGGCATTACACTTTTGCTGCATATAGTAGGAGAAATTTAACACTAATGCTCCAGCATTTAAAAATGGTCATTTCTTCTGTTGAGAGTTTTTAGAAGTGAAGGTTAACACAAGTGGCTTTAATGGGTTTTTTTATGTTACTAACAAATGCTGTTTAATATATATATGTGTTTAAGGTATTTCCTACTTGTCATGCTGCAGGTATTTTTGCTGCATGGCTCATGGCAGATCCTTTGGGTTGTGGCCTCTGTGTTCCCTGCAGTATCACAATCCTTTCAGAGCAGCTTTTGCACAAGACAATTCCTTTGTGCATTACCTGGATGGCACATAGTAGTGGTGGAATATGGCAGTTTTTCTCCTGTGAAATCACTGGGGAATTGGGTGCTTGGAATAAGTTTGGAAATTGCAGTGTACCGTGCATTGTGTCAAGTAGCAAGTAGCTGCCAGTAGATAGAACTGAGCTGATTAATGCCATTGTAAATTACATAAATTTTTATTTCTGTTCTTCTTACATGTCTATGGGCTTAGGACAGATCAAGGTTAAATCTCTTCCATGCAGTGTCTTGGACATATCAGAGTTTGAAAATGTTACTACAGAGCCAACTACAGTAACTGCAGCTGACTACACTTCGGTTGAGTGTTACCATAAAAAAAGAAAATTCTGCAAACACCTTTTTTCTAAGGTATAGATTCAGATGCTCTTTGTAGGTTCTTGTTTCACTCCCTTGGTTTTGGAAGAAGCCTTGATGACTGACATAGATGTGTCTAACTTCAGTGAGGCTGGACCCAATTTACTCTCTGGGAAATGAGGCTGAGGCAGTTTGATCGCAGTTGGCTGTGAGCCTCCTCCCTGCACCCTCCCTGGGAAAGACAGGTGGAGATTGGGTCCCAGTGGGCAGTTTCCTACTCTACAGCATGGAGTAACTGCTGCCTAATTACTACAGCACTACCAAGACTGGGAATAACTGGCACTTCAACATGGAAAATACTATACTTCAATATGGAAAATATTATATTTTGTTGCTGCAAGTTTTTTTTTTCTTGAACATTTTTATCCCTTCATTCTAAACATTATTGTGCCTCTGTGGTCCAAACGGGTAGTTTTGTGTCCATGTGTTTGTTTCAAAAAGACTGTTTCACATGGTAATGTGATGGAAAATTGTTGTGCTGTGCCATGTTCTGCTTGCCACACACAAACCCAATCATGAGACAGCAAACCCAAGTCATGAGTCTTTGGAAAAGTCATATTGTTTGGGACATGAGTGGTTCTGTCCTGACAGGCATGTGAAGCAGATGGTAAACCAAATAATTTTTCTTGTACTGCCATAAGACCTCATGTTGTTGTAATATACGTTTGTGTTTTTACATTTATTTTCTAAGGCATTGCACTTTCCTGACCTCTCTATGAAACATTACTCTGTGCAAGCAGGTGCTGGAAAGAGAAGTGTTTTGTGTGGTTATCTGTCTGTTATCACTGTAATTATGAACAGAGAACTCAGCCCAATTAAAGAGAAAGGGAATAACATGGGCCATGATTATAGCATACAACACTTCTTAATTTGTGTACATAGTGGTTTAGTTTCCTGTTCGCTGAATATGATTCTAAATGGTTTCATTATTGTAAAAGAAAATGATGACAAATTATCCTGTGCTGTTTAAGTTACTGGGATGTGCTGCTGCTTAACCTATGTCAATTAAAGTTTATTACAGTATCTGTGTCCAGTGTTCTTAGCTGTTTTGTCTAAGGTAGCACAATTTATTTTTCTCCAACCTAAAGACAGAATTCATAACTTGATTCAAAAACTACAAAAGTAGATGACATTCATTCTATATTAAAATGTCTCTTGTTTTGTTCGTACAGAAACATTATAGGACTTAGTTTTATAGTTCATAATGTGTTAAATGGATTTATGGTTTTATGCTGGTTAATAGCTGAACAGAGGGTGTAAGAGCGTAATTAAAAGTCAAATTTTAAGTGTTCAAAAACTATGTTGCCAGTTTCCTAACAAAGGAGTGTAACAGATGTTTTCCCATTCAGATTTTAATCTTGATAGGTGACAAATCATTATCAACAACTGCTGATTAAGAGCATTTAATACCATAGGGACATGATGATGAAGAGGTGAAGAAGTCTTCTCTGGAACACACTTCTGTGTGTGCTTAAAATTTAAAAGCTGTCATCTGAGTTATTAGGACTGTTTCCTCCCCTTTTTTTTTTTTTTACTCTTTTTCTTCCTTTCTCTTCCCCCTCTCCCCCTTCTTTATTTTTCTTCCCAGAAGAAGCATGTGTGTTCATTTGGATGAATTACCAGCACTGGAAAATGTTACATAGTCAGCTGATCTTGGGAAGTTTGGTAAAATGAAATGTTCCATTTAAACTCCCATACCATCCCCAAGGCTTTTATATTTGCAAGTTATCATGAACTTGGAAAATAATCAAAATTTTGTTGTATATTTTGTTCCTTTTTGTAGATGTTAACTTTAAAGTATTTTCAATGGCTTTTTCTTGATTTCCGATGCAGGGATGTGACTCATCACCTATTTTTAAAATTTTTACGCAGTGCAAATAAATAATGATCAGTGACTAATTTTGTAAATTGAACCACGGTGCACCTCCATGCATTTTCTCAATGAAAGCCTTTGGCCTAGAAGACCTAGACTGTATTTGGCTTCGGTAGAGCATTAACATGTTGCCTTGTTGATAGAAAATCACACACAGCACTTTGCTACAATTTAAGTTTTGGACTCTGTGACATTTACAGTTCTTGCTAATGTCAGATCTGTAATGGATGTTGGGATATGCAGCAAAGTAAAGGGGGTAGGCAAGGAGTGCTCCATGAGAAATGCTGTAGCTCAGGAATTCATTAGGTTGGTTTTGATCTTCAGTTACTGAAGAAGAAGTGTATTTTATTTTTAAAACTTCTTTTAAAAAGGAGCTTTATAAAATTATTGCCGTTTATGAAGCATTGGTTTGCTGAACTCCTATTATGCTGAATTCCTCATGTCTTAGTTATGTGGTTTTGCTTGTATAAGGCACTTAAGAAAGCAATATATATCTGAGTTGATGCCCATAAATTCAAATAAATCCCCAACTGAACTATTTAGGGGCAATAGACACAGCCTGTTGGGGGAAGTGGGACTTCATTACATTCCCGAACGCGTTTAGATACATTCAAACAATGTTTAAAGTTTTGTTTAAATTGATAGATGCTGAAGTATCTCCAAGTCAAAGCAGCAATTAGGGCAAATAGACTGTGTGGAAAGATATGTGAATCCCTGCAGATTCAGATAAAATCCAATTTTATGACCCCGTATACTGGTGTACAACTTTCTGACCTCATGCAGATGGAAAATGATGCCAGAAGAGTTCTGCTGCTCTGGCGTTGGTTCCCACACCCACTGGATATGGGACATGGGAAACTTCAAATACAGCCTGTGCAAAGCCAGCCAAGTGCTGAGCTGTGTCTGGGGCTGGGCAGAGCCACTGTGAGCCCGGCTGTGCCTCTTGGCTCTGGCTGCAGAGGGGCTCCCTCAGGCAGGGATCGTTCTTGGACTCAGAGGGGTGTGGTGGTCAGTGAGCCCATGGCACCAGGGATTGTAAAAACCCCCTGGAGAAAAGGTGCCCTAAGTAGAGAAATGCTCCCCAGGTTAAAGTAACTAAAAAGGCCTCTCTCAGAATACCCTGTTCTGTTATGGAAATGTACCCCCATTCTGTTTCCCCTATTGGCCCGTTGGCCTCCCCTGCCCCTTTCTACCCTACATGGCCCTAATCCAGAATGTTCTCCCCTCCTTGTTTCCCCATTCCCCCTTGTTCCTTAGTCCCTCCCTCACTGGTTCCTTACTGGTTCCCATACCCTGGTCCCCCCTATGCACCCCCTGTGCCCCCAGACCATTGCTCCCTGATGCTTTCCCCAC
>VZRV01008102.1:412657-428283 GCA_013398115.1 Falcunculus frontatus | reverse complement strand
CCACCCCCCCCCAATACCAAAAACCAGGCTGTGCAAAACCAGCGCAAAGTGCCACAACACAGGTATTGCTGTTTGATTCTGGACTTAAATTGCAAATAACCTCAAGTCCTATAACACTCTCTAGTCTCAAGGGAATTCTGAATAGCCTCTTGCAATGATTGTAGGAGAACATTAATGTTATATTAAAAGTTATGAGTATGAGACATGGATTGTTTTTTCTTTCTTTCCGCTTTGTGAATTGTGGGTGTAATCTGAAACTTAAATTCAGAAGAGAACCCTATGGTTTACTCTATCTTCCTTGCTAATACAGTGATATAATTTTAATACATTTCACGTTGAAATGTATGTATAAAACCACTTTATATGTAATTACTAAAAATATGTCTTGTCAATTGTCTTTTGAACTGTGCGCTGTGTGCAGGACTAAACATTGACACAGGAGTCCTTCATTTGCATTTGTAATTCATGCTGCTGTAATTGCGCCAGAATAAAATCTAAAGCTTTAAATGTCTGTCTCTTCCTGTCCCTTAAATCTTTGTGAATAGATGTGACATTCTTTCCCGGATGACAAAAGTACAGACTCAAGTTGGTTAAATATTTTAAAGCTTGTGGTTAGATCAATACTTCACAACACTGTGCAGTGTACGTAGGATGTCATTGGTACTTAGTCTCTTTGAAAGGCAGCAATTAGAGTTACATGGACTTTAAAGGTGTGTTCAGAAGAATCATCATCTAATCAGGGGTGCTGGCTGGCAGTGGTTGCTTCTAGGTCAGAGCATTAGTTAATGCTCAGTTGGGCACGCTGCAGCTGTTGAAACAATATGAATTTGGTTGGTGGAGACATGCCAAGCAAGACTTGCGTCTCCTTATTATGCTTCAGGAACTGTAGCTTTCAAGAAGCCTTCTGCCCTGCAGTGGCTCAGATCATTGCATTGCTATGTCATGCTGAATAATTTGCAGCATTTAGCACTTAAATTGGCTCATTGCAGACAATCCAATTAGAATAAAGTCTATTATCATTTTGGAACCTTGGGATGAAATAGTGTTTAGGCGATGAGCCGCCTGCGCTTCCCATAGTTCCCCAGCCTCACAGGCCTGTGTGCTGTGCTGAGGTGGTGCCTGGCACTGATGGGGGGGATGCTCCTGCTCAGCCCTGGCTTGCAAGCTGTGCTTTCATCTGAAGATGTATTGAAAACCTGCATTCTCAAAAAGGACCTGAGGTGCTTCATCTTTTTGTCTGTTCATATGTAAAACTTTCTAAGCGTTTTTCTTTTTGTAAAGGCAGACAAATTAAAATGCTGATGCTGTGATATGAGCCTGTATGGCTGGTGAAATTTAGTGTGGCTGCTGGCCTGGGCTAAGTTTCCCATCCCAGGCTTGGGAAGCCACATGTTCTGCTGTGAATTTTGCTGTTGACCTTTTGCTCCAACTCTGGAAGTCAGCAGAGGCCAAGTTTGAAAGAGATGCAGTAAGGTGTATATGGAAATTCACAAAAGCACACAAAATGATTTAGGCATTTAAATCCCATGGACTAGTTGGAAGCAGCACCTGAGCTACAGAGGTGCACCTGATGTGCCAAATAGATATGTTTGGGTTGTGTGCTGGGCCTTTATGTCTCTCTGCTTTAGGACATGGGGTTTTGGTTGTATTTATTGGTGACAAATTGGGTACAAATGGTTTTTGCCCTTCCTCCCCCATCTTGTACAAGCCACATGCATTCCTCTTCTGCCAGTTTTTGAGCTATGCAGTGAGCTGATCTGGGAGCTGTTCCAGGTTAAAAATAACTCTTTTCTTCATCAAACTTCAGCAGAAGCTGATGTAGCTAACGCATTCAGATATTTTTGCTTGTGTTCAGTATAAAAAATGTAATAAGGTAGATGGAAAACCGAATATGAGTAAGTGCCTATGCTGAAGTGTTGTACATAAGCTGAAAGACTGACAAGAGAATAATACATGGATATTACATTATAATACTAATACTGGTTCCTAATGCTTAGATAAGTCTCTCAGCACTCAGGATATTTTAGCAAGGGGAGATAAGGGCCAAATCCATTAGCTCTGGTGAGATTTGGATCTGCTTACCTTTGGATTTAATGAAATCAGGTGCTTACATCCCGAGCAGCCATTGTGCTGGGTTGAATACAGCTGTGCAGTGTCACGAGCACGTGGAGAAGCAGAGAAGGGAGATCGGCACTGAGAACATTTTTCAAGCTGGGAGATCAGATCTTTGTTCTGTGTATCGTTCATCTTGTTGAAAGGTTTTTATTTACATGCCTTAGATCTGACTGTGTATGTAAACATACATGCATATAACATTTTCTCAGCCCTGAACGATGTAGACTGGGATAGATTTTTGTGGTGCTTTGTATTTAAGTCTTAGCCTTATTCCTCAGTGACATTAATTTGTTCACAGAATAACAGTAAGCACATTAATCTTCTGTCCGAGAAGGTATTTCATGCACAGTGTTTGGCATGCAATAGCTGCATACTACCAAAACCACTTTGTTAATAAAATTCTTCTCTTAAAGAGGAAAAAAAAGAAAAGCCAAGTGTAAGTATGTATGCAAGATACTTATATGCTGTGGCATACTGAAGAGGAGTGTTTTAATATACTAATTAAAAAGATGCCAATTCAACATGTTAGAGTACCCTTGAATCTTGTAATTTAAGGAAGCTCAAGATTTGTGGCCAGAGATGGCTGGTTAATATGGACAAACTAATTTTGCTGTAGAAGTTGGACTTGTTTTCTCACCCAGTCTCATGGTCTATGTGGTACCTGAGATCAAATGTGTTAGCTTTTAAACCTTAAATGCCTAAGTATAGCTGAAACATGCCTCCTATCCTCTGTTCGTCCATCAGCTGCAAAGGAGTGTTCCATTACATGCGAAAGCTTTTTTGTTCAGTAGGAAGATTTTAAAATATAATTACGTAAGAGTTACAGTTTTGTGGTGCACCTGAGCCAACTGAAGATCACATTACCCATGGAAAGCACAGTTCTGTCCTTGGTCACTGCCATGTGCTGCTCTCTCTCCTGGGGCACTGCTCATCTGACCCCTTTGTAGTCTCTGTAGGAAAAATTCACCCCAGGAAAAAAGGAGTAGCTTCAGGCCCCTGTGGGATTAGCCCAGCAGCCAGAGCAATGGAGGGGTGTCGGTGCTTAAGGGAGAAAGGTCCCATCCTTTGAGCAGCAGTCCCTGCTTCGGATAGCTCAACCACAGGGCTGTGTCTCACCCTCAGGCATTACTGCCCCATGTCTGGGTATTTTGTCATGGCTGATGTTTCACCACTGTGCTGGGAACCCTGTGGAGTTGGAAGTAAGTGTTCACAACGTGAGTATTTGCTCTGGGTTTGAGTCAGAATAATGCTTTGAAAGGAGCAGGCCAGACCAAGGAGTAGCTTTTCTGTAGCATGGCTTTTTCTGCTCTCCTGACTGTAGCACAGCTCCAGGAAAGGTGGTGAAAGCTTTGTTGGATTGGATGAACGGTAGTTTCAGAATAAATTTAGCACCTGCTGCTCTCTTCCCTGCTCACCAGTGTTAGCCAAGCAGAGTGTGGTTGGTCAGTACCTGTTCCATCCTGTCTGTACTGGAGGTGCAGGAGGCTTCTGCTGAGGTGGTGCTTTGTGGTTGCTTTTAATACACCTACTGTTGAGAAAAGAAAACACTACATGTCTTCTGGGTACACACTGTTTTAAATGCAGGAAAGAAGTGAAGTTTGGGTTGATTAAAAAACCTCTTTCTTTGTTCAATGGTGATTAGCTTCAGAGCAGTGGTTGGGTTTTGTTTTTAATTTGTACATGCAGAGTCTCTCATAGAATAGCCAATTAAAGAAAACATACAAAATGAACACGTATTTTTAAGTGTCCTAAAAACAGAGGTTTAGATTGGAAGTGTTATCTCAACTTTAACTGAACAGTACTGTAAGCGATAACAACGTGGTAGTAGTTGAAGTTGATGCAGCAGGTAATGAATCTTCAATTGGATATGAACTTTATTATCCAATGCATGGCTTCAGCTTGAGTCTGTCTTTTGTTGTCACAAGAGTAGCATTTGCATAATTAAATAAATGATCTTAAAACTGTCTGGCCCTGTGTGGCTGTGAAATACAGCGCTTCTTTCTGTTGGTGCACAAGCTCATACCCATGGATTATTTGAAAATGCATCACAGAAAATTAACATCAAGCATTTGGTCTTTCACGAAAGGACATCCTGACCCATCAGCCTCGGTTTTGTTTCTTGTCTCAGTTAATTGATCTTAGAGCAACTCTTCATTAAGGAGACGAATTGAAAGGGGTATTTTGAGGGCCTTTTTGCACTGGCTACAATTAAAAAAAACCATGTCATTGTAAGGAAGACTGAAGGCATTAGGTAGTTTTGTAAGGTGGAGAGGTTTATAAGCTTGTGTTCCTTCTTTTTATTTACTTTCAGTTTTTCATGAAGCAGATTATGCTAAGACTCGTTGCATTAACATCAGAAGGAATTTCAAGGGTGTAGCTTCCTGTCTTCCTGTGTGGGCTTTCTTTTATTATTTATTTTTATCCTGTTGTTGCTAGGGACTACATTTTCCTTTTTTAATTGTAAAATTTTGTGCAACCCATGCACTGGTGCGTTCCCATTGCCATGCCCCTGGAGAACACTGGCCTGCCATAGCTGTGCTCCAGAAGTGTTGGGGCTTTGGGTCAGGATACAAACCTGTCATTTTAGTCCTGCAAGTCACCACTTTGGTCCCTTATTTTGTCCAAAGCGATGTGAGAAGCAGAATAGTACAGTCATGCCATTTTTAAAATCTGGTTTCTTTTTGTTGTAGTGGTGACTGTGATCAGTTCTAGTAAGAGGTAACCTCTGTCGCTGTCACTGTCAGTGTGCCCTCCTTACCTGGGAGGTCCTTGGGTCTGTCTTCTACAGCTGGTGGAGAGAGCTGTGCTCAGGAGGTTTAATTGCTAATGAGGCTGGCAAAGCACAAGCATGGTGACTCAGAGCAGGTGTGAGACCCAGCATACCTTTGGAATATAGTGGAAGATGTTCCCACTTTGGAATGCTTCTAAGGTTGGGAAGTAGGCTGGGGTTAAATCTGGTACTTCACTTTGTCGTACATAGTGTACAAACAAATCCGTGCTAAATTCCACAAATTATTTTTCCTAATGGCTGGAGACAGTCACTCAGGGCATGGGCACTGCAAAGGAACTGACTGGTGAAGGGAATGTCAGTGGCATTGATATTCTCCTTCTGTCCCATCCAGCACCCACTAAATCCCATGGAAGATGTTCAGCAGGACATGCAGTAGGGGCTTGTGACACTGGTGAATTGTTACACAGGAATTGGCACTTCTCAGGGAGGTAAAAAAAAAAGAGAAAGAAATATTGCTAAAATGCCATATACGTTTCCAGGCATTGTGTTTCTGTAAAGGTGTTGACTGCACCACGATACTTTCCGGACATAATAGAATGTCATAGTCATACCAAAAACCTGTGATTGATTGCCACTATAATGAAAGCCAGTGTACATCCATGTACACATTTTAAACTATTTTTGCCTTTATGCTTTTTTTTTAACCTGACATTTCCAATTATTTTATCTAGGTGCCTAAATATGTCACATGTTTATAGTCCATTAAGAGATTCCCATTCCCCTTTCTTTTAATAGCACTTATTCTGTGTGAACCTGCAATTTCTTGAAGTTTTTTCTCAATTGTAAGACAATGCTCTGTTAAAAAAGGAAAAGAAAAGAAAGAAATACTGCTGTGTGGCTTGTGAAAGGAGGATAACTGATTTATAACAACAGTCCATTCCTTTAATCCATTCATTGAATTCAGCTTGTTCATCCTAAATTTATTTCCCAAGACATAGAGCAAACATTTAGTTGAAAAGTGAGTAGCTTATTCCATTCCCATATGTTTTTAATTGTCCAGTTCCTCTGAGAAAAGGCCATTAACTGAACTAAATTACAGTTTGGATGTGAATTTTTCAGCATGGATCTCTGCCCAAAAGGTGATAAATTAGATGCTAAACTGCCTTTGATAGTGACCTGAGAGATTAACACAAAACTGTTTTGAAAACAGAAGGAAAGATTTGTTAGCCAGTCAGTGACTGTCAGGTTTGGGCATCATAAATTCCTGCAGTACTTGTTTTTTTGAAGTGAATGATGAGAAATAGGAAAATTTCAAGCAAACTCAACCCTTTGGCATCCCCATAAATCTTGGAATTAAACTTGACCAGCAGTAATGTTGAAATGGTAGGCAAACAAAAGCCCTGCAGTGAACTACTGTTTGCTGTTTGGATTTTTGGTACCTTTGACTGGTGCTGGAGCATGTGAGGGGCTGGTGGGAACCTATAAAGAATACAAGAGCTGTAATCCTGGGGGGGCTTCATGTTACAAATAAAGCAATAACAATACAACTGAACAATTAAATCTCAGGGCCTCTGTGGCTTTAGTTCTTGTGTTTTGATTTTATGCAACAACACAAGTAATAGAGAGGTGTTTTTTTCCTCCACCACTTTTAACAGCCCTTGAGTTAAATAAGAAGTGTTTAGAGTGTTTTGTGCAGCTGTGTTTGGTACATTAAATGCACAGACATGCTGGCTGTGTTGACCTGAAAAAGGAGAAGATATGCATTCCTGTAATTTAACTGCTTTGTGGTCATTAGGAAAATGTCATCATTTTTATGCTTACAGCTGCTATTTGGAGATGACCTTTGGTGAATGCTCTCTGTCCCCCCCAGCCCATTAAATTTTGTTGCTGGGTAAGGCAGGGCTTTACTGCAACCTGGCCCAGGCACAGCCCATCTTCCTGGTGTTGTTGGAGAGTCTGCATGTGGTCACTGCAGGACTCTAATTCCTACTTCTCTTAACCAACTATGCTTTAAGAGACTCTTGCTTAAAGGGTGTCTGTAGGTGGATCTTGCTTCCAGGATGTAACTGAGAAGAAACTCAGTTCTGAAAGACACTTTTTCTCCTCTGTTAAACATTTTCCCTGTTAAAATGTCTCCTCCTTCAAGGGATTTAAAGAGAGCCTGGGCATGACATTGCAGTGGATAATCTTTGCAGCTGCCTTTTCCAGCAAACCTCTGGGAAGAAGGGGGTGAAGCAAACATCTGGGAAGCCAGAAGACAGGATATTTCTTCAGACAAGTTGAGAAATAATCGGGGGCTATAGGAGGCTTCTTGGGATGAGAATGAAAAGGAACAGATGGATTCTGGAGATTACCCAGCGGGATTTAGTGGCCACGTCAACATGTAGGGTAGCGGGGGGATATGTACTTTTAAGAAGTTTTGTGATTGCATTTATTTTAAGGCAGCCCTAAAACTAGTGACAAGGCTGATGCTGCATGATACTTGGTGCTTCCAGTCACTGACAAGGTTTTGACTTGGTCTCAAAAAAATATGGAAATAGTAAAAAGAGGGGAGCTGCCAGTGAGGAAATGGTACCTCTTACTTAAAAAAAAAAAAAAATTGGACTTGAAATTGTCACGGGGTAGCTGGGAACTCATATTTGTATCTTTTGTTTCCATTGGGAGATGGTTGGCCTTCAAGGCTTGCACCTTTCTTCCAAGTCCTTTTTTTCTGGGCTTACGTTGTTAAAATCCCTGGGTTTGTACTTCAGTGTCTTGGTCGGGTGTGAGAGCAGCAGGTCTGGAGCAGTGTCCCTCTCAATGGGCAAGTTAATTCAGGTCAAATGCCACCTTATCTGCTAAAATGAAGGAAAGAGCTCACACTTTTCTGATGTTTGATCAGAACAGTTATAATACTTTTCTTTGTGAGGGACGTTTTGTGATGACATGTTCTTTTATTCTTACAAGAAATAGTTAAATTTGCTTCTGCAACAGAAAGATGATAGAAAGCACCAACTAGCTAGATTATTTCTGGTCTCCCAAGACGAATTGAAAATGCTATATTTTAAGACAGATTTTTTTTTAGTAAGTTTAAACTATAATATGGAGACATACTATCAAACATTAAGCAGCACTATTTTTGGGCTGTCAGCAAAGACATGAAGGACATGGGGGCACACATTTATCCTCTCCTCTCTTCCAGATGACCCTATTCAATACAATTGTGGGATTCCTACATTTTTTTCTACTTATTTTTAGACGTAGTTATTCTTTTGTTTCTTGTTGCTTGGTTAAGCCACTTGAATGAGGCAAATTTCTGCAAAGAAATGATTATAATTACATAGAAGCAAGTGCCTACAGGGTGATGCTAAGAAATGACTTGAAATGCTTGCAAAATAGTTTGAATTGATTGGGTGGATTGGTAAGTTACTCTAAAAGCGTAATGAAAAGCAAATGTAAATAAAACAGGAAGCACTGTTCTCCAAGGGCAGGTAGCACTGATGTCCATTCTTCTTGAAATGGACTATAAAAGGCTTGTGGCTTTTTGTATAAATCATGCTCCTTTCAGCTCTGTGAAAGCTTTCAGTGGAGCTTTTGAATCTTAAACAGGCAAAGCAGTCATATCAGATGTAGTCTTTTCTCTTTCCTTCTCCTTCCAGGGGGCACATAACAGTAACCAGATGTAGTAGCAGAGGCTGAGCAGAGACCTGTAATCCCCACTGCCCCTGTCACCACTGCTGATCTGTTTTATTGTGTGGCTCACTCTTGTACTTTTCACAGTTCTAACAACCCATCTTCTGTGTTGCTAAATGTCATTTTTAATCTGCAAAAGCTGCCTTTTGGGTTCTCTGTATTTATTTCCACTTTTCAGCTTTCAGAACGTCATGTAATAGATAAAACTCATTGTGAATTACAGCTCCCCACAAGCCAACAGCTGGATCTAGTGCTGAATGTGTTTATGAGGTTGGCTTTTGTAGCAGTATTGGCCAAAATTTTGTGTAGAAACAATGAAATATTTAGTTTTGAGACTTAAATCCCGCCTTGCAAGTCTGCATTTGTAGCTTGACTTTTTTTTTTTTTTTAATTGAACTGATAGCATTTTCTGTTTAATAATTGATTTGGAACAAATTTGGTCATGTGGCTGACAACTGTGTGTGGAATTGACTTTAGTGGCACTAGTGGCTTTGAATGAGTGAGTGTTCCCCCTGCAAGCCTCCTTGTGTATTTATTAGCAGTTCCTAAACCCATTGCAATTACTGATTAAACACGTTTTTCATCTTTACAAACTGCTGGTGCTCCTAAGAAGCTTTTAGGCAGTGTAATGAAAGAAAAAGGAATCCTTTATTGCAGTTTGAGGATGAGCGGATTCTTTGCAGCAAGTACTTAATGATAACCCGGAGGACACCAGCATTTTGTCCTACTCACTCTCCCATGTTGGTATCCTGTTTAAATCAAGATTAATTTTGATGCAATGTCTATTACGGTGTTCTGTTTCCTTCTTTGGACAGTTAAGTTTATATGAACTACTTATCCATGTCCTTACAGTTACTGTTAGGTTCTTATGTTTTAGATTTGACTTGATTTTTATGGTGGATTTGGAAACAACTATGAATTTCACTGGGAGTGTCATTTTGCAAATATTGAGGAGAAGAAGTGAGCACCACTGTAGTGCACAGATTGTGGAATCTTTGATTTGGACCTGCAATGTTTGGAACAAACTTCTGACTTCAGTTTTGCATTGTAGTTTTCTTTTGCTTTTGTAATTTATACATAATTTTGACCTGAAGGGTTGAAATGCCTTGATTCAAAATGTTAAAATCAACTGATTCTACCTGTGCAGAGAGAGAGAACCTTTATTCCACTCCAGCCTCTCCTTGATTGCTTCCAGTGAAGACTTCTGCCAAATTCATCTCAGATGGTGAACCTCTAGCCCCTAGACCTGATGTCTGGGCAGAAGAAGCCAGCTGTTTGCAGCTGTGCAGAGCCTGTCCTGGCAGTGGGGTGGAGACCAGCCCTGCTTCCTCTTCATCTCTAGGGATGAGTCATGGTACTGATATTGATATGTGATGCTCTTTGTAGTTTGGGGCCTGGCTGATGAGACTCTTTTGGGGTCCAAGAGCTGCCAGGATGGAGGACATGGACGTGAGGCCTGTTTGTTGTATGTTAGTGGGGGGTAGGGGGTGTCTGTTAACCCAGGCAGCCTTAGTTTGGAATTCCCCTGGTGCCTCGTCAGCTGGTATCTGCTGGCATTTGGGAGACCATGGCAGGCTCTTCTGTCACCTGTGCTGTTGCTCACTGGGCTGATTGCAGAGACTGTGGTAAACTTAATCTAGGGTGGGAAGTCTATTTTCCCTGGCATTGCTCAATAAACCGTATATATTCTTGTACACAGGCCTACAGACCACATGGGATATGCATTTACAAATCCCTAAATAGATGGCTTGCCTTAAACTTCTCAAGCACTTTTTATATACATGGAGAATGTAGCCATGGACCTCTTTTCAATGTAGTCAGCTTCTGCTGCTTTTTCTGTAAAACCCACATGATTCACTTCTCACATCTGCTCTGGGATGGTACAGTCAGAAGTAATGTAGCCCAAAAATACATTGACTCAAAATGTGCCTCAGTCCTGCATTACTGCCTCTGCCTTGGATTCCCAGAGTTGTGTGGGCTGACTTGCTGATCCCTGTATGGGTGGATGGTGGCTTCATCAGAGGGATCTCTGCCAGCAGCCCAGGAGCCACTGTCGTCAGCTGAGGTGTGGGAGGAGCTTCCCCTGTGGTCACATCTGCTGGCATTGCTCCTCCTGGGATCCAGTCATGCAGCAGGGCTGGAGGGAGGGCGCACAGTTTTCCCACATCTTGTCTTGTTGGGGAAACCTTGGTGATGTTGAATTCCTGCGTCTGTAGAAACAAAGGTGGCAGTGGAGGTGATGGTGTTTTGTAGGAAGAGACAGAACATGTTCACTACAGCCCATGAGGACAGAGAATGCCAGGGAGAAGAGATGAGTTACCACGATATATTTGTATACCAAAGAACTGTCTTAATATATCTCTGCCATGTTGTGTGACTTTGTTTCAGAAGCCTCTCCTTTTTCTAGCTGCTTTCTAAATGCATAAAACAGGAATGTTTGCAAACCAAGTGCTTGCAGTTTGCGCAGATCCATCTCACACATTAAGCATTCGCCAGGACCACTGACACATGGCTCTCCAAGCAGCCAGCTGGCCACTGCCATATATAAAAGTTTTGGCAAAATCGTAGAAACAGATTTCACTTGGGAGAGAAAGAGGCGCTGGCTTGAATATGTCTGATGAACAAGGTGGAGTCACCGACACAAACCCCAGCACTCCTGTCCCCATCTCTCCCTCCTTCCCTGCATCTTGAGCCTTTTTGGGAGGTGCTATAGTTGTTTTAGTAACTCCTCCAAGCATATAAGTGTGTACATGTACAAGCTTGTGGTATGTTAGCTTTCCAGCACTAAGACTATGACGTTTTCTGAAGATCTGAGGTTTAATACTATGTGATAGTGCACCCTTTGGTCTTGTAGGACATTGAAAGTAAGTCAGAAATTATCTTCAACGAGGAAAAAAAGCCCCTAGCTATCAAAGGGACTGCTAGTGTGAATTTCTGGGAATATTTTAAGTGAGCCTCTGACCCTATGACATACTGGACTGTGTGCTTTTCTTCTGCTATGAACCTGCTGCTGGTGGAGGCAGCAGTTGTTCATATCAGTATGTACTGGTATTGTGAGTATGAGCAGTTAGTGTTTGGAAAAGTGTAGGCTAAAAATAGATATCACTTGTTTCCGGATGGAGATTTCTTTCTCTTTTCCTACCAACATGTGCAAGCACGAGCTGTATTTATTTCAGGTAACCTTTTTTTCCTTTGGAACACAGAGAATTCATCTCAGAAGCTTTTTGGGGATAATTCCTTATGACATATCTGTTGTGAAAAAGGGCCTTATTGCCCATTTTCAAAGTCACTTGACAGTGTTGTGCTACCTCTGTGAGACTAAAAAATATAAGCACTAATATGAGTGAGACAGTCATCACTGAAGAATAAGCAGGAAGATTGGAAAGATGGAAAATGCAACTCCCAAAGGAATGACAAAACCTCCTTGGCTTCTTGTCTGAGGCAGATGTGTTTGGGGGTAAAGCAGGAAGGTAAAAGCAGGACTTGAGTGTGTGGTGCTTTACCCTGTGTAACTCAAAGAGGAGAGAAGAATCCCCAGAGGGTCACAGATTCATTCCTCCTGAACTTCAGCATCTCCCCCATTCTTGATGGTGCCTCTTTCCCCACCGAAACAGACTCCGTCCCCCCAGACCTCTATTCTGGAATTACCCATCATCTTCTGCATTCCTGTGTCACATTTCCAGGTGTTCCTTCCCAGCTTTGAAAGGCTCCCTTTCTGCCACAGTCTTCTGGCTCTGTTCCTAGCTGTCTACCAGCTGTGTAGTCTGTGCTTGCTGGTCCTGCACCCCAGATGTTTTCTTTCTTTTCCTTTAAAGAGAAGGACATCATTGCTGCCTTAAGAGCAGTATTGCTCCTGCAGCCTCTCCCTGTATGGGGACTCTTAAATAGGAGTCTTCAGCCAGGCTGGAGACCTTGGCTGACCGCTAGCAGGGAGCTTTAGTGGTGCTCTGCTGGCTCGGCTGTGATGGCAGACTGCCACATGAATTACCTGGGCTCAAAATGTCAAGAAAATTTTTTCAGTTTCAATTAATCTGCAAAAATACCTTAGGAGCTTATGTGAAAATCAGATTCTGATGTTGTAAAAGGATTTCACATGATGAGACCCTTGATGTGATAAAATGTTAGAAATCCTCCCTGTTACTAAGGAATGTAGATGCCTGTGTGAAATTGGAAGGGCAGGAGATGTGGACAGTGGTTCTGTCATTGATGTCCTGGACTGTGAGGAGGGAGAAATGGAGCCACCTTCGTTGACAGTACCCAGATGTCAAATGAACTCCTCTGGTTTACTTCTGTAAAGTACTCTGAGTATATTTCTGAGAATTGAGAACCCTGATTTGGGTGTAATAGAGTTTAGGATTGTTTAAGGACAGGAAGCTTGACTGGGTTTGGGATCAGTTTCATCTTGTTTCCCCAACAGCATGTTAATATTTTTCTCTAGTTAATATTTAATTAGCCTGGTGATTAGTTCTTAGGAAATGAGATCAAACTATTGGTAATATTGGTGAGGAACAGAAAGACAGTGTGCCAGAGTAATTTCTGTCAGGTCGTTTTTTATTGGAAATCATGATTATATATGTTTCACTGTAAAGCATGCAGGGAACTTTGCAGCTAGTGATAATTTTGTACTTGTTACTTACTGTAGATCTTTGTGTAATCTGTAATTTGTGTGTTGCTTGGATGCCCTTATTGATACTGAGTTATTGTAGTAGAAACCTGTGCATTTTTGGTGCTGGGACTCATGTTTTGGGATGAGGAGAAAGGCTCTGGCTGTTTTGTAGCTGGTTGGAGAAGGCTGTGATCAGGTCAGTGGGAAAAAGGAGTGCAGCATCCTCAGAGTGCAGCACGTGTGGTCTCCTACTCTGCTTTCCTTCCATAATCCCTGACTTTCATGGATGTTTTCCCTGGGATTTTTCTTCCTTTTTTTTTAAACACTAAGGCTGTTTAAAATGAATGCATTGTAATCCATGTAGCAAAGCTGTGCAAATTCCTCATAATGCCTGTTGGGTTGTTTTTTGAATGAAGATCCCTAATCTGTTATCTGCCTCTGTCTTTAGAATAAATTTTTATAGCTGGGATTATCTCCTCCCTGGGGAGTTGTGTCATAGTTCATTTTTGAGACAGCAGCCAAACAGCACAATTAAGGGAGAGCAGGTTGGAGATGGGAAAAGCGTTGGATCAGCCCCGAAAGAAGAATAGCATTTATTCATGCTGAAATGTAAACAAGGAAAAAAAATTTCAGCTAAACAAAGCATTTCTTTGAAGGATGTTCTTAATTCTTTTCCAAAATATAACTCCACTGCAAAATAAAGTGTTTCTTCAGAAGAGAAAAATAAAATATTTATTTTAAGGCTGATCAAAGTGAACGTGTTAACTTTTCAATTTTTTTTTTTTTTGGCTGAAAATACTCCACATATTAGACTAGATTGAATCAGCTTCAGACTGGCCTTTTTAAACAAAGCCCATAACTTGTGTGTATCCATGGCAAATCCTGCTACCTTGCGATGAAAATAAAGTAACATTTAAAATGGAAGAAAGAAGTTCAAAGTGAATGGTACAGTGTGGGACAGAGGGATTCAGCAATCCCATGTTACTAATTGCAGATCAGGAGGAGGTGGTTGTGGTAGCAGGGTGGAAATATTACAGTCAAAGGGAGCCATCTGTTCCCCTTTTAGCAGGAGGGTTGCAAGAAATGCCTGAAATAAGGCATCAGTCACTGTCTGCCAGTGGGTGATGGAGGCTGTGGTCAATGATGAGAACCAGCCCTGGCACAACAGCCCTGCAGAATTTGTTGGCATTTCTTCCACCTCTGAACCTGCCTGTTTGCAGCAAGATCAGGGAATAACAGCACTATGTTTAGGAAAGGCTCGTGTACAGGGGGAAATTGTTCTATTAATTGCCATTAAGGTTTTAAAAAACTTGTACCACTTTGATCCAGGAAGCCGGGTGGTATTCAATAATCTTAGACTGCCCTGGAGAGGTGTCTCCAAGAACAGAAACGAGGAATAATTAAAATTATAGACAACTTCTTTTCCCTTTCTTTTTGGTTATGCTACAAGCACAGTAAAAGTTTTATAGACTTCGTAAACCTGACTGGCACATACCTTTCCCCCAACCTGAAGGATCACTGTATATTACAGTGCTGGACAGTGATCAGTAGTACAGTAGCAACACTCACAAAAGGCTTAAGACCCAAAAGATGCACCAGTGAGAGAGCACATTTTGCATCTTGAATACAAATTATTCTCCTGCAGCCTGAATGCTGGAGAAGGGGAACTTTTCTATTCACTTGTTCTTGCATCATGTCAGACATGAGAACTAAGGACTGAGGTAAGACTTTCACTGAAAAACTGATGAAAAACTTCTTTTGAGGGTGTTTTCAGTGTAGTAGGATTACACTGTTAGTGGGTGAATTGGGGTCAGGCCATGTTCAGTCCCCAGTCTGAGTGTTGAGTATTTGCAACTTTAATAAAAGATTCTTACCAGAAGAAAGTTATTTTAAAATGCTATGAAAATGTATAAGTAATTGTCAAGATAAGAATTTGCTTTGTTGCAAGCAAATGATTTTGTAAAACATTTTTGAAAAGTATTTTGAACACCTTCGCTAGCAGGTTGTTTCAACCTTATCTTATTCCATACTAGGAGGGACAGTTTCACAGACATCTTGTGGGTGTTATTTTGATTTGTTTGTTTTAATTGAAGTACTATATACTGCCTCTTTTTTTGATTGTTTTCCTTGCTGAAAAATATTAAACTGAATTTTAAGAGTAACACACAAGCTGCTCATTTCACAAAACTCTGTGGCTGAAAAAGATTCTCAAAAGTGAGCTTATTTCTATTTGTGGAAAATACCAATTTTCCTTTGGTATTTGAATATCAAATCTGAAGGAAGCTTAAGGCTTGCTTTCAGCATATTGCTGTCTTCTGGGCAGCAAGCTGTTACCAGCATAGGTATTTCCTCTTTAGATCCTGTGGTCTTGGCATGTACTGCACAGTCCTAGGAGAGCAAAACGAGGAGTTAGCAGAGTTATTTGATGCCTGTGCCATCTGCTCTAATTTTCACTTTTCTGATTAATTTGTCCTCCTCTCCTCTCCTCTCCTCTCCTCTCCT
>VZRV01008102.1:326459-407064 GCA_013398115.1 Falcunculus frontatus | reverse complement strand
TTTTTTTTTTTTTTTTTTTAAGGTGGTTTGTTTCTTTGTTTTTATTTAAGAAGCAAACACATCTTCTCCTATGGGTTGAGAAAAATTAATCCTAGTGCTTTGTTGAACCATGTTGCCACAATCATAGGGCTAAATCAAGGTAGAGATGTGAGGGAAATTGAAGTAAATCGTATGGTTACTTAGTTTTCCTTTTAAAAATTCTTCACAGTTTAGAACTGAATTTGTAGAAGCATTATTAAATTAACTCTGGCTGTGGCATGTTTGCTTTAGGACCTTGTTTAGCAAAGCACTTAAGTAAATACATAAATGTGAAGCCTATATTATATCTGTGCAATGGTTAAAGCACACAAATGAGTGCTCAATGTCCAAGATATGAGGAACCCTTGAACTGAAACTATTCACACAATTAAACATTTGCTGAAAAGACTTTGGATTATTCAGCTATTTAAAGTAAAGCATGTGCTTAAGTACTTTGCTGAATCAGAGCCTATAAAAAGAAATGTTCACAAAAATATGTGAATGCTGAAAGTGGAAACTAATCTCTAGTTAACTGATATTATGTGGCTACATGAGTGAGCTAAAGTTGGGTGCAAGACCACTGTTGGCTGGGTTGGCTCTGTGCATTTCACATCCAAGCTCCAAGCTGCGAGTTTTGCTCAGGAGTCTTTGTGCTGATTGCCTGGGGTGAGTAAAATGGAAGTCTATTCTAGGGCAATAAATCCACTGCTTAGTTTGCAAGTCATCATACCAGGAGCATTATGCTACATGATATGCATGCTATAAAATGCAAGGCTTCTCTGAACCACTTAATCGAGGCATAAACTGGAGCTGTGAGGTAAACTCTGGAGGCTGAGTGTGAGTAAAGATCAATAAGATGTCTCAATAACTCTTAAATTAATAAACTTCTACTACTGATTTACTAGCTTCTCTGTGTTAGTGGAGTTATAAGCGGTTCCATCCAGAGTTTACTTCAGAATAAGCCCTGCTTGCTTTTTTGCTGCTGTGAAAACCTGAGAAGACCAGTGAGACCAGAAGGAAAAGACAGCTAGTATCAGTCACTAATAGTTAAAAAGAGATATAAAAGCATTGGTGCAACCACTCTCACTAAGTTTTACTATTTGCATGAGCTTCTGTCCCTTAGAAAATAATACCCTTCCAAAAGTGTGCACCAGGTTGTGTTTCTGAGAGCAAGGGCTTGTACAGGACATCACAACTGAGGAAGAAACAGGACTGCTGTATGTGCTTCTAAAGCAGTCATTAAAAAAAGGTTTGGAAAAGATACAAATAAATCTGATTTTAAGAAAAAACCCCACCATCTTTTTTATTGCTAGATATTATATAGGTGTCATCTAGAGTGTAGGTGTCACCCCCATTTTGAGATAAATAGCAGTCCATGGACTTCCATTGTTTTGCTTATAGAGACAATGGAAGTGGCTCCAAGCCAAGCACTGGAGGGTGTTTGGCCCTTGGACACCTGTGAGGATCCGTGTGTATTAGCCTAGGTCTTGGTATTGATGGGTTTGGTTTCTTTTGTTATTTCCCCTGACATTAGATTCTTTTTCGTATTTGTCAATAAAGTCAGGTACTCTGGAGTACTGCCAGGATTAGTTGCTCAAAGGTAATGAGACCAACCAAAACAAATCAGGGGAGATTGAAAAGAGATAGTAATTTTAAGGTTCTTGTTTACCTTCTGGCTCCTGGACCTTTTTTTTGTGTGTGTATGTTTCCAAATTTTCTTCTGAAACCACAGAGCCTGGAAAGTTTCTGGTTTAAAATGCTGGACATAATTCATTCTCTTGAGATCAAGACTTCAGTCTATTGAGTCCACCAACTATGGCCTTAATAAAGTAATTAAATTGCTTAAGACATGCTCTGTAATCAGGAAGGTTGTGTTTAATTATATATTTTGGTCCTTGTTCCCAAATACTGCTTCTGCGATTGCCTTAAAATACTTGGAATACTCCTAAATTATTCCTATACATTTGTACTAGAAAGCCATTCCAGTCATGGATTGAAGTCTATTTTGTATTTTACTTTGAGCAAAATAAAACCAGGAAGTCAGTCTGCTCCTCAAAAGGCTCCTCCTGGATTCAGTGTAAGGTCATAGATACCACAGGAATAGAGACAAGTGCAATGGTGCATTGTTCAGCGTGGTAGGAATTGATCCTGTCCCCACAGTAAGCCAGTTGGCATCTGGATTTTTGTAGATGAAACTATTAAGAGTTGACCTGAAAGGAAANCGCCACTGCTTTTTGGATGCTGCAAGTCCCTTGACAAACTCCATCAGAGCTGAAAGAAGAAATCTAGGCTTTTGGAGGTTATCTGTGATTTAGGAGAGACAGGATTCCTTTACATATCTCTGATCCAAGGAATATCCTCTAATTAAGAGAGCAGAGGGCTCTGTTTGGGTCTATTCAGTGCTCTCATTGAATCTCCAGCCTGGCTGGCTTCTCTGAATGATAGTTCTGGGCAGTGTGTGACCTTCCCTCAGGACAAAAGTTGTCCAGCATGACTGCCTTTACTGATCAAGACTCTCTGCAAGTGTCTCAGTTGAGAAGTCTGCATCTCCATCAAGGGAAAATGCTGTGTCCTGAAGATCACTTGCAGTCTGCCACTGGAAGGCAAATAAGGACTGGGCTGGACACCTGGTGAGCTGGTGTAAAAAGTAAGTTGCAGATTGAAACTTGGGAGAGCAATTAAACGTGGGAACAACCTTTAAAAAACAAAACGAAAAAGCCACACACAATGACTACTCAAGATTTGAGTTCTTCAGTACTCAATACCTTTCTGAACAGAGTGAAAACTGTTTTTAAGGTTCTGAGAGGTGACTTTATGAAGTGTGGTGACTCATGCTTGTCATGTCAGTATGGTTATCCAACTGTTTCTTCTGGCATAGAAACCTGTTCGTTTTTACTGATACTGTAAGCATGGAAAATCAAACAAAACCTGAGATTCCTTCCCCTGCAACAGAGCAAGCTTCAACAGTCTTTTGGAAATATAACAAGGGTTTCCTTGGTTAAGTGAACTGTTTACAGACCTGGGTAACTATCAAGGATGCCAGGGGTTAAGTGAGATAATTTATTTTTGATGAAAATCAGAAAAAACAAAATCTGGTTTCTATTCTGTGCATTAATATGCCTGTTAAGCAACTGGAAATACTGTATAAGGAACACCTAGTTTGTAAATGAATAAGGATTTCAGGCCTGGAGTAGAGAATCTGTACAAACTATGCAGTGAAGGCTGCTCTGTTGAAGTGTGTGGTTTTGCATAACAGGTGAACTAAAAATGATTGGTATGACAGGAGCTATATTTAAATGAGCTGAGCTGAAAGCAGTGCAGGAATAGAGGAAAATGATATACACAAATCACAGTGAATTCTGTCCTCCGCAGATCTATTTCTTTTGTCACAAGCAAAAATTGCTGTGATGGAACATGAGGAACTAACTTTTATGACCAAATGAGTCGAAACAACAGTCTGAGTTTGGCAAAAGTACGTACCTTGTGGCATGTGAAGGGGAAAGAAACAAATGTCTTCTGGAAAAAACTGAGCAAAAGAACAGTTTCCTTTTCCAGGACTTCAGAAGGACTTATAAGGATTTTTTTCCTTATGTAGGAGGAAACTTCGAGGTCGCAGTTTCCAGTGGTTTAGGTCAATACAGTCATAGAATTTCTGAACAAGAATTTGTCATTAAAGGTCAAAGTTGAGATGAAAAATACTGTGAATGGGTCTTTATCCAACCAAGTTTCTGGGTTTTTGTCAAGTATTTTTGCATGTATTTTGGAGTTTCAGCTACTATTGGTTTAAAGGAAGGACCAGAAGAGTTTAGAGCGAGTGATGTTGTTTTGTACAACACTGGCTGGACTGCAGCAGCGTGGTGTGAGGATCCCATGCTTCCCAGTCTCTGGTACTAGAAAAATATTGTGGTGATTAAAATCATAGTTTAGGGCATGTTCAGATCAGAGGAGAGCTCCACAAGGCTGTGATATCTTTATATTCTCTAGGGAAAGTCCTGGTGTTATCAAACTCAGTGCCAATCTTGTCACATCAGTGACATCAAGTCTGCACTGGGGTCAGCCCAGCATCCCTGCACTGCTTCTGTCCTAAGTCACCAGCTCTTTGTATCATAACATACAGCAGTAACTTTACTTCAGTTTTACTTCTTGATATTACTCAGACGACTTACATATTTCAAGTCATGTTCCTCAGTGGAGCCATTAGGTGGGACATACAATAAATTTCAATTTTTATTTAGGGAGTTTTCACTGCCATTACTCTAGGCTTAAAAGCATTCATGCTTTAAATAGCAATTAACCTTTTTTTAAAATTTGCTGTAAAAGTCGAAATGCTCTGTTCTTCCATGCTTCTAGACACCCGTAATCTCAGCTATGCTGCACTGAAATGAATCTCCTATTTGCATTGTTCGGGTTTTTTTCCTCATTTTCTTTATACTGTGTGAATCCTGTGTCTGTCATTGTTACATCAGGCTTCCACAAGGGCCAGTCAGGTTGATCTCCAAGCTCATCCTTTCAGTGAGCATCTACTGCTTGCCAGTTTTCTCCCCTAAAGAAATTTCCAACATGTTGAGCAAAAGTGGTAAAAATGATATATTTTTTTGTTACCTCTCAAGAAGCTCCTGCTGGGATGGGCAGTGTGCTGTCTGTTAGCATTGTATCAGAAAGAGCTGCATTTTCCCTAAGTAGAGCTTTGTTATGAAGTTCATTTGACTGAAAATATTTGCATGCTTAACTACCTGCTGGTGAATTTTTCTATGCCAAGTAATGTGTCAGGAGCTAGCGGAGCATAGTAAGTTAATTACTTGTGTGCATACTGTGAAGGAAAAGCAAACAGCACAGCCCTGGTAATACGAAGAATGAGACTTCATTTCAGTCACCAGAGATTGTGTTGTTAATGAATCCACTCAATCAGCAGGGAATTGGTAATGTAGATAAGCCCAGGTATGGCTTATCTGATAGGCTTTGTACTGATAGGAAGATTAGTCCCTCAACCGAAATATTGTTTTTAGTGAGAGTTTGCTAATATTGAATAGTTTTTCAAAAGCACCGGTGAGATAAAGTTTCAGCCTGAATAATTATGGCTGTCTCGAAAAGACATGATGATGATGATGATGATGGTCTTCTAATATGCTCTGCAGACACCATATAAAACCAGTATCTTACAGATTTCACACATAAGTGATACACTCCAGATTCCATTTTATGGTATATGTCACTGTGGGCTGCCCAAACACTGCTGTGACTGAAGAGCACAGGGAGGCGTGTTCAGAGCTGGCTGCTGCCTTTGCCACACTGGACAGGGAGGGATGTAGAAACACCTGCCTTGCTTCCAAGCATCCTTGGTGGCAGCAAGTGAAGATGCTCCCATAGGAGGCAACAGGAGCTGTGGGAGCTGCAGGCAGTGAGGTGGAGGAACAGGTGATGCCCTTACATTGCCCTGGGGAAAATTCATCCTGGGAACAGCTGCATCCCAAAGCCTGCAAGCTGCACTCTGGGGTGACCTTCCCTAAATAAATGGTTCATGCAGTGCTGGAGGAAAGAACTTTTATCCCAGCTAGGGTATCCTTTGGGTATTTTTATTTAACTCAGTGTTTGAATGTGTACCACAGGTACTGTGGGAGTGAATCTGCTGCAGCGCTCACCCCGACTCCATCCCTCACAGCAGTTCTTTGCTGCCAGCTCTCTGCAGCAGCTGGTTTTATCCCACAGCAGCTGCTCAGGTGTTTGTGTGCATTTCCCTGTCAAAGGGTAGTGCTGACAGGAGGGAAGGGGCTCTGCCTATCCTGGCTGGGCGAGGCTCTGGGGCAGGAGAGGGGCTGCTGCCAGTGCCCTCCTCCAGCACTGACTGGTTACTACCTAAAACTCATCTGGAGAGAAGGGGTGCAAGAGAATAAGATCCACATTAGGACCATTAGGTCCTTCTCATGGCTGGTTTGTTGGTGTTTTTTGCTTTGTTTGGTTTTTTGGGGATTTTTTTGGTGGGTATGTTTATTTGTTTTTTCCTAACTCTGGACTTTCCTATTTGGAAAACTAAAGCTGATTTGGAACAGTTTAAGCCATTTAGTGTAACATACTGGAAAAGACAGATATAGAACAAAAATGAGAGAACCAGTTGTAAATGTTCTCTGTCAGCCACAGAAACAGTGTTTTCTGATGGAGTACCTCAAGCTGGACACTATGGCTGCTTATTGTCTTCCTATTCATTCCTCTTAAATTAATGGTAGCAACATAGACTGAATGTTAATAGAAGTTGAGGCCAGGCTTCACGATGTGTCATTAGGTAAAAGCTGGCAATCTCTCAGAAACTCCCCGGGAGCTATTTTACTGGTGCATATTAGTGAAAGGGACAGCTGGATTGAGAAGGCTGTTGTGGAACAGAGATGCCATTAAGAACTTAGTTGGGCAAAAGTTGATTTTCACCTAAAAAGGCAATATCATGGCAAAGCCAGTCTTTGTCAAGATTTGATGAATGATTTTGGGGACTGCAGTGTTTTCTGTGATGTAATTAAAATGTAAGGTCCCAATCTGGTGGCTGTCTCTGGTCAGGCTAGGATCAACAAGGGGTTTTGAAAAGCTGAGGGTGACATGTTTCAACAACAGATAATTTTATCTTCCTGGCTTTATTTTTTAAATCCACCCTCTGCTTAGGACACTTCTGTTTTTTGTAAATGTTAAACTTGAGCCAAAGCAACAAGTGAAAATCATTTTTGTAGTAGGGCTCTTTTGAAATGATGAGTACTTTTCAGCAGTGCCTCTGGAAAGTCTTTATTGATATCAGCCCTCCCTCCCTTTATTCCCTTTCTCTATTGCTCTGTGCTCTCTGTGGGTGTTTTATTAACTTGCATCCTGCAAAAATTCAATAAAAATATACAATTTTTTCCTGTCTTTCCTCCTCCTTTTTTTTTTCCATGCAGGCTTTCAGAGACAGAGCTCTGGGGAGGGCTTCTTTGGTTAGTTACAAGGAACAGATGGGAGTCAAGAAAAGGTACTTTCTGTTCTTGTACCCACCCAAATTGGAGGTAATTGAGTTACAGTGAGGCATCATTTACGTTAGCAGTTTCTTTGGTGAGATCAAGCCTATTAAGGGTACATGTGAGAAGTAATAGGATTCAACTCTGTGGTGCTTTGAGAAATAACTGGGTTTTTTCTAAATGTGTTTGCAGGTACCCTGGCGCCAGTGTCTGTAGTGGGACAGTTGAGTCTTGCACGGCTTTTTATTTCCATAGCTCTCTTCAAGGTCTGAGCAATCCTTGCAGCTGCTCTGATGAGACAGGTGAACTTACGAAGGAAGGGGGTGAGATGGAGCATGTAGCTCCTGGTAGTAGGAAGAAGACAGAGAAGCAAGATGGGAATTTCAGATTTCCTGACATAAATGTCATGGCTTATTACTGTCACTGTCATTCAGTTTTCATCTCTGAGCCCCTGGGCAGGTTCAGCAGCATGGCAGCATTGATGCTTCAGCAGGGTCTCAGTCAAGCCCTCAAACAACCCATGATCTCTGGTTTAAAAACCACAAAAGGGTTCCTGAGCCCATCACGTCTGTTCTTGCACGTTCTCTTCTTGCCTCACTACTCCTGAAGCCTGAGGTCTGTCTCCCACATTTTCAGCTCAGCAAATGCTTCCAGGCTGCTGCCCAGTTTCAACTCCAGATCCTATGGGGAATTTCACTTGTAGTATGGTGGTAAGGTCACAGGCACAGAGTGGCAAGCTGGCTGTTCGTCTTCCTGGCTTTTGCGTGCTCTGGGTTTTGGCAAGGGTGGCTGTAATTAGCACCAAGCCAAATTCAGGTCCTCTTCCTTCCTTTTCTTTCAGTGAAGTCTCGTTGAAGCCCCCGAAGCCTCCATCTGCATCCAACAACTGTTGGGTGGGAAAGTTTCTAGCCCAGTTTCTTCCTCTTGTTTGCTCAGATCTATTTTCTCAGAGCTTTGTTCATGCTGTGCTCTCTCCTTGGAGTAGCACAGATGGAACCATGGTTTACATCAACATTATATGAGCTTATGAGCTTGCGCTTTTTCATATGTTTAATTCTATGGAACACCAGACTCATTTCTTCTTTTATCTTTGCTCTCTGGAAGAAGTGACATTTCTTTTCTTTCTCATGGGAAGGTTGGTCACCTTTCTGGTGTGTTAGTGCCAGCTCTGGAAGATGGCCTTGGAGAAGAAAGCACGAAGCAAGGTATTACAGAGAAGGGGAGGTTAGCTCGGGGGGCTTCATCTGTTCAAGTTTGAGATGTTCTGTACTGTGTTTGTCTTACATTGTTCCGTTTAAGCTTTTTGAGGTGGCAGCTGTTTTCTAGTGAGGTTTGGAAGAATGGAACCCCTCTTCCTTCTGCTGCATTGGGGCACTACAGCAATATAAATATCCCTCCTGTCAAGGTCCATCATTATACAGCTATTGCCCTGTAAATGAAAAAAAGGATAGTGGAAAAGGGAGACCCTTCTCCAGAGAAACTTGACCTGGATGTGACCTGTTCAAGGCACCCGTCCCCTGTCCAGGCACCCATTACTGAAATATATGTCTTCCTCCCCATAACACAAAGTGCTCTTACTGAGCTACTGCACTGATTTGTAATACATCTTCAATCTGTAATTTCCATTAGGATTTATACTTTTTAAAATTATATTTAGGAAAAAATCTATTTTTATGTCTGTCCCTAGTCTTCATGGGGCTTTACTGAACTAGTATAGGAATAAAATAAATTAAATTTACGATGCCTTCATATAAATTAATCTCCTGTTTTTTCCTTGTATTGTAAGTTATCACCTCGTTTATTATATGCAGCTCAGGGTGAGCAGTTTTTAAAAGGCCTCTGACAGTTATGAAATGAATGGTGTGAGATGTCAGATACATTTATTAAAAATGTAGAAAATTATAAAACACAGAGAATGTAGATATACATTGTCTCAAGTCACTTGCCACCAGCAGGCACTTTCAATACCACGATTTATCCTCCTACTCAGTGAGTTCTGCATAATAATTTCATTGATATTGTTGTGCTCTGTGCTCAATATAAATAATTTTGAAATACTAGTTATAAAACTCAACAGGTCATTAGGCAAGTCTATCTAGAGTTTATTGTGTGAGACACCCCTGAAAAGGCCCCAAACTATTTTGCCAGCACAGCTAAATTTAGTACCATTTTCACTTTTGTGTGGTGGTAAATTATTCAACTCACAAATGCTAAAACTTGAAATGTTTATGGAAAAAGCTTGTTTTAGTAATTACACTTATTCCACTTTTTTGTGAGCTTCCTGCAACATTAGTCCTATGGTCCTGGTGTTTCCTAATGTTGGATATTTATCATACATTTGTGCCACTGGCAGGTTGATAGGTACAGTGTGAGCTTCATACAAGATTCATGGCAGTTTCATACTTTTTTGAGGAACAAGACTGGGATGCAGAAAGTCTGTATTATGAGTAGGGGGGGATATATATTAAAAAAACCCCATGTTTGTGACTGTGTAATAGTGAATAGTTCACTAAGGAATACAAAGGTTGAAAACATACATTAAAAATTTCACCAAAGGTAATTGAAGGTTAGAAAGTTTAACTAAAGAATCCAGCAATAACTGTAGCATCTGTGGATATGAAAGTTTAAGGAGAACATGCACGTCACTCTGTCTTTCAGTTTAAAATCTGCAGACATTATAGGATAGTTTATATTTAGATTTAAAGCCTTTCTTTGCATCTGCCACTTCTTGGCAGTGTGACAGTATCACTGACACAATCAGTTTTGAAGATCAGCTTTCCTTCCAGAGCCTCATGGCTGTAGCTCTCATGGCATCAGTGCTTCTGTGCTGCTGCTGGTGGTGGCTCAAAGGTTATCTAAGTCCAACCCCTTTTTGTTCCATCTTCCTGTATTCGGTGTTTGTTCCAACAAGTACTGGTTAAGATATGCCTTATCGAGGACTGGTCTTGGGGAAGGTTTCTTTCAGATTTTTTAACTTCTCAGAAAATTGTCCCTGGCTGTTTACGCCTCTCCCATGCCTTGCACACCTTCCCTGTACTGAGCTTGCAGATTGGGTAATGCTTAGACGTGTTTGGGCCTCAGCGAGCGCTTCAGGATCTTGCTCTTGGTATTTGGTCTCATTTTTCAAGCAGTAATTGGAATTTTCTGCAAGCACGAGTGTCTCATGTTAAACAGAGTGATGACAGAGAATAATAAAATGAAAAGCCCTTTTCCCCCAGAGCAGGAAATCTTTGTTCAGAGCAGCACTGTGAACTCTTAACTACAGGCTCTCCTTCTCCATCCCTTTGATTCTGGTATGCCATCATTTTAGAGCAAGACAGTATAATTTCAGCAACTTTTCCCCCTAATATATAAAGATTTAACAACATGGTTGCTTTCTTTGCAATGGGAAGACCCCTGAAAGATGCTACTGATTTTTGTCAAGGCTTTTGGGGATTTTTATACCTTTACCTCTGCAGCCTCATGCTAAATTAATCAGCAAGAGATATGTCATTCAAATAATTATTTTCAGCCTTGTATCTAAATGCAGTCTTTAGGCTTCATCCTACAGATTTCACTTTACTTCTGCTTTCCAGCAGGGGACTGGAGGTGAGAGGAGAGGGTAAAGGGAGGCTGATTTTTCAGCCAGTCTGGATCTACAGTACATGCCTTGCCTCCTGTCACTACTTACATGGCTTAAGCACCTTCTCCAGTGCCTTCCTGGACTTACTGGTACAGCTCCTTTCAAATGGCAGTGATAACAAGATCTTACAGCATCAAGTAATGGCTTTAGATTTTTTGGTCGCTGATAACAGAGGGGAGCCCCGGGACTGAGATTTCTGAAGGATCTTAAAATGCATTCACTTCTGTAGTGAATTTCACTGATATTTGTTTGTTTAAAACAATTTTTTCTTGTTTGAAAATCCAGCCTGCTATTGAGTTTCATTATTTTGTAGCTGAGCAAGGGCACCTCATCCTTGTTCTTTCTCTATGTGGAAGAAAGGAACTGGTTTTGTTTAGTGGTGGTGACATTTCAGTGTTTCTTGAGATCTGGCTCATGATGGAGCAGTTCAAGTAGGACAGAGACTTGGAGGCAGAGATTTAGATCTGTAGTGTTGCTCAGCTAAATGCTGGAATGGTTGGGCAGGTCGTAGCTGCCAGTCCATGGAAAGGGAAGCATATCCATTTATCCAGAGCCTGTAAAACTTGGTGAGGTTCTTACCTGCTGTGGTCCTTGAAGTCTGTAGGCTGCCCCTCCAGAGCTGTGCGAGCAAAGGCTTGGACCTCTGTTTTTATTTGAAGAGGAAATATTAATTCATTCCATCCATCCCTATTAACTGGTTGGATTTTGCCCTAAGAGAAACATGGAATTTTCTCCCATATTAAGATGATGGGATAGGATGTCTCTATGAAGTGACCAAGCTAATTGCAGAAATGAGGGGATTTGATTGCTTTGCAATCATTATTACCATTTTCATTCAAAAATGAAAAGTGAAGAGACATTGAGTACAGACAAAGATGTGTCTGAGGTAATTCTGTTTAAAAAAGAACCACGAAGAACAAATAATAAAAAACCCTGCAAAATTAAAGCCCCTAAACCAGTTCTTTCCATGTCAGGCCTGAGATTTAAAGTCACATTTTTGTAAAAATGTTTAGAAAGCAAGTGAAATTTTAAAAAAAGAAAAAAAAAGGTTGATATTTCTACCTCTTTCCCAACTTACGAATGAAAGATGAAAATCACATTACTCAAAAATTGCTAATATCTATTAAACCATATCTGTGTAAAGATATATGTGTTACACACCAGTTTATATCAGAGTAGCTGAGCCATTAATTAAAAAGTTATGTAAAATCAAGGAAATGCCAGTGTTTTTAATAACAGATGTTTTAAACAAAAGGCTGTGGGAGAAAAATATATTTGATTTTTTTTTTTTTAAGTGGAAGTTTTTATATAAGCTTTAATTAGATTTTGGCAGAATACATTACTTTAATGGTTTTTCATTAATGAAGACGGCTCATTGCTTTGTACAGTAAAAAGAAGAAAAAAGTAATCTTGGATTAAATATCAGGATCAGACAGCGTATTAAAAAACTATTAAAGTTACTGCAGTCATTGACAGAATGATTTTACATGAGAAAAGAATCTAGGAAGCGTCAGGTAATTTCAGACAAGGATGGGTGATAATATCTCTGGCCTGAAGTGTGGGTTGAAACGTGTGTGAGACCCCACGTGTTGCTGAGCTCCCTGACCCCAGCTCTCCTTTCAGCTGTGGGAGCCAGTGGCCCTTTTGTCCCTGATTTCAGCAGAGGAAAGGTCAAGTCCCCAGGGAACTGGCTGCAACCCAAGCACTCCCTGCTCTTGCTGCCATGCATTTGGCTGATCTGGGGTGGATTCAGCCCTCCTGCCCCAGTGTGGGCCTTCAGCTGTTGGACCCAAGCCCATGGTTTCCTGGAGGTAGGACACTGACTTCAGTTCCTAAAGATGCCAAACATTATCAGCTATCGTTCTTTCTGTGCTGCCCCTGCGTCAAATATTCCAGCTCCAGGATGTCTGATGTTTACCTTTGCCTGCATGTTGTCCCACCATCTCAGTGGAAATATGTATTATTTATTAACACAGGTGTGGGCTCTTAACATGGTTTCTGAAAACTTAATTCTTTTTCAGCCTTAAAAGGCCAACTCAAATTCATTCAAAATTCTATTTGATTAAAGCCATCATGCTTACTGTTGGAAAAATGAAATACAAATAGCCATAAGTTCCTCTGTTTCAGATGGGTAAATGTCAGACACAGAATTGCAGGATTTCTTTTTTTAACTAGGTTTAAGTGAAACAGAGTCTTTGTTTAGTGTCATGTTTTTATTTAAAAGCATTTATTTAAAGTACTAAAAAACGAAGAATTCAATAAAGCAAGACAGGTGTAACTGCAAATGATTAATGATATAATTCTCAGTACTTCATAAAATGTCTAACGCTGAAGAGATTTATACAGTGCAGAATGGCAATTGTGCTTTGATGGAAGGAATAGGTAATCAATATCTGCAAGCTTGGAAAAAGTGTTCTATTTCCTCCTCTGATGATATAGGGTTTTTTGCAAAGCAAGGATGTCTGGAGCATGAGACACTTGGAAGAAAAATTAATTTGAAATCTGTAGTGGAAGATCAGTTTCAATTAAAACTGCACTTGAATGTTCATGGAAAAAACCAGGCATTTGGGCCTGAACCCTTCTGATGGCTACCTGGGAATTAATGAATCACACTGCACTATTCTTGATTACATTGTATAGTTTGTTGAGCTTTTTTTTTTTTTCTGGGTAGGGGATATAATTTATTTAGTTTGGTTTCAAACTCAAAAGTTCTCCTCTCCCCTCCCTGGCCAACCTTCCCCTTTCCTTGTTCATTGTTAAAGCTGAGGCAGCCCCAGATCTGCACTGCTGGGAATGGAGATGTTCAGGTCATGGCCTCTGTATCTGTCTAGAGCTGCTGCCATAATGGAATAGGTCATATTGCATGTAGTCATTTACATATCAAAAACTTGTGAAAGAAATTAATGGCAAGCCTAGCTGTTTATAAAATCCTAGGCCGATTTTAAGTATCAGGTCTTGAACCTTCAAATTGGAGCTTAGCTTTATGACTGTAATTTGTGATGTCAGGACTTGGAGTCACAGCACCAGCACTAAGTTGAGGTTTTGAATTGCTGAGAGAGTTTCATTGCATTCGATTTTTTTTTCTCTTTAATAATTCAGCACGAGTATGGAAACATTTTATGCATGGAAACGTATACTGTCACGTGAAGAAAGCAGATACTGCTAGGCTTTACTTTGTTAGATTATAGATTTACAAGCAAGTGAAGCTACTGTGTTTATAGAAAGAGATTAATTGCTATTAAATTAATTCAAGCAACTTAATTTAAAAAAAAAAAAAGCAGACTTGTTTTTAAAAATTAAACAAAGCTTTCAAAGGTCTGTGAAAAACTACATTTCAGCAAGAGTCAGTTCAGGTACCTAAGTCCCTTGAGGTTTTAATTCAACATGGTGGTTTGTTTGTTTACCCTTATGGCTTATTTTATTCATTTTCACAGGGTAGTTTTCCCTGCAAATAGGTTGAGAGCTGGGTATACTTTAAATAAATAAATAAATAAATAAATGTGACAAGATGCATGGAAAAAATTCCACAGTCCCTGTTAAAATAAATCTGCCTACTTAAAAAAAGGGAAAAATTCCTCACCGACACCAGAATACTTAAAAAAGAAAAACTGGACTGCACAGCTGCTTTTGAATGCACAGCTGAAACCACTGTGATAGCCTCTGTGGGCAGAGTGCTTTTGAAAAGCTCACCCCTTGTTTATAATAAAGCCAAAAAACAAGAGCTTGCAGGTTTGATTATAGTAGTGCTAAATATTTAAAGCAAATTCCCAAATTTCATGGGGTAGATGGCAAGGTTACATGTAAAGTAAATCTGAATTTCCAATTAACTCACTACAAAACAATTACTAAGAGCATCCTCATTGGGGAAAAATAGCTGTGTTTGAGTGGAAGACGTTTAGTTTCCCTGTGTAGGGGTTTTAATAATTCTGTCCTCCTTGGTTGTGGTACATTGGGAAATAACTGAAAGCAGCTCTTGCTGACAATATAAGTTGAACCCCAAGATAAACAAAACTGATTTTTAACCTGGACGGATGATGTAAATGATTTTTAAAGGCTATTGCAATTTTGCCTAATTGTACTTGAAAGTAAAATTTCTTATTGTTTCAGTACCAGACAGCATTTGTGTGTGATGAGTATAGCAAAATCATGTTATTGATTAAGTGTCCTGCATCACCTCATGAGAAGAGAGCATGAATGCACTTTGCGACTAGACAGATTAAAACTCGGGGGCCAAAGAAACTGGCTTTCCCAGCTGCTGGGTTTGGATGGCACTAATTGAAGATTCATGTGCTTCTCAGATGCAAGGGTAATAAATGCACATTGGTGCATCATTTCCTGCTGGCTGCCTACCAGATAGACCTGCTGACTGTGTAGTTCAGAGGTGTGACATCAGGGCTCTCAGGAGAGCAGAGTTCGACTCTGGGTTGTAACTTGGTTTTGGTAGTTGAGCTTGGGCAAATTGCTTCCCTTCTCAGCCATCAATTTCCCTGTCTTTACTTGAGAATAATGTAGCTGACTTCTGTCATAAAGCACTTCAAGAGCTGTGAGCAACAAGCGCTTTATGAGAAATCTGTGCTGTTATTTCAGGATCTTAAACCACTGTTTGCACTCATAGGAAGATAAGCTCTCAGTCTCTATTATTACAACTTAAGGGTTGGAGAGGAAGATCATAAGAAAAATTTGAAATTCATTTTAGATCTTCCTAAGTGTGGTGCTGAGGGTCCCCAGTGTTCTAGTGCATCTAGGGCTGGTATGTGGTGTGGATGACAAGGTCTTTGCCTCAGACCTTTTATTTTTCCATATTATTTTAGCTGTTCATCAAAACCAGAAAACTCATGTAAGAATAGCAACAAAATAAATTTACAGTGTATTCCTGATAGCTCATTGTCCTGTTTACTTCTTCCAGAGTAATTTTTTTTCCATTGTTGTCTTCTTCGAATTTACTAACATACATTTAGTTTAATACTTTATTTTAATCTTTTCTGGCTTCAAAACCTCCAAAAGAAATGAGATCATTAATAAAGACCATATTATCTAAGCGTAGTATTGCAAGAACACAAGTTAATGTGTGGCTGTTACATTATTTGTCCATAGTGAAAAGATAAACTATACAGTAATATATTAAGGCTGGAGCTTTAGGGAAGTTCCTGTAGCAACATGGTAATTGATAACACATGCACAAGAGGAGCTTGGGAACTGCAGAGAATTTTATAGAATAGTAGTTTTTTAAAAAGGCCATTGTTCATTACTGCTAGAGGCAAAGTTGGAACATGGCACAAAGCCAAAGGATTTCAGTCTCCTCGTAAGTTTACAAGTCTTAACCTCTTTCAAATGCGGGAATTGTAACTGTGGTAGAGTTACCTGGGGAGCTTAAGTGCTTCATCCTCACGCTTAAGAGTTACCCAGCACTGTTGAGCCACTGGGATGTTGACACTGGTGTTTTTTAACAGGTACCTATGGTCCCGAGCACTGGGTGACTTCCAGCGAGAAGTGTGGGGGGTCTCACCAGTCTCCCATAGACATCGTAGACCACCTGGCCCATGTCGGAGATGAGTATCAAGAGCTGCAGCTGGATGGTTTTGACAATGAATCTTCAAACAAGACTTGGATGAAAAACACAGGAAAAACAGGTATGTTCTCTTCTGCTTGTCTCCATAGCCTGCCTGCAGTCAATTAAAAATTCAAGCCATGTTCCACCCTCCTCCTTTTTCATTGTTCTGTTGTTTGGGTTTTGTGGCTTTTTTTTTTAATGTAATTTTTCAGTAGGAGCCACCTACCTCTGCCTCTGCATTCTTTGCAGAGCTAGTTCTGCAGATTGATTTTAAGGGGGTTTTATTTTAAGGGCTGCTCTTTTTTTTGGTGGTTTTTTTTTGTTCTCAGTCTAAACTAATTCTCTTGATAGTCAGTTGTTCCTCAGAATAAAAGGCAAGTGTAAGAGTTTCAAGGTGTAACCTTGAATTATCAGCTTTGGGAGGCTGTAACACCTAATCCAAAAGAATGCTGAGATGCTGGGCTCAGGGGGAAGGAAAGGGGAAGTCTTAGAAATTGGAAGATTTTAGAGAAGAAAGAGGAATAACTGCTCAGAGTAGTGGGGGCTTATTAATGTGTTTCTGATATGATTATAGCACAGTGTTCTTCACTGAACTGAATACTTTTCTGCTCTATCTGTTCTGGCTTTTAGAGAAAAAAGAGCAGGCATGAGTACTGCTTACTTTTACCAAAACAGTTCAACGAAAGGTCAAGGTTGATTTATATGCAAAGCTGCATGCATTTGATTACTCTTTAATTCTAAAAACGTAAAAAGCAGAAATTATAAGGCCACCCTCTACATCTGACAAGGTCAAGTATTTTTAGGGAGTGGGATTAAACCACTAATTAATTCAATTTTATTTATTGGAAGTATATTTTTATCTTTATTAGCATCTGACATGCATCTCTATAGGGCTCTCTGCACCATGTTCCTTGTGAGAGGTCTGCTAGCAGGACCCAGGGCATGTACCTGCTCTGGAGTTGGTGGCAGAGCTGTGCACACAGTGTGACCTCAGATAACACCCATCAACTCCAGGCCACTTCAGATCTAAGCCATGGCCTGGAGTCCAGCAGGTGCCTCAGATCCAGCTTCAGCAGTTCAGGATCTTAGCAGGAGTTTTTGCCCCTCAGATTAAATGGAGTGGCAGACTGTGAGCCTGTTTTCTTTCGGAGCAAAGCAAATCCAGTTAACATAAACCACCACCAAGCATAGCTGGGGGTTTTGCTGCATTACTGGGGGTTTTTTTCCCAGTTTCACTGAGAAGTGCTCTTGATTGCTTTGAAATCCTGACTTCTTTGTCCTTGGTAGCAGCATCAGGTTCAGGCAAGGTTGAATGCTATGGAAATTTGGTGCTTACTTAATCTATTTGTGTTATGCACCCTGCCCTTTATGGTCAGAGAAGCTGTTTGTGGTAATCAGCAATAAATGTAATTAGAAAGACCATGAAAAAGTTACGGTGCTAATCTTCTAAGAAGGATGTTAATGCTGTCCTGTACATGTAAGAGTAACATTGCTGCACATATAATAGGAAATCACGTTAGAATCATAGAATCATTTGGGTTGGAAAAGACCTTTAAGAACATTGATTCCAGCCATTAACCCAGCAGTGACAAGGCCACCACTAAATCATGTCCCCACGTGCCACATCTACACATCTCTTAAATACCTACAGGGATGGGGACCCCACCACTTCCCTGGGCAGCCTCTTCCACTGCTTGGCAACCCTTTTGAAATTCTTCTTAATATTCAATCTAAACCTTGCCTGGCAACACTGGAGGCCATTTCTTCTTGTCTTGTCACTTGTTACCTGGGAGAAGAGACTGACCTCCACCTGGCTACAACCTCCTTTGAGGGAGTTGTAGAGAGCAAGCAGGTTCCCCCTCAGCCTCCTTTTGTACAGGCTGAGCACCCCCCAGCTCCCTCAGTGGTTCCTCATCAAACTTGTGCTCCAGACCTTTCCTCAGCTCCCATTTCCTTCTCTGGACGTGCTCCAGCCCCTCAATGTCATTGTAGTGAAGTGCCCAAAACTGAACCCAATGCTGAGTACAAGGGGACAGTCATTGCCCGGGTCCTGCTGGCCACACTATTGCCAGAACCTTGTTCTGTTGAACTGAAAAGTGCCAGCAGATTTTCCAGTCTCGGCGCAGTTGGCAATGAAAGCTGAACCTTCAGTCTTCTCTGCTGGGTGATTTTAGCACTGCTGCTACATTTGATTTCCTCAGCCATTGGGGTATGGATTTTTGCTGACAAGTTATTGCTTCTCAGAGCAACAGTAACTGTCACTTTTCTTGGTAACTTACAGCCTTTTACTGGTAACGTGAAGACTCTTTTTGCCTTGCTGTCAGCCCTGATTTCTTCTGCTGAGCTCCTAACTCCTCCCTTGTTTGAATGAAGTCCCATTCCTTTTCTTGGTTTTCTGACCTTTTGAAGAAACTTGCCTGGCATTAATTTTTAAGGTGGTAAGTGGTAGAGCAGCAAACCAAGTAGGATGTTTTGGCTTGTGGGTAGATGATAGAGGTCAGCTGTGCCATAAATCGTGATGCATTTTGGCAGCAGAGTCTTGGAGCAGATGGCCACACAAGACCTTCATATTGCAGACTGACAGAGACAGTAAACTAAATAACTGCTTAAGAAATGGTGATGGATGTAGAGGGCATTTCTCAGCAATTAATGACTGGTTTAAAGAGACAGGGGTCCCTGGGAAAGCCAAAGGCCCTTAACCTTAATGCTCATTAACTGGCAGGAAATGTGTTGCTTGGGTTATTGTTATTGCTGTAGGACCTAGTAATTTTTTTTTACGATAGAGCAATGAATTATTTTTAGGCTCTGAAAGGTAAGTCTGTTTAGATTTGTTCTGCTCGCTCTTGTGTCTCCCCCTGTATCAGGTAAAGGACAGACAATGTACAGAATACAGCTTTTCATTTAGAAAATGTAAACGGACTTTTTAAGTCTCTGTCTTGACTAGAAATGCTTTTGTGCACAATTACATTGAAAAAGGCACTAATGTGGGTTTGATTTCATCACTAGAGTAGCTGGCCATAGTATTAAGGGCTTGAGATCACTTGGAGGATATACATGCATTTCATAAATGTATTTGCATTAATTGTGTTCATACCAAGAACTTCTAAAATCTCCTTCTGCTTAGAGAAACTTACTAAAATTTCTACCAGAAATGTGTTTTTGTTAAGTATCTTTCCTCTGTGTTGTGCATCATCATCAGAGCCACTTTGCTAGGGCAAGGGAAGAGCTGCTTTGAGTCCAGGTTTATTCCTGCTCTCACAGGGGTGATGGGCATCCAACACCAGCCCTGAACCTGAAAATGATGTCACACAGTTGTGGTCCTGGTGGCTGCACACCACTTTGTTTGGGTTTGTAATCTCATTTATATAGTATTTTAAATTAGTGGCTTTGGGGGTTGATTCCTTGCACTCTACAGAAATCCTGGGATAAAAGCAGTGGCTCCCAAAGCCTGTAAGGTGATGTTAAGTTATTTCAGTCCTGAATACCAGCGGTCACAGAAAAAGGAGGGAAGCTCCTGGCAGTAAGGGGATGCTGCTAAGCTGGGAAAGCGATGGGAACATGTGTCATATAGCTCAGCAGTGTAAGAAATACTGTAAAAGGAACAATTAGATGAACATTTCAGATTGTACATCCTCCTAATTATCCTTTTAATTATTCATCTAAAACAAGTGAAATGACCCCTGACAGAGCCATAAATTATTTGGGAGCTATCAAATATTTATTAGATGCAACTGAATCGCCACAGAGGTTTTTAACAGATGCATGTGAATCTGCTTTGCTGTATTCCTCATCTCCTACAATTTCATCTATGGAATTTGTAACTAATTGAATGAGATTTTTCACCATTTAAAACACTGCTGAGCTCATTGAGAATTTTTTAAGGGAGGTAGAGAGCAGTGGTGCTTTCAGTCACTTATGTTTCACAGATATGGCGCAAGCAAACAGTGACTACCAGCAGTACCCTGGCTGTCACAGGCAGTATTCTATAGCCACTTCTGCCCCACCCATCCTCCTACACAAAGCACTTGGATGCAAAGGGAGTGACGAAAGAAGCAGAAATCATGGAAGAAAACAGCCCCATGATTTTGCTGGCACAATTTAGAAACATCTGAACATCTCATGTAATTTAGCATTTAGATGGTTTTGACACAAACCGTTTAAAGTTGAGCCACGTGGAAAAATTGCACCTGGGATGATGCTGCTGTAGCTCACTGTTTGTCCTCAGGGGAGGGCACAAAGCCTGGCCTGCAACAGAGCCTGCACTGAGTCACCAACAGAGAAATAACTTTTATTTCACAAGTAGCTTTTTTTTAGTTTTTTCAGCATTGAATAAAATCCTCCTTCTTACATAATAAAATTGGATTTATATTAATGTTCCCGTTGTGATGGCACAGTTGGCTTAAGAACAGTGAAATCCTTGTGGGTTTTGCTATTTCCATTAAAAAAGAAAAAAATATCCAAAACCAACCCCACAACTTTAATCACAGGATTCTAGGCACAGCAAGAACTGGTCTGCAATGACTTTTACAGAAACAAAATTCAAATTTTAGTTCTGTTTTTAAGCAATGGTTTTGTGAGGGATGAGAAGAAAGAATTTTGTAGGGAGTAATTTTTAGGAATGGTGTGTATTAAAAACAGGAGATGCTGGAAAGGAAGGTGATCTTGTAGTGAGAGTAGCAGTAATTAATTTTTTGAAAGCTGGAATCAGTTCTTGGTTGGACCACAGGCCTCCCTGTAACATACCAGCTTCTACCATACAATTCTGCCCTCTGTTTGGACATATGGCTTTTATTGTTACATAAAATACAAAGGCTTTTGGAAGTGAAAAGAGCATACAAAGAAGGTCTTTCTGACCCTCATTGAATCACATAATAATAATAACAGTTACTGTAATAAAACCCAGTTCTTATGGAGGATGTCTCATGAGTGGGTCTCAGAAATGTTATTGTGACTCTCCCCATTTTACAGAGAGGAGGAGCAGGGAGACTAGGGAAAGCACCCAGCATGTCCAGCAGTAGAGGTGGGACAGGGCACAGGGGTCCCCACCAACAAAAAAGAGCAAATCCAAGAAACAGGAGACTCATTCTTTTCTTAACTTTTGATCTACAGACCTTGAGGGGTTTATAAGGGCAGGGACGATGGTCAGCCATTACTCTCTGGAACCACATTAGACAGGTTTTGATGTAGTTTCCGTTTAAATATTAATCAAAGTCCAATAAGGAGGGCAAAATGTCCTTGAGAAATTTGGACTTTGGGGTTTTCTGTAGTCTGTGTAGCTTCATAATCACTTCCAGAATTAGTCAGCATTGCTTGCAGACCTTTTTTTTAAGCAATCCTTGTAAGAAGGAAAATGATGACCCGGCATTTTACTTGCATTAGAAGTATTCTGATATAATGAGCAAAAACTGTAACTGTTTCAGAAAAACTGTTGTAAGAGTTTCTTTCTCATTGTTCTGTGTGTGCAGTTGCTATCCTGTTGAAGGACGATTATTTTGTCAGTGGTGCCGGGTTACCAGGCAGATTCAAGGCAGAGAAAGTGGAGTTTCACTGGGGTCAAAGCAACGGATCAGCTGGCTCTGAACACAGCATCAACGGCAAGAGGTTCCCCGTTGAGGTGAGTGGAGAGACATGTGCTTGTGTTCTCAAAAAACCAAAACCAGAATGTATTGCTGTAGTCCGAGGCAACTGTGAAATAGGACAATGTTTCTTTCAGTGAACATATCACTTTGCAGGCCCTTCCGGCCCTCGCAGTGCTTTATGCATCATCTCTCATGTGCTTCTGCAATGTCAGCTCCGAGCTCTGCTTTGCTGGCCTTGTCAGCTCTCATGTCCCATGGGTTATGTTGCAAACAGCCACTTTTCTCGTTTCTCCCATAAGCTTTCCATGTGTGGAAGGATCTCCTTACAAATATCTGCCAAGTGACCTCGTTGTCCTCCAAACCTTTCCTTTCCTATAACACTTACAAACAAATAGCAGCGGTTTGGGAGCCATCGTGCTGACACCGCTGTCTGTTGTCAGAATTGCTTCCTTGCACACACAAGGCCTGACCTCTGCCTGGATTCAGCTGCTGTCCCTTGCCTGGCACTAATAGGACCTCTCCATAGATCCATGCAGACAGCTCTGTGTTTGCTCTACCTGTGCTGGAGCCAGCTATGCCCGAGCCAGCCCCATCCAGCAGTGGCCCAGGAGCGAGGTACAGCCCTGTGCACAGCGCCCTGGGATCCCAGCCATGTTTGGAGTCAGAGCCAGGCACCTGTGTGCAGCTGAGTGCACGGATGTGCCTTTGGATTACCCTGAGAGTGCCAGTGCTGTCAGGGAGCCGAGTGCGGTTGTGTCTTGGCTTGTGACTGATAGTCCCGGGTCTCTCTGTCGTCACTGCAGTGTTTTCTGTGTCAACAGAGTTTGTTGATACTTTTCACTTGATAGTCAAGGTTTTGCATGGTGAGATAAACAAGATGTTATCTGGGATTACCTTTGCCTGTGGGTAAGCAGATATGCAGTTCCCAAGTGTGGCATGTGGTTGCTGAGCAGGTTGCAGGGAGCTGCTCTTGCTTTCCCAGAAAGTTCATGGATGAGCAGAAATGGTGGTCTTGGGATTTGATTCACCCCCCAGCTTGCCATAATTCATCACATGTGGCTTTAGCCAAGTCACGTTTAATAGGAGGTGGGAATATGCTTCCAAAGCTCAGAGGGAGGTTGTAATAGACTCTGGTGCATTATCAAAACCTCCAGTTTTCACCTGCCTGCTCAAAGTACCCCATCATACAAGAATTAGAACTGGTTTTTGACTCCAAATTGTGTACCTGTATGTTGGATTTTTTGAGAGGCAGAGATTTTATTTTTGTCTTTTTTTAATGAGCTTTTCCATTATCATCTCCTTGATGTAGCTGTGATTTCTCACAAGAGGCCACCCCTAAGCAGATGGAGCAAAGGCCCAAACATTGTCTTGCTGCCCTGTTCGTCTCAGTTGGCACTACTGGTATTTGTAAACCTCAGGAAGGTGCCCTCAGGAAGTCTACAGAGCCAGTCAACTCCTCCTTTGAAATTTTGGGGAATGGAGGGGGGTGAAAAAGCCTGGGCCTTCTTGTTTGTGTCAAAAATAGTATTTCCACTTCAGAAACCCTTTCTTACAGTCCCAAGGCTGTTTGATGGTGGCTTGATGAATGGAAGCTCTTGTACTTTGGAAATAAGCGAGTTGATAAGAAATAATTTTCCTATGGTTTAAATATTCTTCATTTCAGTTGTTTAGAATATTAACTTGGCAATTGAGGGGAGACTGCCTTGACCACCGTTAGGAATTTATGTTGCTTGTTTATGAATGCTGAGCAAAATAAATGGCTGGATCAGATAGGTTTAGTGTTAATCGTAATAATTTCCAGGTGATTTGTGTTTGTTGCAATGACATGGACCTCTGGCCTTCCTTGGTATGATGACATTAGCAGAATTCCCACAACCATTCCTTTACTTTTTTCTTGTAAAGGAAGAACAGTTTCCAAATCAAGCCTTTCCCTATTGTGATGCTGTCTATATCCTACAAGAATTCTGACTTTCAATCATGTGCTGCAGAGGATATCTATGGGTGGATTTTGGAGGGTCCAATAGGTCTAAGATGATAAAATTGCGTCTTTATTGCTGATAGATGCAAAACCAGTCTAAATAGTTGGGATTAGACGTCTCAAACAGTAACTCTACATGTATTCTCAGTGGGGCTTTTAATTTGTAATGCTAATTGTAGTGCAGCTTGTAACTGTCTGATGCAACCCCAACTGCCTGATGCTGGGAGTTCTGTGCCAAAAACACTCCATTTCATTTGAGAAGTAGCATTTCTAGGTAGGCCGTAGCAAGGATAAACCAAAATTCTATCCTACAGAAAGCAAAGCCTAAATCATTTTGATTATTCTGAGCCCATGGACACAGGAAAAGCTTACAGGAGTGTGTAGGTATTAGCATTCCAGGTCTGCAGCAGTTACAGTGGCAATCTAGCTGAAAGGAAATGTTTTCTAAGTTTGATTTTGCAACCAGATGTGAACTATGCAAAACCCATTAGTTCCAAAGCGCATCCCAAGGGAACACAGATAGATCAGCTTTCATCCATAGAATGAGGTCCATGCACATTAAGTTTAGAAGTTTTTTCCTCTGGGAAACAAAGTGCTTGCTGATAGTCCTTTTTTCTTGAAGAGGATACAGAAACTAATTAGAAATGTCAGATATAATACAGAGCATTATTGTTTGACCATGTTGTTTGGTTTTTATTATTGCAACTAATGTATCAGATGGTAAGGCTGTCTATGTTAATTGGTTTCCTTCATTGAAGCCCATCTGGATCATATTTTTTTATGATTTATATGTTAAATTAGTTGGTAAGATATATGAGAATATCCTTTTGTTTCCTGCTTTAAAGGGATGTTGGATGAAAGGCGTATTATCTTGCAGTACTTTTATGTAGCATATTGTGATTCCTTTTTAAACTATGGCACATGTAATGGTATTCTTTAATTATGTGGTCTTGACTGCTTATTTATTGAATAGATTTTCCTTAGTGATACTTGATCTTTATGAAGCCATTACAAGCTTGGCTGTTTCTGAAGCAGCATTCATGAACAGAGATGTCCATGTGCTTCGAACTTCCACATACATCCAGATTGATACCAAGCCTGGTCAGCATTCACTAGAAGCTTCTTTTTCCCCTCTTTCTTGCCACTTTACAAGCAATATCTGGGTGAGGCCAGGAAGTAGTGCTGTGATGCTGAAGATTGAAGTGATACCATTAGTGTATTGCTGTGTGAGTGGAGCATGAATCCTAATGAGGGCATGGGCTCTGTGCCAGTTTAGAAAAAGGCTCGCTTTTTTTTTTTTTAAAGTTAAGAAAAGTTTTTGCATTTTCTAAATTTTCTGAAATTTTAATGACTTGCCAACTACTTTCTGTTTTGTTATTGTTCTTCTCCACTATAATTCCTCAGGTTTTTCTTTTTCTTTCTGAAGCTGCAGCAATATAAGTGGATATGCAAACGCTCGAAACCACTTAAATGGAAAAGTGACAAAATTAAAATAAAGAAGATGAGCTTCCCTCAGGCCAGGAGAGAACCCGGGTTCCCCTCATTAGAGCCAAGAGGAGTAATTGCAGCACTTTAATCTCTTGTGCCACCGAACTGGTTCCCAGCAGCGGGCAGGGCTCACTGTGCTGGCTGGCTGCTCCGAGGGAAACCCAACGCTTAATATTTCATGGCAAGTGAGGAGCTGACCTGGCAGTGCTCTGTGTGCTGCTGGAGTGACACCATTCCAGCATAACCGTGGGGTTATTTTAATTTTTTCTTAGCTGCCTCGTAGTAATTTTTATGCAAAATGCTGCTTATTTCTGTGAAGAGCAGAAATCAGAAGAGTGATTTTAATCATGGCTGTGTTAATTTGATGTGAGCTTTGGCTGCTTATGAGCATTCTCTTTAATGGTGCTAATTGTCAGTTATAATGTGAACACCATTATACAGTACTATACAGTAATTTATTTAGTAAATTAGAATCTTATTCCAAGGACCATACTGCAATATGCCATAGAGACATCATCCTTTTACTCTTACATGAACAAACTTGCACTGTTTAGGCTAAATTGCTTCTGAAAGAGCAATGTGATTTTATACCCACGAGTACCAACATGCATGTTTTTGAAATCTCAAGTTCTTTTCCATTAAAAAATTTTAAAAAAGAAAAAAAAAAAAGAAAAAGAAACACCAAACCAACAAAACCTTACAAACCATCCCAGCAGAAAGTGAAGAGCTGACATGTTCTTACCTCAGTTAACAAGCTTTTACATTATGGTGATGTATTCACTTTATTAATTATTACGAAACAATCATTTGCATTAACAACTCTTGCTGCTCTTTAAGTGTGTTTCTTAGAAGACTTTCCAGGTTCTAATGGTGTCTTTGTTCTTGCTACTTCTTCGATTTTCCTCCGTTTCTCTTTGAATCTACATACTGACATCCATGTGGTCTAGATCTACAATTAGTTGCTCTAATTTGAATGCTCAGATAACCTTGCCAGAGTTTATCACTGTGTGCTGTCCTACCTGTCATTATATTACTTAAATTCTGATGGTTTATCACAGGCAGATGAAAATTAGTGTCATAAATGTAGAAGAAATGAGTGGTATTCAGTGCACAAAAACCTTTGCTACAGGGAACAAACTGAGACTAGTTACTCAGTGTTCTAGGGGTTTTTTTTGTTTTATCCTGAATATTAAGACTTTCTATCACACTTGGAATCACCTACAGTATATATTCAGCCTTCTGTCCACCTGTGAATGGCAGGGAATATTTACTGTGTAATGTTAGAAATGGGACCATTTCTGTTCTGTAGTTTTACTCTTGGTGCAATTGTGAGTCTGTTTTGATTTGTACACACTTTATGACATTAAATGATGAACATATCACAGCATGTTCTCTTGGTATACAGGAGAGAACTAACACCCTGTGTTGCAGCTGAGTTCATTATTTCTGGCATCCAGCATATCTGGGAATTGTAATTTTGCAAAGATCTCTGGTGCTGATTTCAAGCACAAGTACAGATTGATTGTGAAGCAGGGAGCCAGCGTTGGGTTTATTTCCTTATATTTTGTTTACTCGTTGCTCTTCAAATTTCCATACCTCCATCTGGCAGGATGTAGCAAAGTACAAGTCAAAAAATGATAGAGGGACCTAAAGAGGACCATTGGGAATATATCACAGTGAGAGACTATGACTGCCTGAAGTAATTTTAGTGTAATATTCTCTCCAAGGACCAAATCCACACTTATAAAGGGATACTTAGAGCTCCCAGTGACTTTGATGGGAGATGTGCTGGTGAAACTCTGAGTGAGGATTTGGCTTCATACTCATGCTGTCTGTGCTGTAGAGTGCCCACGGAATTTAGCATGCTCTGCTTATTCCATCTGCATTTCTTACAGCACCCCTGACTTAATCATTCAGACAAGGAAATGTCTTGGGGATTTTCACATTTAATTTCTTTTTCTTCAAAATGACACTTAGCATGGGGCTTTTTTTGTTGTTGTTGTTTTCTTAGAGTCTTCTCTCTCCCCTTTCCCCCAGTTTTCAAGAGTCCAGATAGCCATAAAATAAACATACAATATGCTAAAAAGCCACATCTGCATTTCTCTTTTATCTAAAAAGCCAAATATACATCTCCGTCTTATCTCCAGTGAAGTAAGATTTCATTCCAGGAGTCTCTAGGCTTTACTCCTTTTTGCTCTTCACTGCTTTTAAATCTTGTTCAAGTTTCTCATTGTCAGGAAAGCAGTGCATCATAATTTTATAAACATAAAATGGATGGATATATTGAACACATGGCTGAGTTTCCATCTTTTTTCACTGTGAGTACTGCAAATTAAACATCATCTTATCACTGTCTGGTTTACTGTTTTATTTTTCTTAGTGTAGCTGGTACACTGCCTCCTCTCAGTCGTCTTTAGTGTCTCCCATATACTGACAGGAGAATCAGCTGAGACTTTAATTAATGACTTTATTGTAATCAAGGTTCCATTTTAGTGCAGAATGCTCCATCTTGTAGTAGTGAAATATTTAGTCTCCATCTGGCAGATCTTTTCTGTGAATGTCCCATGATAATTAAGAAGAAACAGGAGAGGATGGTCTGAAATTAAGTATGTTCAGTGGAGGAGTTAGTGTATCCTGGGACTATTCGTGTAGAGACTCAGACAGAATTTAGGAATGGAAGAGCAGTTTGGTTTTATGGCTGCATCTTCCTGCTGTCTACCAGGCCCCAATATTTCTAGAGTGAATTACAAATGTTACAATGCATCCAGAGTTTTATTTTGAAATAACTATCCAGTAGCATGAATCGGAGACAATTCTTTTCATGGTGGCTGGGAATGTCCTGCTTTCCCCGAAGGATTTTGACTGAGTTGTTGAAAAGGTCAGAGGCAGCAGCACTACACTGCAATTACAGTATGTTAATGGTGAGCTAAGAGTCGTACATTCTTCTTAACATAAGTCCCTGATTTTCTACATGATTAATTGGAATCTGGAAAGGCTGACAAGGAGAAGGAGGATCAGATGGGGTGAAAATAAGAGATAAGAGGCTGACAGCCAGCTCTTGTTGTAAAGGAGAGTTATTTTGAATAGGAGAAAAAATCAATACAAAGGTTGGAGAATTTGACAGAGTTGTAAGAGCTACTTTAATAAAAGGTAGCAGATTCAATAGGATTGTTAGTTGAAGTGTAGGATTGTCTGAGTTAGAAAAATGAGACTGTCTCTCCCCAGCTGTAAAGGTGAGCTCTACATGCTGAGCTTCATGGGTACTTAGGCCGCTGGATTTACTGGCATTTGCTCTGGGTGCTCAGTGTGACCAAAAAAAGGGGAAAAATATGTAGGGGAGCTTACTAAATTCTGTTCTTCTGGAAAAGTTACTTGATTGTGGGAGGAGAAGGGAGAGGAGAGCAGGTGGATAGCTATTTCTGCTCCTTCAACATGTTAGGTAGCTGCCATGTGAGAGTGTCTAGCAGTCTCCTGCAAGGGAAGGTGGTTCTTTATGAGGAGGTGACTTCATTTGGTCCTGGCTGTAAGGAACAGGCCAGGACTTTGATGGACTGGAAAGGATGTTTAGCATGAACAGTTCTCTGACACATTTATGTCAGCTTCCCTTTCCCAGCAGTGATGGTGAGAGGTGAGTGCAGGTAGGGAAGCTGTGCACTGAGGCTTTCTAACCTGGATTAGAGTTGAGATGAGGTGAGGAGTCGGCTGAACCTCGGCATTGAACACATCTTGGACAGAAGCACTGCATCACTTAATGTGGCTGGAAAAGGGGGCTTCAGCAATGCTGCAAAAGAAACTTGCTGCTGCAACTATTAAAGGGCTGCTTAATTGCTCTCAGTAGAAATGGCCACTTCAGTCTTAAACAAGAAGTTAAGTTTTTGAGAATTGCTCATAGCTTTGGAAGTTTGGGAACTTAAATGCCAGAAGGCAATTTTTTTCAGGCTTCAGTGCACAGCCATGAAGCATGTGAGGCTTACAGGGAGGGGAGCTGCAGGTCCCTCAAGTGTGTCTGGGCTGTGGGCTCTGAGCACTAGGATGGGTGCACACTCCATGCTGTGCCAGGCTGGCTGCACACAAGGGTCCTGGCATGTTGGTTAGAAACATGTGATGCTAGATAAATACTCAGCATAGCCCCTTTCCACTGGGCAAGTCCAGCAGTCTTTGGGATGTCTTCTGCTGGAGATGTGTGACCCTTCATGATTATCCCAGTAGGCCCTCTGGAAATAACAAAAAGAGATAATATTTAGGGGCACGAGGGATAAAAGAAACATTGCACAAATATGTTAAGAAGCGATAATGTTTCTTTGGCACAGAAAAAGATCAAAACCTTAATGTCGGTAGCTGTCAGCCAGTATTTCCCATGGAAGTAATTTCACTGGGATTCAAACAATCAGAATAGATTTCTATAACGTTAATCATGATTTAAGGCAGAAAGCAGGAAATTATTAAAATTATTATACTGGTACTTTACTGATTGCATTTTACTTCTTTAGGGTTTTGTTTGGGTTTTTTTCCTGAAGAATTCTAAACAGTTGCTATAATTTTGTGCCAAGAGAATAAATTACGTCAGACATGTTTTTTGCTGTGAGAAAATTCAGTACATTTATTCAGACACTTTTTTTTTTCATTTTATCATACTTTAAAGAACTGCATTGTAAGGGATGACAACCAAAAGCTTGCGTAAACCAGAAGGGAAGACGCCTCTTCTTGTCTGGTTATTTGTGTATCCAAAAAAGGTTTTCATTAGAACTGATTTTCCAATGCAGGTCACCAAAACGCTTTTTAATTCTAAGGGGGAACAGGCTGTGAAATATATTCACTGTGGACTGTGCTGATCAGTAGTAACATATTTACCCTCTTGCCCTTCTACCTGAATCCCTTTGCAGTTTCTTATATTGAATCTAAAAGATCTTTGGGACAAAGAATATCTCTTTGCTGGGTTTGTGCAGCACTTGCTCCAGAGGAATTGCTGCTCTGGGATACAGCAGTGCTGCTGCTGTAACTGCAGGGTTTGCAGGGATGAATTGCTTTGTTTTTTTCTATGATAATGCATTACATGATGTTAGAGATCAGGCAGCAGTATGAGCATAGTCCTTGTTATTTCCCCAGTTCAAAGGCATTGTATTTCCAGACAAGGTGGGAAGGTTAACTGAAGTTGAAAAAGGATCTAGAGTTTACTGTCTGGTAGAAATGAAATAAAAATAAAGTAGTTGGAAACAAGAAAAAAATGTATGTGTTTGCTTATGCTTTGAGACTCTCGTCTTTCTATGAAGAAGAAACAATTTGGTGAAAATAATTGTATCCCTGAATATATGTCCTCTTGCTTCCTGTTTCTCTTCATGCTTAATAAGAAAAATTCTTTATTCCCTAAATTGTTGGGCTTTTCAGCACAGTCCACGAAAGGCCAATAATGCCCTTTTCAATCACTGTCCCATCTAGGCTGCCTGTCTGCAGAAGGGGCTTTCCTTTATCCTCTGGCTTCAGAGAGGAGGCAAAGTGGGCTGGTATTGCCAGGAAATGCCTGCAGCTGCCTTCAGTGTTCACTGCCTTTGTTAGCATATCCCACAAAGACACTTGGCTATTGTTGGCCATTGACCATTCAGTAGGGTTTTTTTATAAAACATAGTTCTGATCTACACATGTGTAAGAAATACAAATTCAGGTTTCCCACTGGAGCTAGAAATACTATTACCAGGTAGGGAAGGAGTTTTTCCCCCTACAGTGGGCTAACAGTTTTTTAATGGTTTATTGAAACAGAAAATGGCACCTGGTCTGCCAAAAGAGCACAGTTTCTCCAGAGGGGACTGTTAATTGTCCAGGAAAGGAAGATTGAGAGTGTTTCCCTAATAAATTAGGGATGAATCATTCTTCTCTGGGGCTGGGGGCAAATTTGACTTTTTTACAGACTCTCAGGCACCAAATATAGGGTGGAGAAGCAAACTTGCTTGATAATTTAAAACATACATTAGTACAACATCTATCACACATTTGGTATGAAAAGGAGAGAGAGATCTCAGGGATTTGATCATGCCATAAATGGATGAAATTTCTTAAATTTTGTCATTTTTGCCCTTATATACGTTTTTGCTACATTCTGTGTTTTGAAGTTCAGAACTGCAGTAGTGCTTTTGTTTGCTCTGTACCTTAACCATACTGCTGTGAGGGTGATTTTAGTTGGTTTTTATACCTACATAAAGCCCTTCCATTCCTTCAGGGTGGTAGTGCCTACAAATAAGATAACAAATTCAATACTCAATACCTGCATGCAGTGCTCAAGGAGTTTTCAAAGCATAAGCAGGTTTACCTTTCTAAAATGCAAAACTACCCTTAGATGAGTACTCAAAATTACAAAATTCATTTGAAAAGAAGAATAAAGCCGCTTTTGCGTAATTTCTCATCAACTTTGGTTGAGTGGGGAATTCTGTGCTCCTTTCTCTGTGGTCTGTGTCATCCTAGGGCAGGTTAGTGCTTTTGAGGGAGACAGTGGCTTGCTGAGATTTAAGTGACAGGTCTGATCTTGAGGTGGCATGTTCCAGACAGGACAATAATGTCTCTTAAGAAAAAGAATTGTCATTATATCCAGTTCAAAATAGGAGATAGGCAATAACAGGGCAATTTTGAAAAAGATTCATTTGAAATTCTTTGCTTGAGAGCTCTCATTCTGTTTGGGAGGCTGGAATGTGAGCACTCACTTAATGAGCTACATTCAAAAGATGAAGTTTCAAGAGAGAAAAGTAAAACCCAGTATTTCCTGAACATAAATTGAATCACCCATCCTCAAATCCATAGTCGTGTCTTTCTCTTCAACCTCATCTAATATTCCCCTTGCTCCCTCTTTAACTAGGAAAAATGCAAATACCTGAAGTAGAGATCTTCGAACATACCAGTCACTGATGTTAAAGCATGAGCTCTTTACTCAGTGATGCTGGAAGCTACAGGCTGTTGTTGCTGGAATACCATTTCTGAAAGCCTGGTAGTCCTCCCACTGAACCATATGGTGATTTATCAGACAGTTTAGCAGTAGCAAGACCAAGACCCAAGCTGGTCAAGTCTGAAAATTAATATTCCTTATGTTGCTTCTGATAAAATGTTCCTGTTCTATTCCTTCTGTAGCACTGTGAATGTGTACATTGAGTTGTGTCCCCCCTGGTAGAGTTTGCTCTATTTCCAGAGTATGGCATTACAGCGTTACAAGTTGGTCTTTCAAGAAACTGAAAACATCTGTTTCTGGTTTCTTGCAGCTCAGATGGCTGTTGTGTTGGTCCATTTTAAAGAAAAGAAATATTAAATATGCGTGAACCATATGAAGGCTCAGATGCAGCTCTCAGCTCTGAGGAGTTTGACCATGTCAGAGGAAATTAATATTTTCTGTAGAAGAAAAACATGCTCTCGTTTCAAAGAAAGCTTCCTAGCAAACCATTTCGCTTTGCTTAACACTTGCCACACATGATCTCTGACATAATATTGCTGCATTATTAGAGGAGTTAGTTCAGATGTTTTCCCATCATATTTAAGTAAAGTAGCAGTGGAAAACATTCTGGTAACAGTACAAGGAATAATTTGGCAGCAGTCAGAAACTGGAACTGAAAAAGGGCAGTAGGAGAGAAATCATTACTAATGATAATTGTCAGGCCTTGACAGTCTGGTGTGTCTTTCTAGCAGTGAATGGATTCACCTGACACCCAGAGATAGCCATCTGATAATAGCACTCATAAGATCAATACATCAATACTTTATCCTTGAAACAGTATCTAAAGTCCGTTCTTAGGTTCATTTCTTTACTTCTCTAAAGTTATAGCAATCTGGGATTTGAGATAATGCATTCATTACAGCCTTATCGGACCTTCTTCATTTGCTGTATTTTAATGCGTCTGCGGTGATTGCTGAAGAAGGATGCCTAGTGAGCTTAATTTGCTTATGCTTTAAAAAGAAAGGCTGCTCAGAAGATTAAAATAGGGCCTCATACTGAACAGGTTCAGGAGTTTGCAATGCTCACAATGGCAGGGAGTTTTGTGCAAGAGTTATTTCGAATTTAGAGCTTCCCTCATGCTGGCTCTGCTGACCTCATAGAGAGGGGAGGAGCAGGAGCTTGGCACAGCTGAGATTTTGCTTTTGTAGACTGAGATTGTGCCCAGGCTCTAATAATGCCAAATTATTGTTGGGTTAAACATGATGCTGCTTCTTTCTGTTAATGTTTCCTGCTGGTCCACATCTCTTCACATTGTGGAGAGCTATTTGTGGGATTGTGACACACATCCCAGGACCCAGAAATAGTGTGTGCATGGTAGAAATAATGCCCATGCAAATAAGTAACATGTAGATAAGTATGGCAAAAGATTTAGGTCTGCTCCTCTGAGTATACTCACCAGATTTCCCCAACTGCATGTGTGTTGGATGAATTGAAATGGACTGGAAATTTTATTTTTGATGATATCTGCTGTGAAGGACAGGAGACATTCAACAGGACAATAGCGCTTCCCTAACTGCACCACATATATGTGCCATCTCTAGCAAGGGAGAAGCTCATGTTGAAAAAGACCTACTTATATAACAACATTACCAAAAAATCATTTTTATGACAAATACTGTAAAGATCAGTGGGTGCCCTCTGAGTGCCTGAGAGGAATTATTGTACCTTTGCCTCTTGTTATTGATGGGCGCTTCACTGCAGGGCTGTTGCTGTCCCCGCTGTGCCACCACCAGACTCACTGGCAGGTGGAAAATTCAGCACTTTCAAAACCGGTGGGTTTTGTTCGTTTTAAGAAAATTATGGCATGAAAGATGGAGGAGGAGATCTGAACTGGCAGGAAGCTGTGATTTGAATAGGACCTTCAATTTGACACGTTATGTCCTTAAGAGAGGAGTCAGTGCCTGGTTTTGTTGACAGGTGTGGCAACAGCTTTGAGGGATGACAGGCACTTCACTGAATGACTAAATTGATTTGATAATCAGTAAGAGAGTTTGCTAAGTGCGGGTACTACGTGCCTTCTTTGGGGCTTGGTTAACTAAGTGACAGCTTGTTTTAAATGTACGAGAAGGCCGTAGTTTATTTTTCCCTTTCTTTTCTGGCAAAAGCCCTACATAGAGGCAAATAAAAGAAGCCATTTCTCCTCTTTGGTTGAAGATGACCAGACCTCACTTTTACAAAGAAGCTGCTGTCCCAGGTTAAGCCCTCTCCACTTTCTCCAGATAGCAGTGACCATCATCAGCCACAAGTGTTTGTCCTCTCGATTTGGCTACAGCATTTCACCACCATTGCCTTCCCTAGACAGAGGCCGTCAGCTTTGCAGCAGCCTTTGACTCACTCAGAGCCTTGATAACAGCCTTGCTCCCATTTCCAGCTCCTCATTCCTGGCTAGCCTGGTAACCCATGGACTTTTTCTCCTTTGGAGCACAAAGAGGAGGTTATTCCTTTCCTTGGTGGCACGGTGGCCCTGCCCCATGCCAGAAGGGCAGGCAGGTGCCCTACCCTGGGGTGCAGACAGCAGTGGCTGAAGGGGGTCTTCCTCAGGTGTAACCTTTGGGCTGTTTGTGAGCTCATGGCTGGATTTGCAGTCTCCTCCCCATTAGTTCTGCTGTTTACTGTGGAAACTTGACACAGGACTGGTTTGTCAAATTAAAATGTTCTGCCTCCAGCATCAGGCAATACAGATTAGAGTTTACGTTGGTTTATACTGGAGCTATTCAGAAGGGGAATTTTCCTTCAGGCATTTTCAAAAGGCGATAGAATTTGTGAAAGTTCGATATGGATTTATTTTATGGTTCCCCAGCAATGTCTGTATAGTTTGCTTGGGTTCAGATAAAAGACATTTGGTCTAGGTAACTATAACAAATCAGATAATATTGTTTTTTATGTGCATTCATAGTTGTCCTCTTTTCTTAAGACATAAATTGAATTTGTGTCCTTCATACCATGATGCTCAAACGATTTCCTCTTCAACAAAGAGTATGTACAAAGGTTAAAAATTATTTTTGCAATCCAAGCATTTAAGTATACATTACTATCTGTTTTAAGGATGGATAATCAATGTAAAAAATGATACTTCTGTGTATTCCTAATAGGTCACTGTGTAAATATCCATAATGGAATCGATCCCCTAGGTTATGGCAACCATTTGTACAGACGGGGTTTCACAATTAATGTAACAGACATTTGTCTTTCCTACTTACATGCAAAATGATTATTTATTGATTATTTTCAATCTCAGTTAATGATGTTGAAGAGGATTCAGTATCCTAATTTAAAGTACCTAAAGTGCGCTTCAAAGAGAAGTATCGTATCCCTTTCCAGAAGTTGTGACTAATATCTGATAAATGATTTTCCTCTGCATTCTCTCTCATTTAAATATACATACATATATATAATTCATAAAATAAGGATGTTTGCACACCTACTGAGTATTGGTGCCATGTGAATGGTCATGTAAAATGATTGTATTTTCACTGTTACCTGAAAAGCATGTATAAAACCAAACTGTATGCTGAAAGACTTGCTTGCATAAAGCTCTTTGGCAATATTAATGAGCAGAGGGAAGTATATTAAAAAGGTGTATTAAGTGACTTAGGATACTGTGTCCCATTTGGAAAGGGACCTGGCACATGGCTCTGGATAATTTCAGGTCAATACATGGTGGCTTCCTCAGTTCCTGAAAGTCAAGCCCACAAGCATCAAGGTAATTGTTAGCCCAGGAAGAGCTTGATCTCTGCTCCTGAATATGTCTGTGTTCATACCCTGTTGTCTTGTAGTAAGAGGTCATTGAAAAGAGAAAGATGCCTGCCAGGCAGCCTGTCCCACCATAGTCAGAAGGGATAAAGGACTGGTAAGTTGAGGCAAGGACAGTCTGGTTTTTTATTAAAAATGGTGGACATTTTCTTCCTCTGATACATGATTCCAAAGAAACCAAGATCCAGAAAGTAACTCCAGTTCAAGACGGTGTTGAGCTGACATGTTTGCCTTCACTTGTCCGTGCACACAGGCAGGAGGTGGAGGCTCAGTGGCAGCGTGGTGAGGTGGTGGCCTCACCACGGAGCTGTGGATATGGTGGGAATTCCCTGCTCCATTCCCAGGCGGAGCTGGTGTTTGCTGCTTTGAGTCCTGCGTGTGAGCTCTGAGCCTATAGGGCTGACATCTGTCTTGCAGTGAAACTCTGCGCTGGAAGCTGACATCAACCCTCTGTGCTACTTTAAATTCATATTCTCTTTGGGAAAAAAAAAAATCTAGTATTTCCGTGAAGGTTTTGGGGGATGTTTGTTGGTTTGCGGTGGGGTTTATTTTGGTTTTTTGGTTTTGTTTGTTTGTTTGTGGGTTTTTTGTGAGTCTCCTAGACATTTTCCTGATGAAGTGTCAGCCCTTTTTCAATGAGTTTAAGCCTACTGACAGTAGGCTGACTTTTCTTAATTATCTTCTCCAGACCCCTTTAAATTAGTCCCCCAGGGGTCTGTGAACCTCATATTGAAAATGACAGCTTTATTATTTCTTTACTAAATACATAGAAAGAGTTGTCCAAGGATGCTGACTCACATAAGATTGTTGATTCCTACTGGAAAACAAAATAATTTGATTTCAAGTGGCAATACATCTGATGGACTGGAGTACAGTTTGGAGGAAGAGGAGACTGGCCATCAGATGTGACCATGGCTTTGTCCATGCTGGAAAGAGGAGAGTGTGGGAGGGGACAAACCATTTGAAATCATTGAACTCATGCATAAACGTATAGCTTTCAAATAGCTAATTTTTTATGTCATAAACGAAAACTGGCTAGGGCTGGTTCCATTTTTATAGCCCTGTCATAAACTCTGAAAAATGAGGTTTATAATTTATGGTCTGAAACCACCTTAGCTATTGCAATACAAACAGCATCACTGTACTGCAGTTTATTTCTAAAATGCCTCCGGTGAAAATATTGCAGTACCATAATTAATACCAAGATCCTGTTTGTGGTGCTTTCTCTGCTTCCCCACAATTATGCAGTTAGTATAAATCCTCAAGGCTTAGAAGATGGTGATGCTTCAGAATAATCTTACATCACCACGTCAGTTAAGACAATCACTAATAGTGTTTCTGTGGCTCACAGAGTCTGTCCCATCACTGGTTGGTTTTATAAGGAGCGAGTTACATAGCTTTTATCTATGTCTATATATGTGTCTGTGTATACAAAAAAAAAAAAGAAGTAAAAAAGTACAGAGGAGAACAGTGTGCCTGCCGTCTCCTAATTACTTTGGTTTTTGATATCTCAGCAACATTGATCTTTCAAAATGATCTCTTGCTGGTGGTATCAGTTTTGTGTTGGAAAATATTCCTGCAGTTCTGGCAATGATAAACTAATTACAGACTATACATTTTTAATGATTTAATCTCCTGTCATATTCCTAGAGAGAAGTGATCCTGATTCCAAACAAATCTCCCATGCATGACCAAACACTCATCATGAAATGTATGGTTTTCATTAAACCCCGTTGTTAATACAGGCTTAGGATGCTTTTGTTAAAATGGAGAGAGATTGGGGAGTAAAAACATGCTGAAAGATTACTGTAATAATGCTGCAGTAAGCGTTTTGAATCACACAGAGTTCCCAGCAAAATTCCACTGACATGTGCCTCCCATTACGGAGGGCTCCTGACAAGTCATATGTAATGCAGGAGCCACACGTGTCAGAGGGGTTTCCATGGGTGGTATTTAGAATGATGCATTCAACGTTCCTTGTTCTGTGCCAGAAATCCAGGTTTGTGTCTCTCGCCCCATCTGTGTTAGTGTCTAGGTTTAGGAACGATGACTAGTCAAGCAGTGGGTCAAAAAAAGACCTTCAAGAGATGCCCCTTTTTTAACATGCTGAGGTCTCTGCTCTGTGAGCTGCTGTTGCATGAGTGCCCTTTACACCCTTGTGCCACCCTGGCTCAGTGCTGTGTGCCTTGGTGGGGGCCTGCCTTTTAACTTTGTATAAAGACTAAAGCAATGTGCCTTGGCCTCTGACTTGGGGTCAAGGGTGGTGCTGCAATGGGGGAACATAAAGCAATCATCTCCTTTGCATCTGCTGGAGGGACTAGATCTGTAATCCCCTTCAGCAGCAGCTCCTGTAATTGGGCATCAGATCCAGAAGTGAAAGAGGGTCATGGTTCTCTTGAGAACACAGCTGTAAGAGATGTTGGGAAGATGACAGAGAAAAACAATTGTTAGAAATTTATTTTACCTGTGGGAGAAATGTCAAGTAATTTCAGTGAGCTGTAAACATCCCTGCCATTTTTGCTTGCTTTCAGGTGGTTTTGCCCCTTTCCCAGAGAGCTGTTTTCTTGATTTTAATGACTACAATCTTCGGGAAGTCTGAAGATAAGAACAGCAATTAGAGAAGGCATTTAAAGCAAATCTTGGTATATTTGAACTGACTGTGTGCATGTTGGTGCACTGGTAACAATCTGAGATGTACACATGTTCACACAGCTAATAAAAAACAGGGCCTAGAATTATTCAACCTAGAGAAGTGAGCGTGGGGAGGGTGAAGTAAGGTTCCTGTGAACTTCTTGTGGTTTTCCTGGCACAGTGAGGATGAAACTATTATTATGAACTAGAACTCCAATGTTATTAATGTTCTGAAGTATGGAAGGAAGCAACAAATCTGATTTAAGTGAAGGCATTTGTCTTGGCAGTGTGATTTACTCCAGGGTTGTAAATTTGACATGATGGAGACGAAAATGTACTGAAACTTAAATTTCTCCCATATCTCACTCAAAGTCAAATGATTTAAACAGCAGAATATGAGAAATGACATGTATCCTTGGATGCAAATATATTTTTGGTGCTGAAGATTTTAATTTCATGTCTGAGAAAATTTATCAATTTGAGGATGAAACTCTTAGGAAAAAGGTCAGAATTTCCAGACATGGTGTGGGGATGCTATGACAAGTACATCACTGTCTCCTGCAGTGAAGGTTTCCTGCCTGATAACCTCCTGTAATGGGTCCAGTAATGATAAAACAGGTATTATGGAAAGTGAAATCTGCTTTGCTGACACATCCTCCTAATGCTCCTGACCTGCCATGCTCACCACACTCCTCTCTGGCACTGCCTCCCCTGTCTCCTGTGCTGTACGAATGTGTCCAGGACAAAATACCAGAACATTTTAAAGTACTAGGTGTTAACAAACCCAAACATAGCTGGTGTGGGGGACTGAGTTAGTGTTGCAGGCAGAAGGCCCCCAGCACAATCCAGCAGTGAGCATCCTGCCTGCTCTCGATTTGGGGGGAATTCGTTGCTGGGATTTTGTCCTCTTGGGACCAGCTTAGGTAGATGGACCAAACCATGGTCCCTGCTTTGGTCTCTTCACCCTGGTTTTTCACTTTGTTCAGTAATGGCTTGCTCTGGCCCGAGGGTCACCAAGCCCTTGGGATCATTTGCCCTCTGAAGGGACCCTGTCCTTCCACTGAGGGTTAAGGGAATCAATGTGAACTCCACTCCTCACTTTCATACGTGTCAGAGATGCCTGAAGTATATTTTCAGGCTTTGACCTTTTGGTATTCAGCAGAGAGATGCTTCTTCCCTGATGAACATAAACTTAACCCAATGGCTATATGATCAGTCTGGCAGAGCTCTAATTCTCCTATTCATTTCCTGAGTAATGTCTTTTTAAAATCTCCATATTCTGGAAGTAGAAACCAGAGCTTAATATTTTTTTAATATTTTTTAAGATAAACAGGTAACTTTTATGGCCTTGCTCTGTGATTCCATGAAATGGGATTAATTTCTTAGCAGCAGTGGACCTGCTCTGTCAGTTCAATAAAAGTAATGTGGACAATTTCAGTCTATTACTTTTAAATTAACTCAGCCCATATGACTCTTCCTAATACACTGCCACTTCGTGAAAAACAGGGTTACGTTTTATTGATTTTTGTGATGGATGAGAATATTAAGTGTTCCCTGGCAAACAGCACCCCAAACAACATGAGGCTCCTAGGCATGCCAGGGCTGGGGAACTAATTATGCTGAGACAGAAGAGGTTACTTTATTCCTATGCTGTGAAATGGAAAAAATATTAAAGTAACTGTATAGCTTAAAAAAAATCCCCCAGCACCTCTCCTCCACACCCCACACCCCCACCCCGAAGCCTGGCTGTTACATTTTTTCTTGCCATATTTTCTGTCAGTTTCTGAAAATGCAGAATTGAAGAAGGTCATTGAGGAGACAGAAGAAACCAAAGCAGGGAAAAGCTCGGGTCAGTGAAGGTACAAGGAAATGAAAAGAGGCCGTTGTAACATAATACACCTGATATCGCAGTGTATGTAGTTGCCTTGTTTCCACAAAGTCAGAGAGATGAACAGGTATTGCCCCTTCAGAGATCCTAACTTTTCAGAAAGATTGCTTGTTAAATTTTTACTTGGTGAAAAATGAAGTCTGAAAAAGCTGGTGTGATGTTCCTTTGAGGACATTCTAGAATAATTGTAACAATGCATTAAAATGTCACTAGGGGAAATTATTAATTGGAATTGCCTTCATTTTTCTCCTCCATCTGCTTGCATTCCTGTCCTTAGTTCCTCATATAAAAAATAAAAATAGTAACATCCAGTGCTAGCACTGTATATGAAGTCTTTTATTACTGCACGGTGACATACGTTAAGCCTTGCTACTGACACTTGTGGAGTTACATGCCTACTACTCCAATTGCTTTATTAATGCTTTGGCTTTCAGCATAAAAGCTAAAACACTGAAAACCAGTGTAAAATTCTGATCATGGCAATGACATTTCTCATTCTGTAACAAAAACCATGATGGGTTGCTTGCTGGCTGTGTTGGTTTGCTCTTTCCAAAGCAGAGAACCCAATTTTCAGTCATTTTTCTCTCAACTCTTTTAATAAAGGACTAACCTAAGCTGGCACATTGTGCAAAGCAAAGATCAGTGGTAGAGGTGACTTTTGTTCTTGAGGCTCTAAAACACAAGCAAAGTGGGAGTAAATGACAGGCAGATGTAACGGAAGCAAGAGAAATTGGGAGCAGGAAGTTTATTTTCATAAACTCTTGCCTGTGCCTGGTGGTTCACTCCTCCAGCTGATGAGCTTTAAAATAGGCTGCTGGGCCAGCATCTGAAACTTGACCTTGTGTGGGTGCATTTTCCCTCTGTGCGTTTTCCTACATAAACACTACGTGGTATTCAGGATGGGAAATTCAGCCCAGTAATTTTTTTTAAGTGTTTTTTTATTTCATCAGAAGAACTCAAGGAGAGGAAAAAAGCAGCATTACAAATAAGTTAAAAAAAGTAATCTTCTTATTGCTCTAGGTATCTTTCTGCTCATTTTAGTTTGTTGTCATTCAGTTTGATTCACTGAACTGATTCAATTTTAATGGTTCACTTATGCATGCAACTACCTGGAAAAAAAGATTTTTAAATGCCCCTAAAGCAAATCTTACTGAGATTTTGGTTGAAAAAGGATCATAAATAAGCAGAAGTAAGAGCATAATCTAAAACAATATGGCACACATCAAGTAAAAAGAAAGTACAATATGTGAAGTGCAGAAAATAAACATGAGCTACAAAATAGAAGTTAAAAAATAGTACCTAAGGTAAAAAATCAAATTCAATATGTTTTACAATTACACAGGAGAATGAGTTTCTTCAACCTTTAGATTCTTTGGTTATTCAGTTAATTTAAAGACAACAAAGCTGGAAGGGTATCTCTTCCAAGGCACTGGCAGTTTCTTAGAGCCATTGCTGAATGCTGGAAAATTTAGTAAAGGGGAAAATTGCATATACTAAGAATATAACATGATGAATATGTTGTGTCACATACATACCATCTGTGAGTTATTCTGATAGACAGAACAGCTTGTGTGCCAAACCCTAAAGCATGGCTTTGATTATTGCTTACGTTGTAAAATAATAATCTTGAGGACTTTGGGTGAATTAAACTATGACCTTGAGCTTGTACTTTAAAGGTCGTGCCATCGAGGTCTATAAGAGTAACTCTCTACTGCTATAATTAGGTCTTTTGGTAATGGGTGCTGTAGAACAGAAGTTTTCAAAAATGAGGCTGCCAGCAGTTACCAAGGAGAGGAGAAAAACATCAGGACATAACTCGTAGAGAACAGGGACAGTGGGGTGTTTTTTCCTGCAGTGGTTGTAAAAGAAGATGTGTTCTATCCAGCTCTCAGTGCTGGGGAAGAGTAATGCAAAGGGCAGTTCTGAACTTGCAGGGGTTGCAGCCACTCAAGGAGAGGTGGCGTGTGCACAGTAATTTGTTAATTACCTGCACAGCTCTGTAAATCATCTCCTTTTGTGGTGGTCATAGTGTTCCCCACTTCTTGGCCCCATTGCAGGCGTTTACACGGTGGGAGGATGATCAACAACTCACAGATTTGGTCCTTGCTCTTCTGCTTTTTACTACTGTTGAAAGTTAATTTCGTATGCTATCATTTACTTAAAGTTGTTAAATGCTAGCCCGAGCATAAAAAAATCCTCATTTTTTTGTATTAACATGATTCAGCTGTGATGGCTGCTGCAGTAAATGTCTTATAAAAGAGGTCCCTTCCTGAGCTATAGTGTCCATAAATATTAGCTTTATTTTTATAAGTAGTTGCTTTTTTAGCAGCAAAGTAGCTGTAACCATAAAAATGCTTAATAAGAAATGTTTTCTCAGTCGCTGTTTATATGTTTAAATATTTAAAAGAACCATTTTGTATTTCCTGAATAGCCCTTAACATTAAATGCAAGTTCTAAGAAATTGTTTTTCTGTGGTTTGGGGATTTTCTGCAAAATTACTCTGAGCATAAGGCTTCCTTTTTTTTTCCCCCCTTTTCTTTTTTCCTTATATTTTGAAACTGTTGAGCTGCTCTGAGTGTTAAAGATTTAGATTTTGATAATGAAGAAACTTAAAGTAGGCTTCATGCACATCCTCTCTGAGCAAGCTTTTCTAACGCAGATGTCACCAGGCAGAATCAAGGCAGTTTCAAAACATTTACTCACCGTTCCTAACTGGTACCTGTTCTGAGTCACCCTGACTTGCTGTCGTGGTTTGAAAATTACATTTTTTCCCTGTCTTTCCCCCTTTCCCATGGTGCATGAAAATAATAGAGAAAACCAAATAATTCAAGCTGCTAATTACATGGAGTGATGTGCGAACGGTTCAGGTGTTTTAGGTGCTTTTCTCCAGCAACAGGAAACAACAAAAATCCTGGCATGTCAAATCCCTGTCGCCTTTCTTAGTCGTTCCATGGGTGGAAAATCTCAGCACCTTTCTGATGCTCTTTGATAGGTATAAAAAGCTGCGAGCATTGCTCGTGCCTCTATGGAAGCAGAGCAGAATCCTGTTAAATGATTTGTGACTCATCCAGTAGCACTTCTCCATATTTAAGAGCTACCCAAGCCAGGAGAAACCTTTCAAGCGTAGCAGACTTCAGAGCGAGTAGAGGCAGCCTTAGTAAGCTCTGCCTTTTGAGTCCAGTCCCAGGGTGTCTTGTGCTTTGCTGGAAAAAAAGGAAATGCTCTGAGTGAATCCTCTGAACAATTATATCCAACCCTGTTCTGTGAGAACCTCTGTGAGCTTTTGCAGAGAGAGTAGAAAATTATTCCTACAAGTTTTATTCTGTGTGTTGGAATCGTTTATTTTGGAGTCTGCATTGAAAGGGAATAAAAATGGTCAACAGCTAGAAACTTATCACTTGATGACTAGGAGGCATAGTGAAACTGCAAAACTCATTTCCATTGTCTGTTTGATTTGATCCTATAAAAATAGTGACAACGAACATAAGCAAGCATAATATATTCTTTCATTATGCTATATTTATTTTGTATAATAGGCAGAAAAATAAGTATGTCACTAGCAGTTGCCCTTTTTAAGAATATTATTGTTGATTGAAACATTTAAAAAAACATTTTAAATCAACATTATTGTTGATTGAAACCTTTTTAAAAGCTATGTATAGATAGTACATTTTCACTTCAGAGTGAAGTGAAAATTTTTGTTTTACGTATTCATGTTTTAAATCAATGCTATTTTCATCAAAGGTTGTGATCTTTTCTGAAAATAACATTGAAGAAAAACTTTACTTTTCTTTCAGGCACCCAGCAAAAGTTGGTAGCTGTGCTGAACAAGAGATGTGATCAGAACAAAATAATTTGTGATGTGCTATTAGGCTTCATTTGCACAGCACTCAAAAGATCAGCACATAGAAGCTATGGTTGCTTATGTTTTCCATGTTTTTTTGGAAATTCCATGTTTTCCATGGGATTTTATAAGATTACATCAAATAGCGTAAATGTAGGTTTTGTGGTTTCACGAATTCCATGTTTTCCCCCTGATTTTTGTGCAAGGGGCAGTAATGGCCATAAATTCTGCAGAGAATTTGTGATCAGCTGTATTTTCTGTTGTAACAAGGGGACCCACCTTGAGTGTGTTTGCCAGCAATAGATGTGGGTAGCAAGTCCTTAGGGGAAAAGTTTTTCCTGAAAAGGAGACCAACTCTTGAAATAAATAAGCAGTAAATGCAGAATAGGAACATTAGGGTCATATAGCATAAACCAGTATTAAATATGCTACAGCTGTATCTCCAAATATCTTTTAGATGCTGCCTTGGCCACAGTATGATGTAAATGAAAATAGTAGAGAAGGTTTTACATATTCCAGTTGCTTCATCATGGGAAATGTGAATTTCCACAGATCCAGTTGGATCTGTGTTAAAGTTAGATCCGATTACAGCAGACACCAGTTCTGTGGAAGACCATGTGTTAGGAGAAAATGTTCTAGTCCAGAATCAAAAATCTTTCTAAAACTATGTCTTAAAATATGCACTCAGGTCCGGAATGGCAGATGCTCTACACTCCAGATGCAGTGTATAGGAAGAAGTCTGCATTTTTTTGGTTGCTGCTATGTGTATTGCGTATGCAAAATAATGTGTATTGCATTTCATATTGGAGGCACTTTGCACTTCAGGAAGAAGTTCCCCAGATGGAAGGATGTGAATTATTTATGCAGTGTTTATCTCAGGGTTTACTTCCCATCACAACCAATTAAGGCTATTTCATTTCATTAAAACTAACATTTTCACATTGGGGAAATCATTTATCTAAGGAAAGCTTATATATAGTATCCACTACTTAAAAGCTTGAAAGCTTCCATCAATCATGTAGTCTCAAATTCATTTAAAAATGTACAAGATGGGAAAGTAAAGATATTTTCCTGTGTTAGGCCTTGCCAAATTGAATTATAATTAATTGAAATTTAAGAAATTAAGATATTGTATTCATGTTTTTCTTCCTACTCAGTAGGAAACAATGGCATTCAGTAGTCCCCGATCCACGTCAGTGTTGCAGTCGCTGGTCAAGCCTCAGCCCATTTCAATCTGTATACCTAGAGCAGAGAAGAAGCCTTTGCTCCCACACAATTGTCTTATGACTTTTTTTGAATGAGCAAAGATTGAGATCAAGCCTTACAGAAACAGAATATATTATGAAATAAAATTGTCTGCTTGGTCTGTAACTCTGCACTTAAACTGGCCATATTTGTGTGGAAGTGAAGAGTCTGCTATAATTCTTGTCTTTGTTCCTGTCCTGATGCCAGAGTCCATGTGAGACTTGGACAAAGTGCACCATTAGATATCTGTGATAGCCGAGGCATTAAACTGAAAGGTCAGCTTATTATTAATTTTAGAACTGTTTTCCAGTTGAGGTACTGCCAGGTCTCACTGAGGTTTCAGCAGATCAGATTAGATGGGCTTGTGTATAGACCTGCTCCAAATGAATAGCATCTGTCTTGGAGAAGGGAGAAAGAGAGCCCATTACTGTCACTTGACAACTTCATTTCAGTCCTTGTCCCCAGTAATTGTAACTCCTAGAAGAGCCAGAGTGTGGAATCTGGGGAGTTAAGGTCTGGTCAAATGAATCACTGTTTTTTTTAAAAGCCTAGACTGACAAGGAGGCCAATCTGTGAAATATGCTAGGAAAATACAGACAAAAATAACCAAAATACCAGGTATAGAGCTTTATCTGGGTCTGTGATGAGTTTAAAATTAAAGAAAATGCTGTGCCTAACTTTCCTGGTAGCTCTTTATGAGGTCTGGATCAACAGTATCGCAGTAAAAATGTTAAAATAGCGATTTTTTTTCTTGTGGCAGGTGGGATTCCTGCATAATGTCCATCCTCTCTGGGGACAGGCATTAACAAAGGTCTTTGGAGGTCATTCAAGACTAGTTTGCAAACAGCTAAAATTTCTTAGAGTTTTGTAAGTAGGCTCTAGTGGTCTGACAATCAGTTAGTGCAATTTCATGCATTTTAAGGGAACTAAACTTTGTTTTTCAGAGCATCCTGCTGAAAACGAATCTATTGCTTCCCTAAGCTTGTGGGCGTATTGTGTGTGTTTATTTATGTGGAAGCCCTGAATCTTTTAAAAACATGCACTTGTAACTATTTCTTGGTGAGATGCGACGTGCATGTGATAAAGGGCATCTAACAGTGGGGGAAATTTCTTTATATCATGGATTTAGTCAAATGCCTGACATTATTACCATGGAGGCAAGCTCGTCCTTATTTATGCCTTGCTGCTGTTAATGTGGAAAAGAGCAAGATAATAGTGATTACAAACTCAGATTTGTATGTGACTGTAATCAGGTTGTGATATGGAAGGAGGGAGGGGGAAATCTCCCCTAAGATGGCTCCAGTAGTTTATGTTATGCTATACATTAGATCTTTAAACCACCTTCCCCCAGAAATGTTTGCATGCCTCGATAGGCCAGAGACAATCCTCTTGGCTCTTTGTTAAGGTTCTTTGAGCTCAAAATACTGTGCAGAACTCCTGTGGTTTGCTGGCTTCTGTGATTGTAGCATCTTTTGAACCAGGCTTCATATTTGTCAGGTTAGATCCTGTACAAACACCAAGCAAGGAGGCTGCTCCAGGTCTGAGCAGTTTACACATGGGTGGCTTCAAAGTGAGCCTGCTGCAGTGAGCACTCCCTCTCACTGACCTTTGATTTTATTCTCAGCATCCCATTTCTGAGATTTTTCCCTGTCTAGCACAGGACTGTTTTAGCTTGTTTTATCTGTGTGTGGGTAAAAAAGGTGTATCTACCTGATACAATTAAGAACATGTACCTAAACTTATTGATTGGACTGTGTTGCTCTGCTTGTAACTTACTGCATTCATCTGGCACTTGTCAGATTGCAATGGTCAAATACTTTACATTCTGAAAAGGTAATTTAATAGAGGCAGAACTCAGTATATGTGTCCATGAATACTCCTGAATTTGTCTAGAAGATTAAACTTGGTATCACATAGTTATAGATAGCATGACTTTTTTGGTGTGGAGACTGTTAGAGTTACCAGGTTTTGAACATCTACAGATGGGAGCATGGCTTCCTGAGGAATGACCTATAGATAGACAATTCCCAGATCTGAAACTTCAGAGGGGGTCCTGAATTCAGAATAATAAAGTCACTATATTTATTAAAGACATGAACTTCCTTCATATCCTCTCTGACTGAACCATCACTAACTGAATGCTAAGATACTGTCAGAGGAGGGCTTCATCTGTACAAACTCACAGCAGAATACACCTGAGCTTTGTGCCAGCAGGTCTAGATGCCTCTGCCATGTAAGATTCTGAAAATTATCTTATGCATTTATTAAATCTCAGTTAATTTTGGGATGAGAAGACAGAGGAAGTTGCTGCTTCTGTTTCTCTTGATGACTTACTGACCTGCAGAAACTGAAGCAAGGTGTAATACAGCTGTTCAGAGGTAGACCTTTCATAGGTCAAGGTGATGGCCACATTCAGATCCAGGGCACATGACCCTGTGCTCTGGAGTGACCGCATCCCTCCAGTTCTCTCCCTGCAGTGGCCACAGAAGTGCTTATGATTCGACCTCACACATGCTTTTTTCCCCCAAGTTTTCAGATCATCCTTCTTTTCCACAAGAGGGTTTAGCAGAACAGGCACATAGCTTTATTTAGTATTCAGCCGTGCTTCAATTGTCAGTGAGATACTAACGGAAACTTATCTTATACTGAACTCAAAATGACATATATATATGTATATGTGTTAAAATGCTGTGGGTTATTGCACACCTAAAGATACTTCACTGTCCTTACTTTTGGAGCTTTTTTTTTATGTAAAGCCCTCAATCATGGCTTGAAATCTGGCACTTCCATATTAGTCTTTCTCTATTTTTAATGGTAACTTTTTCTAATGAGGAGGAAAGTACAATGGGAATTTTTGGGCAGCAAGTTATCAAATCCTTCATCTTGTTTTCAGTCATCATTCAAAGTGGAATTAAGAAAAGGAGCATTTCATGACGCACTGATAAATTATGATGAAACTACTTGATAGTTAGTGGCTACAAATTGGCTTTATTGCAGTAATTTTATCTTTTGCTTTTGGTGTTTAAGGAGATGGCTTCTATTGTTGATGTCTGCCTTTGAAATTAAATCAAGATGTTGTGCAGTAGCATGAAGGTAAACACAATCTGACATGGTTTGCTTTGGAGAGCTCATCATCTCTAAAGGCTTTGGAACCCCCCCTGAGATGAGAGAGGATGGCAGGATGAGGAGACAAGTATTTTTATGCAGTTTTCTTCCATGTTTTTGCTCTTGACCGTGAAAAGGCAACCTTTTCTATGGAGCAGCATGCTGAATCGCTCTATTCACAGACCTCTGGTGACCAGAGAATGCAAATTTCTTTGCTCAGTCTTTTATTAGTGGTAAGTAATATGCAAGTGGGCGGAGTTTTAGGAAAAGCATCTTAAGGGAGCTTGAATAAAGGCCAATGTTTTGTATGAACAAGAGGTCTGCATTTTCCTGATATACTAGAGCTTTGTGTGTTACATAAAAGCAGGTTCATCTGAAAACTCTCTCTGTAGTCATGCCTTGATTCACTGAAGTTTGGACTGAATACTCTTTCTGTTCTCTCTGGTTTTTTGCTCAGCAGTTCTTCCCTGGAATGACAGAGGGATGTTCTGGAGGGACAGAACAATTGTTCCTTGCCAGCTAATCTGTAAGGATTTTGACATTCTCAGGAGTTCCCACTCAGCTATCCCATCTAGTTATTCTTCTTCTGATATGTTTTACTAAGACAGCTTTCCCTGTGAGTCTGAGTGCTAATTTTGCTCATAAGGAATCTTTGCTGATGTCTAGAACAAATTTGCATACCCTGCTTTATTAGAGCAAGCAGGAGGGGCTACCTCCTAATTTTCTAAGGAATTCTCTTTGAACTCCAACTAACAGGTGAGGAAAAATGTCCTATTCCTCATCCACATGAAGACTAAAATGCAGTGTAAGATATTTATCACCATCTTTGTTACATTTCTGAGAGATTTAATAGTGCCCAGAATAATAGCTACGTGCTATTAAACTGAGGCATTATTTAGCAATTGGTGCTGTCTCAAGAGGATAATTACTCAGAAGTATCTATTTGAAAATTCATCTACTGCTAGTTGTGTAAATGTCTACAGTGCCTGAAGTGTTTAAATGCTGAGAGGCTTTATGATTAAAGCTACCATATTACAATATTTAACAGAATAGTGGATTTCTATTAATATTATGTGTGCTTAGATTCAAATGCTGGTATTCTCTCAGTGACTCAGGGGAATCTGCACCTACTGATAGCATTCCCACTGAGCAAAAGAAAGTGGGTACATTGTGTGACGTATAACATCCCCAGGTGCAGAAATGAGTGCTCTCAAGTCGAAAAAGCCCCAGGTTATCTGTGTGCAGCATTGCTGAGTTTGGAGGGGACGTGGCAGCCAGTGAAGTGTCTGCTGCCCGTGCTGATGATGATGAAGTGCTCTGTGAAGGAGGACAGGGACTGTCTTCAATGTCTTCAGTATTTGATCCATACTTGCTACTTAACTGCAAAGGCATTTGCATTTGTGTCTTTGAGTCTTCGAGAACCCGAGTGAGCAGTCAGGTTTTGATCAAATTGGTCAATGCACTCTAAAATTATTATAAAGGTCTGATGTCATATGCAGACACACACACAAAGCAGGATCATATAAATCTCATTTTCTAGTTTAACTAGGTTAGAAAGAAGACTCTGACTTTGCACATAGAGTAATGAACATTAAAATAGTTATTGCCACTCAAGGAATTATCCTGGAGTCCTTACAGAGAGCTGTCTGAACATGTGAGCTCAGTGCTCAACAGTAGCAAAAGGGCAAGGAGGAAGATTCGAAATTATTAGGAAATTAGTGCAATCAATAGGAAAAATCTTTACTCCATGGTACATATGATTTGAGTGGTTCTGACTGCCCATCCCTAAAAATGCAGAGTATGTCCAAAAAAAGTAGAGGTCCTTCAGTGACAAGAAAAGGAGGTAAATAGTTGTTGTGACATCCCAGCTTGGAAAAGGTGACTCTTGGGTGCATGATTACATGGGGCTGTGAAATTTCAGCCAAGTTAAATAAATGTTACTTGTTTTGCTTCACATATAGCTAAGGTTCTGAGTCCAGAAAGACAGAAGGTGCACATTCCACGGAAAGGAACACTTTTCCAGGAGTTTATCAAAGATTGTGAATTGTGGAACCCCTTGGGAAATGAACTGCTAGCAGTCAGCAGTAAATACAGCTTAGAAAGAGGATTTAACAGAGTTCTGGACACACTAGTCAAGGATGGTCCTTGTGCAGCTTCCGGGTCAGAAAGGCCTCTGAAGCTTGCTGGAAGCTGCAGGGGTATAGCGAAGGGAACAGTTGCTGTTTATCCATGACTTGATTTACTTTCCATTAGTGCCTGGTACCTGAGACAGGATACAGAGCCTGATGCACCTGTAGCCATAATCAAGTGTTTTATGAGGGCTCTCCAGAGCTATATTGCTGGAGCCTGGAGTATTAGACAATATCCATGACCACACTGCTCTACGCAAGATCTGTGTGGAGCATTGTCAAGAAACTCAGCATGAGAGGGCAGCTTGAAATAATCTAAAACCCATCAAATTACCTTCCGAGCTATGTGCTTAAATGAGAAGGGAACGGAGCTGGAAATGAGCAGATCAGGCTGGTGTTTTGTAAAAGATTGGTGGGCATAATTGATGGATACGCTGGTGCCACCCATAGCCCATGGCTGCCAGGCTGTGTGATGGAAGATCTTGGGAGTGAAAGGACCAGATGATAACTGTTGAAGGGAAGGAGACAAACTGAAATACTTGAATTTTACAATCTCCTGGGATGTCAGGACCCTGTAATGCCAACCCAGCAACCATTGGGTGGTCAAGAAAGCCAGTCGTGATCCTGAATGTGTTTTGAACTGCTCAGAGTAGCAGGGCTACCAGAAGCTACCAGAGCTACCACCAGTTTCAGCAAAGTCTTAATAGCCCTTTGGTGTGAGAGATAGGGATGCTGTCTTTTCTTTCTTTGTCCTTTTCTTTCCCCCATCTCTGTTGTTTTCCTTCCTATCTCTTTCCTCCATCTGTTCAATACAAGCCTGGCACAGTGAGCCCAGACACACTCCCTTTCACAGTGCTGCTGTGATCCCATCCCTGGCAAGGCAGGGAAAATCTCTGTCCTGTGCCACCTGATAGAAGTTACCAGGTGTTGAAGTGGCTGATAACAGCCACTTTCATTGTCTGCTTTCCACAGTAATGAAGTTGCAAGTATCAGTCACAGAAGCTGAGTTATCTGGCTGTGCACTTCTTTTCTTTTTGCTGTTACATGTTTCTTTCTGCAGAAATTAGGACTGGGCTCCAAAACTAGATGTAGCCTGTCTCACCTGTTTTTCTGAAGGAGAATGTTTTTCACCACATTTAATACCATCCATAGACTGGTTTTGTAAGAAAAACCCATTTGCTAACAGAGATGGGGATAAGGCATAGGTGAAGCTAGAAGACTCAATTGTTTATGTTTGAAATTCTTTAATTTTTTTGTAATGTTCTCAACTTTTCTCATATATCTTCAATTAAAAGTTATAAAGATGTCTAAATCATTAGTGTTGCCATGGAGCTGAGCAGTTTGGGTCTGTGCTCTCAACTCAGACCAAGTTTCACTGTTCAGACAGGGTCATGTTAACACCTTAACCTACAACTCTTCATAGTCTGTTTTATTGACATGAGCGAGCCAACATGTTGGATGCTTTTTCCCCTCAAGTCATAGACCCTGCTGCTGGAGGGCAGGCTGAGGCTGTGGGTCACTGGTGAATGCTGGTATGTGAACAAGGTAGTTCAACTCCCTCAAGATCAAGCGGGTGACATTTCAGCTGTTGGATTCAGGTCACATTCACCACCTTTTCTCTACAGCTAGAGAGGGAGAGGCATGCATCTGTTAAGTGAATGTGAAGATTATCAAGTAAACACAGGCTTTCTTATGTAGGGCTCTAATTACAAACCTGCAATATTTCTGTCATAAAATGACCTAGCAGACTTCTCTTAGTGAAGTGTTAGCATTAGCTGCTGACAGCCTTTGGAGTGTGTGTGTGTTTGACAGGGGATGCTGTGGAAGGAAACGAGAATGTTTGATTAAAGAATGAAGCTAGCCAAGGTGGAGGAGGAAAGCTGAGGAAAAACTGACGTAGGACATGAGCCCTCTTTCAGGGACAACAGACCCTCACCCTTGCAGCAATCACTGCTGCTCCTGAGGTGTCGACACGGGAGTCGGGACATGGAGCCTGGACCTGGTTTAAGAGAATAAATACTGCAATGGGAGTATGATCTTTGAAATCTTCTGGGGCAGGATGTTTTTGTGCATCTGGTGAGGAGGACCATGTGGTTCCTTTTGTGAAATGTACCCAGTAACAAACACACATATTAGTTATGTTTGCTTGTTGAGTGAGGAAATTGTTATTTTTCTTAAAACTGAACATTTTGGAATAATCCTCTGGCTATGCATTCTTAGGTGACTGGTTATGATCAAGGCTGTATGGTTAGAGCACATTTGCACCATTTCTTGTTACTGTGTACTGTTTACTTTAAAATTCTCTTTGAGATACCTTTCTGGGTTTAATCCCCTTTCATTATTTGAATACAGCATATGCTCACCCTTTTCTAAACCTTTACTACAATAATAGGAAAGTTTAAAATTTAAATTAGGGCTTTAACTTTAATTCTGTTTCTTGAGCCGTGATGCATGTTTAAAAGGTGGTAGTATATTTGAAAGAACTGTTTGGCAAAATCTTGCTTACCAATACTGAGATTTATGCAAATAGTTTTATCTCAGATTTGTGACTCATAATACATCTTGTTATAAAAAGGTTAAATAAAAGAAATACGACTTTTACGGAACATAGCGTATAAACAGACTCTTAAATGAATCGGTGTTTTCTAGGTTAATATTTGAATTTTTAACTTCAGTGCCACATTTTTAATATATTTCAGGTTCCTTGATCCAAAGCTTACTTAATATTCTGAAGGAATGTGATTGCTGTAATCTCAAGAGAAGATAAGCATGACATCTGGTTCACACCTGTGGTTTTAGGGATAAGAGCGTAGCTGCTTTATGTATTATTCAGGGCACTCTGTTGAAACTGCAAGGAATTTGACTCTTTGAGGCCCTTTGTCCAAAGGTTTTTGTACTTGTCTAAAGTAAACATGAAATATTGTAGTCTTCTCTCAGTAGGTATTGAATAGACTATTTATTCCAACCTATGCTTGCTGCCAGGAGGGAAATTAGTTATGCAGGTTAATTATCAGATTTATGATAAAGACTCTACTTGTGCAACTCCCATATTTCAAAAGTTCCATTGAGGCATCTCGTGCTGTGAAAGAACAACACCAGGAGAGCTGAATGCACCAGTAGCACATACTGATGTGGATTTGTGTGGCAGGTGGTACCTGCCCAGCCCTGGCCCTGGGCAGCTTGGGGCAGCTCTCCCTGCTGTGTGGTAGGAGAGGCTGCACCAGCTTGGAGTGTTCCCAGTTCCCATTTGTGGTTGCCGGCACAATCCAACTATCTGGTGCTGGTGGTGACGGGAGTGGCATGAGCACGAATTAAATTGATTGGGCACCTCTAGAGCCAGAGACACCAAGAGTTTGGAGAGAAGCCAGCAGCTGTCACACTGAAAAACAGAACTTCTCTGGTGTCCATTACACAGGTGAATTGTTTGGGTGCAAGATGCTGAGAGAGAAGAGATGCTTTCAGAAATATACAGGTGTGAGCCAGACTAGAAATGTGACTCTTGGGCATGCAAATCATTTCTATTATTAAAATACAGTCAAGGGAAGGGACGAAACTGGTGCAGAGCCTGGCTGAGCAGGGACGCAACTGGGCATGCCTCCCACCAGGAGTGTGCTCTGAAAGCTGTACTGAACCAAAGCCTGGGAAGTTTGGACTCAAATGCCAATCTGGTGGCACTGTTGTGTTCTTCGGGACTCCAAAGAAGTTCAGTGTTCTTTTCTTTCAACATCAATGGGCCTGTAAGAAATTGGAAGTGTTAAAGCTGAGAGATTGTTTTTAGTCACATTATATAAGGTGATGCCACAAGCGAGCAGCAGTGTCAGATGCACCAGGGGAGTCAGATGCAGCATGGCATCTGCAGGCAGGTATGAGCAAGGGAGAGGGTGAGAATCAGATCTGTGGTTTTGTTTCATAGGCGTGGAAGAATGACTTTGACGTTTAGCAAAGGACCGCTGCAGAACGTGTTTGCAAATGGGTTTGCAGATGTGACAGTGGACAACGGTTTAACTTTAAAAGGCTACACGATTTCCAGCACTTTAACTTTTCTGTCAGTTTTGCTGCTTTGCCTGAGTATTTTGCTTCTTGCTGTTCTGAAGTCTAGTTCTTTTTGAATTAGTGTAAATCCAGAATCATATCCTTAACACACTGGTGCCACTGAGATGGTGTACTCAGCTACTCTGTGTGTATGTGTGTCTGTACACAAAGTCACTTAAGACAAGAAGTTTAAAAATTTCTTAACACTGCACTTCAGATATGTGCAGACTTCACTTTCTGCTCGATAAAACAGTCAGAGCATAAGGGTAGAGAAACCTAGAAAATTAGAAACAGAGTACAGAGATATTACATGTGAGGTTTTCCAAGACTGGGGAACTTGGGTAGGCAGCCCATGGTGGGTAAAGATTTCAATTTGAGATATTTTCAGGAGATCCTGAGTTTTAGAAAAGATATAGTGTACTCACTCCTTGCATATTAAACCCTTTTGAGAATCTTGAAATAAAGCACCCCCATTAAGCAGCTGCATTGGAAAAATCTCTCATGTTCCGATGGGACAGCTGTGACAGAAGTAGTGCTCTCCCTGCAGCACAGGCTGTCACACGTCCCTCCAGCAATCTGCAAGTAGCTACCGAGAACGGTGCTGAGCACTCTGCTCTGCCTTTGACATTATGATTGGGTCTAGAGGTGTATTCTGCAAAATATGAGAAAACCCATTTACTTCTACCCTCCAAGAAAGCTCTTGTCCTGGCCTGGTTCTGCTGTAACTGTCCATCTACTTCACAGTTCATAAATAAAAATAACTCTGCAAGTGTACAGCCTGAAGGATTTCACATCCCCTCAGAGATAGGAATGGCCTTTTGCCTAGCAAAATGCTGCTGAAAACGTGCCCCATCTGCTATGTAGCTTTGAATCCAGAGTAAAACTATAAATACCTCAAAATTTGTTCTGAGGCATTTGGAAGTTCATTAAACCACTTTGAAGACCTTGCTTTCTTTCACTGAAAAACAGAAGAAGAAAAACTCATCATCAACAACGAAACAGACCGCACACAGAGGACATTTTGAATTCCACAGTGCAAAAAGAAGAATTTGTGCTAAGATACAAGCTCTCAGAGGAATGAATACTTGTGATAGTACATCTTTACAATGAATGGGATAGGAAATTGTATTAAGCACACATCTAGGAAAAGTATGCTATTGTGGGGGTTATTCTTCAAGTGCAGCCCCTTTGTTTTTCCTGAAGAGAGCTGGAGTATTTTTGGTGGGAAATCCCAGTTCTCTCCATTCTGGCAGTACTTCTTGATGTTTAAGAAAGTAAATGGATTCCTGAAAGATGAGGTGAAGTATGGACAGTTTTGGTATTTTGAAGTTTAAAACTCTTCAGTAGTGTTGTTTTTCTTTTAGGAAGGCCATGGGAAGCGGGTGAAGAAGATATCTAAACCAGTCACTTTTGGGTAGAGTTCAGAGCTGTTCTGTTCCTACAGTTAGTCCATCCAGCTTGCTTTTGGTTGTTGTGTCATTTGGTGCTTAGGCACTTTCTAAATTGCCTGTTTCAGTTTTTCAGCCATGGCAGCAGCTAAGTATTGCCTCTAATTTTTCCATTTGGACAGTTTTAGGAAGCCAAGTTTGCCTCAGTGTTGTGTGTTTCCACTGTCTTACTTGGAATATGTCACCATTAGACAAAGCCACTGTGAGTGAGACTCAGAGCTACTCAATAAATAAACAGAAAAGTCTCTGGTAGAGGAGGTAAAGACCAGTGAAAGACATCAGCTGGCCTCCCAGAGCCTGGAAGATTCCCTTGGGTGTGTGAATGCACTGCCCTGCAGTAATTGTGTGCACTGAATTCCTGCCGCATCAGCTCATAAAAGGGATGTGAACCATGTAGCATAGAACGGTTTGAGTTGGAAGGAACCTTAGAGATCACCTGATACCAACTCCCTGCCATGGGCAGGGATACCTTCCACTAGATCAGGTTATCCAGAGCCCTGTCCAGCCTGGCCTTGAACACCTCAGGGATGGAGCACAAACCATTTCTCCTGACTTCTTCTCCTGTCAGTTATGAGCTGGTTGAAGTTGATACCAGTATTAAGGCGGCAACAGACTCTCACCATGAGGTACCTGTGTGACTCTTCCTTACTGCAATATCAAGCAAATGAACAGCAATCTCAAAGTTTTTTTCCTCCAATAACACTCTATATGGTACTTAATTTCACATGGTTTGCAACTGTATGTTGTTCTTCCCATTAATTTCAGATTTTTCAAACTTTTTTTCATAAAATGTCCAGTTAAAGAAGGGATAGGCAATGACCACATGAGGAACCAAGGCCCAGAAATGGGCAGTGATCAATGCAAGATAGCAGAAACTCTCTAGTAGCCTTTGCAGTCCAAGGGCTAATAGATTGCCACTTCTCAAGTTACCAAAAGACTTGATTTTTAAGAAATATTCCTACTTCTACACAAAAAACCAGAATACTGAACTATTTCCCTCTCCTTTGTTTTCATGGGCTTCTTAATCTTTTCAGGAAGGAAAGAGCCTTGCAATTTCAAGACTTTTTTTATGGGCATGAAGGCAACAGCCACAGAGATTTTAAAACTGCAGTGAAGGTTCTCCTGGAATCACATCATTTCGATTCCTTGGTCTTGAAGTGAAATACCATTTGTCAGGAATCCTCTCATGGAGGGGTACAAATGAGCAATAGTGTATGGTGCAATCTTTTCTCCTTTTTTTATTTTTACCTCCTCTCCTTGGATCTCTTCCATCCCTTGGACACATGGTTCATATCCCTTTTATGAGCTGACTGAGCACCCTCTTGTACACTTACCACCCATGTTTCCAGAAAAACAGCCTCCTAAATTTGTGTATCTAACAAGATGCTGTGATGTATCTGGATACACTGGTATAATTACCACAGGATGAAGATATTTGAAACATTTTTAGGAGATGAGAAGGAAGGGTTCAAAAAAGCCTCCTGCTCATTATGCTTCAGTTCTTGTTTATGTCTTGGTATTAAAGTGTTAGTATTATAATCTCCTGTGTTTGGAAGGAGGTCAAATATGAAACAACACTTGTAACACAGAGGAAGGAGGATCAGAAACAAGAGGCATTGCACTGGGAGGTAATAACCACAGCTCTATAATTCAAAGATCTTTTGCATTGTGAAAGAGAAGACTTACTGCTGATTTTTTTGTTGGTTTTGAATGATTTATAACATTTCACTTGTGGTGGAGTGTTGCAATCTATGTTGTCATGGAAATTCTATTGAATTATAGTTCCATTTATCCAAAACGATTTTCCAGACTTCATTTCATGGTGAATCATATGGCTGTTACTTGGAGTACAAAGCAATTGCAAAAAAGTTTCATGTTACGGAAAGCATAAACACTGACACCGTTATTTTCATATTACAGTTATACAAATGAATGCAGCATGCAGCTTTTTAGCATCAAATGGGCCTTCCTTGTGTAATGACTCACTGTGTGCACACAAGATGGATTTTCTTGTTAGGGATGGGAGCAGGCCTGAGGGGTATTTATTTCTGGCAGTAGAAATCAGGGAAGTTTCTGGCTTGCCAAGGTCCTTCTCTCTTAACATTCAGGACTTAACGCTCAAGATACTGAGTGATGTGGCCGTGATCCAACAATGCATGGGAGCCCAGGGTGATCCCATGAGCACTGGGTTTCATCCCTGACTGAAGTGTCACTGCACCACTCACAGGTTTAAATGCTGTGCAGACTTTATGGGCAGAATGTGCAACAACTACCACCTTTCAGGTTGAAAAAGACCATGAAACTGCTTAGTCTCAATTTATAGCATAGGTACACCTACTTCATTGTTTGGAGACAACAAAACAAGAATTCATGCTTACTGTTAAAGAAGATGAAAGGGAAATTTACCATACTTCTGAGGGATACAAACATCTAAATTGAGTTAAATTCTGGTATTTCACTTGCATGATCTTTGCTCTTCCTGTTGTTTCAGCTCCTTTCATTTTTTTCAGCCTAGGATTGTATTCATTATCAAGTTGCAATTACATTAGGACAAAGTCCCTGTCTGACTCTTTGTTTTGCAATTTTACCCAGCACACTTTTAGGCACTGTAGAATACCAAGTTATGACATTCAAAATACATCTCTCTACCTGCCTAACTATAGTTAAAAATTCACTGATGAATAATAGACTAGGCAGGAAAAACATGCCATTATCTGCTCCTGTTCAACTTTATCTTTTCAAAAGAATGCAATATACGCTGTGTTATTACATCAAACTCTGGTAGGAGAACTGGAAAACATCATGATTCACTCTTCTCCCTGCCTTTCCTAAGCAGATTTTGAATGTTACAAATGATAAGTTTTATGGATCTTTTAAAGAGAATATAATGAGAAGTCAAACATCAGACTTTATTGCCCCAGTGTACATCTCACACTCCAGTAAACACACAGACTGCGGGACAGTTATTCTGAATTTTTAGTGCTGCAGTGAAGATTACATTATGTTTGCTGAAAATTTTTATTCCAGCCAAATGGATCACATCAGCCAGTTCACTGGAAATCTATGTACATATTTAAAGCAAAAGTAAGTTACATGCGAGCTTTCAATTAAGAAAAATCATGTATGATTCATAATTTTAGCAGAGAATTTATTTTTGTGCAAGAGGTTTTAAATCCAGCTGTAAAAGTGGCTGAGAATAATTTATTCTTAAAATGTAAGCAGCAATGGCACTAATTAAGAATTAGTATATTCAGTGCTTAACTCCATCATTTAAAGCAGACATTTCAAAATTTTTGTTTCACCACTCTGCAAAGATTTGCAGTCTACCTGTGCTGCCTGGGTGTTGTGCTCTTCTGAAAATACTCTCAGTCTCTAAAGCAGTACTTAATAAACCACATCGCTGCTGCCTCTGCATCTTGCTGCCTGATTCATCAAAAAATTGGCCAGTCTATAAAGCTTTTTATTTTTTTATGCTTTTTTACCATGCTTTAAATTGCATGGTAGTCCTTGGATTGCTGGAAGGAAATGAGCAGAAAGCTAATTCCTACGATCTTTTCCCTTGCACCAGAATTCCTGATACTATTGAATATTCTGTACTCCACATCTGTGACAGCACAATGAGCCTTTGTTCATTTTTTAATCTAAAGAGAAATCTGCTGTAGAAGGTTGCACAGGGTGATAGCAGCCCAATTTAAAAGTCTCAATTATTTATTTTTAAAATACTTGGCATCTGTCTATGGAAAATGTACTTGCTTGGTTTCCAGTCTCTTAGAATTGCTTTGAACTCGCTCACATCTTCTGGGATCTATGAAACGCTCATTGTGGCTTTTCTCTCATAAGTGCTGAATGAGTTCAGCCGTGATAGTCTGTATTGGATGTAAGCTTTCTGTCTTTGTAGTGGGGTAATGACAGCAAAGAGATGTCATGTACGGGAATGGTGATTTCTGTCTGGATGCCTGTCATGCCAAACAGAGAGACAGAGCCTTTTATTTGTGCATGGGTGGCGGGGAGAAACCCTTCATTGGAAGCAGGCTCAGTTTTTGCAAGCCAGTGACATTTCATAATGAGGGTTTAGTCATTCAGAGGCAATTGCATTTAATAAAATCAGAACTGGTCTCTGATGGGCAGTATTTCTCAGTAATACACTCATTTTAGACAGCCTGTCCTTACAACATCAGCATGGTGGCAGCCCAGTTTGGCATTAAAATCTAAGCACAGAGCAGGGCCTGACATTTTGCCAGGTCTGGCTAACACCAGATTTCTGTAGAGTTTGGAAGAAAATGGTTGAAGAAAGGTGTTTCTGCAGGGAATAGATTGTCCTGAGGAGGAGGTGACTTTCTGCCCCAGCGCATGGCGAAGTAGGAGCTTGGAGGCAAAGGCTCTCCAGGCTGAAGAGCCACCCACATGCTGGAAGTATGTGGTGTATTCACTTGTGTAAATGTTGTAGGCTGGGAATAGACCTGAAGTGCTTGGAAATGGTAACAGTTGGCCACTGGTTCTTCCTGGACAGCACAGACTAGAAAACATGACATGTTTTCTTAGGGTGACTGGTGATTATCTCCTGGGTTATAGCAGAGTGAGGGCTTTCTCTCTGATCCTTTGTTTTAAGGCACTTCTAACAGTCTGAAGATTTTGCCTTCAATGATCTTTTTTCAGGCTTAAATCTGTGCTGTACAGCAAATCTCTCTCAAGTTTGAAAACAATTCTTTTATAGTGTGAAGAGTGTCAAAGCATGAAGTGTTTCCTTTAAAAACAAACTCTTGCCCTCTCCCTGCCTTGGTAAAGCTCTGTAGCTGCAGTAGTAATTGTGGTAGCATTTTAGGATGGAGAGTGTCCTCCTGCAGGAAGAGTACCTTTGTTTCACTAGGGATGGTTTGTCTCAGCTTGGTTTTACCAAAATACTGAAAATTTCAAGTTGCTTGGACACACATGGTTTTTATGATACCTCTTTACAAGGTAAATGCAAGCACGTTGCCTTATTGCACATCTGGGGTTAAGGAAGGCCATGTGAGCCTTTCCCAGCCTTCTTAGTTGTCATGGGGCTAGATGTTAAAGTCTTGTAAATCTCATATATTGTGCCATAGAGAACAGGACACTCGTGACCTCCTGGACCTGTGCCATGGGGAAGGCTGTTTGGAGCACAGTCAACAGGGATGTGTGGAACAGAGCATTCTGACTGCAGACAGGTAGTGTCACACTGCAAAGGACATTTCAGGCTTTCCCATTACTGCAGGAATCACAGCCTTTAAAATTTTTAATTTTGGAAAATAGAAGCTGTTGTGAAATCACATGAAAAAACATACAAAAATGATGTTATATGGGGCTGAAATCAGGCAGTGCCACAATTCAGGTTGGATGTGTAAGCTTGGGTGATTCTCCATTCTCTCATTTCACAAATAGCATATTATAATCAGATCTAGATTTTCTTCAGCTAAAAGCCTCTTGGTTGCATTTTGTACTGCTGCTTTGTATGTCCCAGGCAGAGACAGTAGAAGTCATTTATATGCAAAGTGAACCATATATTGTATATACTAATTATTAAGGAGTAATAATGAAAATTTTCTAGCATGTTTAGGCCACTTAAGTATGCGATGAAATTAATTTTATAGTTAACTGTCTTATTCCCACTTTGTACATAAAGAAACTTATCCCACCCATAGAAAATATTAAATTAACTATCTACTGATAAATGCATTCAGTATTATGTATATTATAAATAAAAGAACAAAAATACATTGGATACATTTGCATTTTATTGTAAATTGGGGAAAACAGATGAGGCTGTATTATGGAAGAGAACAGTATGTGATCACATAATTAGAAGATTGTCATAATACTAATGCTCAGCGGTGTCCAGGTGTGGTTTTATGAGCAGCCTGAATCGTGAGGCTTTGAGGGTGTAACTTTACTGTCTTTTTAACATTGTTTTTGCAGGGTATGTGTGTGTAAATTATATAACAGCAAATCCCCAAATATTCTACTCCTGAAATGTTCCTTCTAGCTGTATGAGCACATAAGGAAGCTACTGTGTGACAGATGATGATAATTTTTCATACGAGACAGTTCCCCTTGATGTGATGGATGCAGAGAGAGGAACCACGCTCTCTGGAAAAATACCAGGGAGCAGTGGAAAAAATGCTCTAATGTGTATGGTAATCAAGGCAAAGTGTGGTTCTTGATTAGGCAGTGAGATTGCACAACTAAGATGAGGGATCGGAATGAAAAACTCTTTTACCAAAGCCCTTTGCACTGCTATGCAAGAGTGTATTGTAAAAATTAATTTCCTTAAAATGCCATGAGCAAAATTGATCCAAAATGATTCTGGCATATGCTGAACTCACTCACTGATGCTTTTCTTCATAAACTCCTGTGAGGACTATATAGTGAAATGTTTTATGTAAGATATAGATAATTTCAGACTTTATTTTAAAGAGGAGCAAAATGTAATTTGTGAGTGTTTTGTCAGCTTTGGTCTGTGCTGGCTAAACTGAAGTTTAAGCAATTCTACCTGAAACAAACCGTTTCTAATTTGTACATCACTGAATGGCTGTACCTTGCTCTGCATTTGTTCAAAGCACAAGTTGTCAGAATCTGGACGCACCACGACCTTTGTGAGGTATTGTCAGCATGTGTGTGTGCTGTGAGTATGCTGGGAATAGGAAGGCCAAAGAAGAGGAAGAAAATTGCTTTCAAATTTTATAAAACTAGTGTGAGTGCCAAATTTTTTCCTTTTTTGTGGGCTATTTGGAGTGTGGTCTTCCTTCTGCTGAAAAAAGTACCTCTACCTCTGAATGCTCTGATCTTCATGTTGGCCTTTTCCCTATGCCGTGATGTTTTTTTAACTGTATAATACTGACAAAGCACCTATCCACTACAGCCAATATATACAGTCAGAAGCCTGGGGATCAGTAAATGTGAGTAGGAATCTCTCTGTGGAAGATAAAAGGGTATAATCTTTCCTGGCATATACAAAATATGGGGGAAATAGTGCATTGGTGAATATAGGAGGATGTGTCATGCAGCACTGTTTTGGAAAAACCCAAACAAGTGTTTGGGTCTTGCAGAGAGACTTGCTGGAGGGAGCTGTGGTCAGACTAGCGGTGTGTTGGGAGGCATGGGCAGTCTCAGTTAGACCTTACTTCTCCCTCAAACTGTGAGCTGTGTGCCTATCTCTTATCATCATTGTAATGCTGTGAAAAGGGCAGGTACTGGTGATGGGCAGCAGAGTGAGTGCACAGGTTCAACAAGAGGCCAGTGGCAGAGAAGTCGAGGGGTCCATTCCCAGTTCATAGCCAGGGGTCCATTCCCATTTCATAGCCAGGAACAGATTTTTTTTTTCTGGCATCAGTGAGCACAAGTGAGCATACATATCAGCCCACCAGTGCTGGTTTGCGTTGTGAAATCCATCTGGAAGTTTCCCTGAATGGCTGCAGGAGCAGTTGCTGTGAAGTCCAGTCCTTGTGCTTGGCTGTCACCATAAGGCACGTGGTTTTAATTTGTGTTGTGTAGGGCACACGTACAACAGATGTTACCAACACTGAATTTATTCTGTGACCATGTACACACCTGCCTGGTGTAGTGTGGAGAAGGGAGCATTGCATGTTTTAAACCAGATCCTTCGGAGCAAATCGTGGCTGACAGAGATGGACTAACACTAGGGGCTTCTTTCGGAATGGAGGGGTTGAACAACTACTGGAGAAGCAGCAATGTGTTCAGACAGCTGGCAGAAGTGGGAGCTCAACTACTGTGGGAAGTGGAACAAGAACCGTGCAGGAAATTAAGAGCATGAGCACCCACAGGCCTCTGTAGGCTGCCCTTATTCAAGGCATGTGTGTAGTGGAGTGGAATTGTTTAGCAGAGTGTATGGGGGAAGCTGTTCTTGGTACTCCTCTATTTGTGTAACTCCAACACTTGCTAGTTTGGGGTAATCATTGTTCTCACCTGCTCTTACTTGGGGTTTATGTAATTATTAATATTTGTTCATTTAAAAATTACATCAATATATCTGGTTTCGTCTCATACTTTTTGCAGACTACTAACACTTTGGAAATAAAAGTCATGAAATTTAACTGAAGACAGGGAGAAGTGTGACTCTAACTGATAGACCTCAATATCAGAGGCTCATAAAAATGCATTGCTATGGAGAGAGACTTTTATCTTACAAATTACTTTAGGAGTAAAGGAATAACTCTAAACGTTGAAATCCTTTTCAAAATTCTCTATGGATTTTGAGATAAATACGTTTAGCACATTTAACAGAGTGGGAAATGAGCCTTCAATGTGCAAAGAAATGAAGAGATGCAGATAGTACGAAGTTTGCCATCTGAACAGACTGACCATACTGTTTATCCCTGGGTTTGGTATTAAAATGCATTGCATCAACTCTGTTCCCTGCTTACTGTCCCAGCAGGGCAGTCCTGCTATTAATCAAGATGCTGGTTAAACAATATTGTTCAGCAGAATTCCTTTATCTCAGGTTCATAACACTGGGTTTATGTACAACGTGTATGCATTACATCATGTGAAATCTGTATGAATCAACACTAATGTGATTCTGTTGTTGGTTTTAATTTTTGCAGATGCAGATTTACTTCTACAATCCTGATGACTTTGACAGTTTTGGAGCAGCAGTTCTAGAAAACAGGGTGGTAGGAGCCATGGCCGTGTTTTTTCAAGTAAGTTTAAACAAAGGCTATATCCATAAACCAAAGTGTTCACCAAGTGCTATTTAATTCATTGAATTGTTTCAAGCTTAATGGATGCATCTGTTTTCTTGTTCCCACCTGTCTAAGTGAAAGATATTTCATATTGTCTATGTGTGATTTAAAATGTAAATAAGTATATTTAAAAACATAATGAAAAATTTTGCCTGGATTGTTCTGACTTTATAGCTACTCTACACATGCAGGTTGGAGAACACATTTATCATGGAACTTCCTTCGCTGCTGAAGCACATTGCTGCAGTCCCTGGAATACTAACAAACCAACACCAACTGGTTCTGTTTAAGGAAAACTTTAAATTCAAATGTAGCTTGAGAGAAAATTAATCAATAAGTTTCATCAATCTTATCTGTAGCAGCATCTTCTAAATTTTCATAGTAACAAGTTCTTGAACAGACCAGGTTTCTGAATGAGTGAATTTATGCATGTGCTTGTTTGAAATGCATCCTGAGGGATGCAGATCTGGAGCGGCTGGGTGAGTTCATTTGTGGTTCCACACATTCCAGATCTGAAGTGTGGGGCAGGAAGCTCCACTGGTGATGGGAGTGTCACCTGTGGAAGTGGCATTCAGAAGTGTGAGCTCTTTGTCACCTCATGTCAGAAATGGGGTCTTACCTTTCTGACTCGAGGGTGAATTGAAGGGAGGGAGTTGGAGCCACTCCACACCACCAGGCTGTCACAGGCAGAGAAGTAGCTAATGAAGATTTGAAATATCTTGAGGTCTTGCTTTTAAGAAGAGAGGAAAGGAGGGAGGGAAGAGCAAGGGAAAATGCTGATCCTTTATGAGGTTTCGCACTAGTTTTTACTGAGGAAGAAAGTGATCTTGCTGTTATCTTTGTGAAGCCAGATAAAAAGGAATATGCAAGTACCCATATGTAAATACCTCCCTTTTTCTTATGATGTTAGAATGACAAGCCTGACTCTGCTGCTCAGATTTAGTAAGGTTGTCTTTTTTGCATGTCACTGATTTTGATCAAATGCTTTGATAAGGCGAAAAGGACAGATCCTTGTATTGCATAAATTGCTGTAACTCTGCTGACATCAGTATAGTGGAAGGAGGCATGTTAAATTCATCACTGTTGGATTCTGAGCACTTCTGTGGTGTTTCATATTAGGGCAAAGTTGGTGGAGCTGTGATAATTTACAGTGGCATGGCATGATGATGATTCCTCAGACTTCTTAATGTCAGTGTACTACAAGAAGCTTTGGGCAAATTGAATTTGTCCATACAAGACCGAAGTTTAGAAACAGCACAATCAAAGGCTGGTTTATACCACAGTGAAGCGTTATGCGTTTGGTGTGTGTGCCGTGTCAGAAGGAGCATGGGTTTGTGCCGTGGTGTGGAACACGTTGTGGCATCATCTGTCTGGAATTTAACTGCTAAATTACCCTGGTGGCCTTCACATCAGCCATGTGAAGCACTGCCCCATGTCACACCACCTCCTGATCTGTATGTGACATGTATTCCCTAAATACTTTTTTTTTTTTTTTTTTGTTAGAGGATCTTAAAATTGTGGGGGGACTGTGGTGGGACTGTGTTTGGTATTCCCCACCTGCAAAGCCAGGTGCTGCACTCACTGCAAGTCTCTCTTTGCACGATTCCAAGGGAGCCATTAAACTCACTAAAAATAACTTAGAATAGTGTGTTATGCTGTTAAAAACCCAATCTTTGATTGTAAGAGACCTCAGGCTTTTCAATACCCCGACTGAGTGTTGTAGTCTTCTCAGGGAAGCAGAAATCTATACTTTTCATCATTTCCAGCCCTGCTGGCCACAGGATATGAGGCTGTAAAGTCTGGATGATGGTGCAGCTGGTCTCTGCGGCTCTGGGAGCTATGACATCTGAGGCCATTACTGATAAACACTTTCTGATCTTTTCCAGAGAGTGGGGTTAAGGCAATTCTTTGGCAAAGTGACCCAGGGACAACCTGTTTTGTGGCTGCAAGGAAATGGTTGTGGGGTTTTTAGCATTTTTTCATTTTCCTTTGGGTTGAAATGAGAAATCAGTGCTGTGTTGTTAAACTTGTGTATCAGGTTTTCCTTCTGGGCAGCTCTGCTCCAAGACAGAGAACGGTCAAGGAAGATTTGTAAAGCGCTGAATCCCCAGTCTGGAAGGGCATATGCTGAATTCTGGACCCTGTAAATAAACTTTAGGGACACCAGTGTGACAGCTGCTATTTTGGCCATTGTGAGGATTTTCCAGAACTAGTCCCATAGGGCTTGAGTTGTTGTACATAGGGTTAACATAGGGTTATTAATGGATGATGATAATCCTTTGCTAAACCAGTACCTAAACCAAGGTACTGGTTTAGCCCCCTCAGCTGTGTACCATGTGCTGGGCTTCTTGATCTATCACTGGGAAAACCTTTTTATTGAGAAATAATTTGTGCTCCCTGAGCCTTGCTCGCTGGGACTCCATGCAGATAAACTTCCCATGGCTAGTATTTCATGCAGCTAATTTAAAGCTGTCTTTTAAAAGTGATCCGTAGTGACTTTTGAATGAAATGTCCCTAAGATGTCATGGTCACATTTTGATTGGCAGCTTAGATTGTTCAAGTACAACAGCTTTTTATTTTCCAGAGCCTTAGTCCCATCTTGAACTCATTTACCTAGAACACAGCTTTTAAAAATTGTAGCAAGAGCGGTCATACTGGTTTTTACAAATGCATTAGAAAACTGTATCGTGCATGCTTTTCCGTGTAAATATTTTAACATAAATTATTGGATACGTTTGCCATTAAGTCAAGACTTGGATTTTTGCTAATGGGATAATGCTGTGTTGGAATGAATGTGCACAACACTGGCTAAGTTTATAGTCTGGCAGGTGTTTTTTGTTTGACTGATGTTCATAAATGTTCCTTGGAAAATCAGGTTCACCAGTGAGTGAACATTATACTGAACTATAATTATTGGTGAAACATTAAATAATTAAGAACCCTCTTTCTTCCTTCTTAAATAATTTAACTTGGACTATATAAGAATTTTACTTACTGAATTCATTATTTCAGAGGCAATTTCCAGGTAAAGTACATTGGTTCTGAACTTGGATAATTGAAGCACTTGGAACTTTGTTGTAATTAAAGCTGTGCTTTTCTCATTGCTTTCATTTTAAGCTCTATTGATAAATGCTATTTCTGTTTGTGTACTGCAGGTTAGTTGATCTAACAAAAAAAAATTACTAAACTAAGAAACAATTCTTGCAAATACAAACTGCCATAACTGCTCATCTCTGTATCTCATTGTGGATAGACACTGAGAAGGTTTCACACAAAATAGCACTGTGGGGACTCTACAGCAGGCACTCTCAATTTGCAAATGAGATGAGCTGGCCTAAAATCTCTAGCTGGATTTTCTTTGTTGCTAAAGAGAACTCACTTGTTATTTTAGCAAAAATCAAAATCCCCTGGAGACAAATGAGAGAATGCCATGACAAATGAGACCTTGCCTTCTGACAGGTTTTTCAGGAGAACACATGATGGCCATTCCTTTCAGTAACACGGTGATTTGGTGTTTCTCAAAGTGAAGCTACTGCTGGTGGGAGATCTTCAGCTTGACGAGCCCATCACCTCCTACTGACAGCATCCTCTTGGCTGGCAGGAAAGGCTTCTGGATTTGCAGGAAGGGTAGCACTGCAGTGATGGACCCAGCTGAGGGGGCCTGGTTTTTGGGAATCTGAAATGAGCCTCTGGCTGCACACTGGGACCCACCAGCTGCTGGAACACACGTAGTAGGTCCCAGTCCAGCCAGGCACCTCAGGCTTGATTTAAATGATCCTAACTTGAGTAGTTGGTGCGCATGTTTAATTTCAGCCCATGTAGGATTCAACTTGTGGTTAATGATGTTCTGGCTCTGGGCCTTGGTTAATTGTCAGGCTGAGCTGGCTTTGAAGCAAGCCAGGAGTGGAAGGCAAGGCCCAGGTCTCTCTCATGGTTCCTGAGTCATCTGTTCATCATACATGTCATACATATTTATAAGTCACATTTAAAATTAGTAGTTACTTGGATTAAATGCATTCAGACATATTGCACAGCTCTGTTTTAACCATCTAACAATATAATTCACTGCACACTTCACTACTTGCTTTATTAAAGCCAAACTTAAAAGTGTTCAAAACAAACATATTGCTTTTGCATATGAAATATTCATCTTTTAGTCCTGCAGTAGATTCATTATGGCAGAGAATACTTCATTCCTTGATTACTGCTGTGAAAAGACACAATACTGATTCCCTAAGCACTCATCAAATATTCGATAGCTCAGAAATTCAGGAGGAGGTGGTGGAATTCTTGTTCCTACAGGGAGGGCATATAAATCTATTTTATATTTGCGAAGAAAACCATCAGTGATTAGGTAGTGTGTCTCAGGTACTCAAACAAATCATCTCTAAAGAAGTTAAGTAAAAATGAATTTTAAAATAACTTTTAGCAATGCTTTCATCATTAAAATTAGCTCCATAATGATGAGTGATGTTGAAACCTCGATCACTCAAGAGCTTCAACAGTGCACAGCTAGAATTTTAAAGGTAATTAGGTACTTGGCAGCAAATGTGCAACTAGCAGTATTTTTAAAAGTCCATGGGATAAAAATCAAGGGGTTTACATGTCTTTTGCTTTGTTGCCTTCCAATGCTGACATGTTTTTGTAAGTTTGTTGAAAAAACTACTCTGTAGCCCTTTTAACTTTTCGATCTATGTGTGTATTATTTGCATATAAATGTCTTTATATTTACTAGTTACTCATATATCCAGAGATTTGTTCTTCAGTAAAATGCATGTTTGTGGCCTTGCTTTTTGTGAGATTTTTTTGGTAGTAGTTCTTGGTCTGCTTCATCAATATGATCAATCATCCACTTTTCCCAGGGGCCTAAATGAGCTGAACACAGAATAAATTGGTGGAACACCACCAAAGCTATTGAATATTTGCCAAAAACATACTTTTTAAATGTGTATTTCTCAAAGAGTAGAATTCTGCTTTTAACTTCCCTTAGAAGCCTTTTTGTTCCCTGTTCTTCCCTTTCATTAACTGTTTCATGTGTTTGCCACCATAACAAAATAGATTCAGTGAATAACTGATTTAAATATGGTGACTGTTGAGAAAATCACACCCAGTAGGAGACAGGGTCCCATGTCCCCATCTCAGTTCCTGGCAATTCTCTAATTATGCCTCTCCCTTATTCTAATGTTTTTTGAAAGTCTGAGCAAAACTAGTTTGATTTTGACAATGAGAATGGAGAGAGAGGTGTGCACTTCTCTTGGAACATTATATCCACCTACATGAAGCATAATCAGTACTCCAGTGTTTAGGCAATATCTTAAAGGTGATTTGCAGTAGCGAAAATAACATTTAGCATCATGAACATGCAGGGCATCATCCAGAGTCATTGAGAGACTTTTCATTTATTTTAATAGACTTCAGATAGATGTAAAGACCTTAAAATTGAATTGCACTATTAATTCTTTTAACGGTTACATTAGAACCCATGGAGTTTTATTAATAGTAGCTCATGAATAATAAAACTGTTATTATTGATTAGCAATGTTACTTAGTATTAGTACAGGTATATTTTTATTATCTTCATACCATGATGATATGTACAGCTCCTTATTCAGTACCTGTATACCAATAACTCTCCATGTAAGTGAAGACAAGCAAAACAATTTGAAATGTGTTCTTCTTTACTAAGTCAAATTTCTCAGCATTTTGAAATGTTGCAGTTGTTTGAAAACATTAGTTGTTACTAATAAAAGCAGTACTAGGGCCTTTAAATGGTTGAAAAATACTATAGAGGTACAAAGTAGCTACCCTGACATATAAAGACGCAGCCAGAGTAGGTAGATGTGACCACTACAGCAGTGAGAGTACATTTTTCTGAGAAACACCTTGTACAATACATGCAGTGGAGTATAGTAACATATGAAGCATCTCTGGAGCAGAAAAGGATTCTCCTAATTTTCCAGCAAATAAGTGGAGATACAATTGTCAAAAGTGATTTTGCGTCATGGAGAATTTAAATACAAAATTTTTAGAGTTTCTTATGGTCTATTAGATTTGAGTAGAGTTCAGTATGTCAATGGCACAGACCAGCCTCCAGAGGTATTTTTTTAGCCAAAATATGCAAGTTCGGGTGCCTAATAGCAAATGTTCATGCTGATCAAACAACTTGCTCTCAAACCATTTTGACTGGAGGAGGGTTTGGGTAGAAGATAAAAATTCATGGAACCTGTTTGTAAAAAATCTATTCTACCCTTTCCATTAAAGAAAGCAATTTTTTTTTTTAACCAAGCCCAAAATTCTGATTTTTATTTCAACTTATGTTGAAAGTTTCTTTAGGAAATATGAAAATTTTTGAATATTTTATTTAAAATAAGAAAGGAAAGGGAGAACAAATGGGGAATAGCTTTGAGAGTAAAATACGTATCTATATATCTCCAATTTTGGTGCTTATTAAATTTCCAGTGCTTAACAATGAGACTTTAACTTTATTCTGATCCATACCTCTGCCCAGACTGGTCATGTTTCAAATTATATTTAATAGTAAAACTGCTGTTTACAACAGAGCTTTTTGGTTTCTAAATTAAGGTTTCTTGTAATAATGTTCTTCATCCTTTATAAATGAGCAGGCTGACTCTTGAGAGCACTAAGCAAACAATCCCTGATGAAGTCTTGAGTTTAGTAGAGAAGCTTCAAAAGGTTTTTTGTTGTGGAGGGTGATGCAGTTGTGAGGAGGGCAGAGCTGCATCCCTTTCTCAAAAAGGAGGGCAGATAAGAGGGTAAGGAAGGGGCAGACTGCAAGGGTGAGCCCTGGGACTTTACTATGAGCAATTTGGGGAGCACAGGGAGCTGGGAAGGGATGTGTGAGCCCAGCAGTGTTCATCACTCAGTGCGGCTGGGCTCAAGAAACAAGAGCTTTTACAAAGCTGAATTGCACTGAAGAAACAGGCCTTTTCACCTGTGGGGTGTTTTTTTACCAGATATGCTTCAGTTCTCCAAACTTTCTGTGCATTGACAGCACCACTGCTACTGGGTTTCTGTGCAGAGCCTGGGCTCCTGGGTTTCCCTCATGTCACCTCCCATGCAAACACAAGCAGAGTTTCTGTCTGTGTGCGGAGTGCTGTGGGTTTGGGCTCTCGCTCACATGGCTGCACACTTGTCATGGCTTATCATGAGAAGGAGCTCATGTGGCTAAATCTGTGAGTGTGAAGAGCAGAGGTGTTCACACAGCAGCCTTGAACATCCTGAGCAAGCCTGCTTGGAGGAATGAGGTACAAATGTGTGAGCGAAAGGGGGGCTGGATTTGGAGGCACAGACTGACAGGGCGGCTGAAACAGATCGTTCTTGGAAGCAAACACATCGTTCCACTTCTGCTTGCCTGTGTTCTGCCAAGAGGCATTTGCAGTCTCCAGATCATGATGGCTGCAACCTGCTGTGTTGAAACTTTTCTATCCACAGGCTGACTGTGCAGTGTAGAAGGATAATTTACCTTATGTGCACTTACCTTCTTCAGTGCCCAAACAATCATCTTCCTTTCCCTTCTTCTCTTCACTCTACAAACTTGTTCATGGTATTTTCAACTAAGGCAAAAAGTCTGATGACCTCCAAAATGCAATACTTTCAATTAAAGCATTTTTGTTAGATTGAGTTTTAAAGGATATGGGCTGTACTGAAAGCAGTGCCATGCAGTTATAGAGCAGAGCGAAATACCAGAATGTACAGAGAGTCTTTGGCTTTTATTTTGTTTTTAATCTCAGATACATCTAGGGAAAGGAACTTCCAAAGCATCCTAAATAACTAATTGAAGGTAAAAATTAGAATTAGATCCCTTCCCTCCCCCCTCCCCACAAATGCACTGTCAATGCTTTCTTAACTGTGAAGTCTGAGACCGTAACTCACAACTTGTGCTGTCTTTGGTTTAAATGCAGCAGCAAAGAGGGGGGATAACAGTGGGGATGGGTTACCAACTGACTTCTGCTTTTTGTGATAAATCACAGTCCTTTGCTCCAATTTATTTAATGGAAAAATCACAGTTATTGATGTTAGGAAGGAACTGCAAACCTTCGTGCTGTTGAGAGGACTTGGACTCCAAAGTTCTGCAATGCTGCAACTACAAAAAACGCTCTGCATATTTTATGGGGCTATCCTCAATGTTTTGAGCTATCATTCATAACCATTAATGAGAGCTGGTTGTATGCATTGCATGGGGAAAAGATCTCTGCGCTCTTCTGGTTTAAGGTTCATTTGAATGTTAGGATCACTGTCTTTCAGTTTACAGCATTGTAAATGTTTTTGACCTGCAGTTTTTTTGCTTTCTCAATGATTCTTAATTGATTAATGTATTGAGATTAGTCCCAAGCGGGATGCCATTATTAGCTTGCTTCATTAAATTACATACCAACCTGTTAGCATTAATTCTTATAATTGTCCCCTTACATTTTAGTGTTATTTGAATTACTTGCCTCAAGAACTTGATTAGCATGCATTTGTGTATTCTTTTCCTTCCCTTTCCTTTCTCTCACCCTTGATGTTCAGAAGTGGAATCAGTTTAGGAATATTTATAGTGTCTAATGTCAGCTTCTTAAACACAATAATTTACTTCTCTGTGATTTAAAAATATCCTGTTTAAAAAAACCCAAAAAAAACCCAATTAAATACCCAAAACATTTTGTAGCCATGCCATAAAAATTTTTAAATTTATAGAAAATGTCTTGTGGAGTTTTCATTACCAGACTCCTGAAAATGACACTTAGATGTGTAATATGCAAAAATTACAGTTGCCAGTGTATAATCTCACCCCTTCTGTGGTTCAGGAAGATTGAGACTTAGGAAGTCTACTGATTATAACCGTTAGACGAAAAACCAAATAATTTCCCTAACTAGTGGTTTTTGCATTTCAGTTTCTGTTGTCCATTGTTGATGCATCACTTGGTCACTTTGTCAAACATTGCGAAGCAAACCTAGATCTGGGACAAAGAGGAGGGACCCCCAGCCTTCCTGCAGGCTCCATCACTGCTTTAGGGCAGGGACAAGAGCCCCTCTTTGTGTCTCTGAGCACTGAGAAGCCATCAAATGTGGCTTGTTTGTAACTTTGTGATAGCAATGATTGCTTCATCCCTGTCCTTCTTACATGTTCCAAATCTGGTGCATTTTGACTTGACCTTTTCTTTAAGAAAGAGAGAGGGAGAGAAGCTGTAAATAATGAATCTAATTTTTGCTAGGTTTTTGGAGAGTTTTGCTAAAATTATTCTCAGTTACAGAGTCAGAGGAGATGTAAAGCTATACATTCATCTCCTTTCCTCTCCTCTCCCCCAAACACAACAGCTGCCTCTGGGAAGTCCCTGTTTTCTCCCAGTTTTTAGACATCCAGCCTGGATTCCAGGAAGATAGTTTTTTGTACCTGTCTGCCCACCTCGTTTTAAAGTTAAATTTGATTTGATTTTTTTCTTTTCAAACAGGCTCTGTATTTATCCAGCTCTGCTACCCATTTGTCTCTCAGAGGATTAATCAAATGTATTACATGTGGTTTACATTCATGGGACATAGACAGAGAAATCTAACATTTCAGCCAGGAAACTCCAGTTCTCCAGTCCACATGTTGCCCAATTCTGCAGGATTTTGAACAAGATTTGTGTAAGCCTTAGAAAAATGACGCTTGTTTTTGCCCTCCATATCTTCCATGAAACTGCAAAGTCTTCATATGTTTCTGGTTACCAGTTAATGTTATGGCACGTTTTAAGCGAAGGTGAGCGCAGGATCTATTCATAAATGATTGCCTGGTTTCACTTTGTGCCATAAAAGAGAGACTGGTAGTAAAGTCTGATTATATAAAATAGATGGGTAAAATTGGGACTTCCTTTCCCTTTAGATCTTCTGGTTCAGATGAAGAAGTTATTGTTATTAAATATAAGCTGTTCTGCCTGAAGTGTTATTACTGTAGTTCTCAGCTATAACTGTGCCACGTTTCTCCTTGTATTGGCAAGAATAGACAACACAAGCTTCAGACAGAATTTCCTGGCTAGCATACCAAATGTTCTGAAAAACCTTCTCGGACAGCAGCTGATACATTTTTAATACAAATAAAACATAATTCTTTAGTCTCGTTTCAGTATGATCCCTAAGGTGGAAAAAGTATACGGACTATGCATAATTGATGTATTTGTTTGAAGTGTTTACCCAGATACTCCATTCACAAAGTCTCTTTTTGTTAATAGGTTGCCATGAGATCCAAGAATCACTTAGGGCTCTCTCTGTACAAATAAATGGAACGTGTCATTTTTGTACAGTCTGTGATGTGGTTACACAGTCATCCTGACTGTGTCTTTGTGCTGCTCACACCGTTCAGCCTTAGTCAAGTCACAGAGCAGATCTGGCTGAAATGTCAAATCTTTTCCCAGATCAGAAATGATGGGAAAGCAGGAAAGCCATGCAAGGGAGGAAGAGGATGGTTGGGAGCAGAGTGTGCTGCCCATTCCTTTCAGGGTTACATGGATTGGTGTCAGGTTGGCGTGTCCGTGTAAGCACCACCCCAGTTATTACCAATGATATGTGTGGTTTCTTGTGCTATTCCTAAACAATAGGAACAATTCCTAAATAATGATGCAGAGCAAGCATGCAGGAAAATATTCCTCAGTAATTTAATTGTCATTTGTCCTAAATTACTGTAAATCCAGTGTTACAGGTTACTGCCAGAGGGTTGAGTTGTTGCTGGGTTTTGTCGTCTGTAGTTTCTGTGCTGCAGGACAGCTGTGGGAGGGATGATTATTTAAGGTGTTCTGAGCCCATGGTTTTCTTTCCAGAAGTCAAAAAAGGCAATGAAAGTAAATCATAGTCTAGTCTGGTCCCTTCTTGATGCCTTTGTACAGATTTAAACATTTGTATGTATAACTGATGGTTTAGCTGACAATGCTGATGGCATATCACCCCCAAAATAATTCTGTAGCTGAGATGACGGCTTGTCCAGAGCAATCCTTGTACCTGATGTTTTACCTCCTGTGAATCTAAATCAGAAATCATCAAGTATATGGGATAGAGCTGAGGGTGTGTAAACCCGAGAACTCATTTACAGCATGACTTTATAGTAGCTTTCAGACATATCTTCTACATCTGGGATTCACTGAAAAGCGCGTTAATTTGACTAAGGTGATGAGTTCCAAATGAGCTCGGTGGTCCTGGTTTAAGTAATTTAAACCTCCCTTTGTTTAAAGTTCAGGTGTGCTGGTATCAGAGTTTCCAGAACAAAACCAGCACAGAAGCTGGGATGTGCTCTTTCGCTCTGCTGGAGATAGGTGAGAGTCAAGAATGCCATTCACCATCTTATTCTATGCAGAAAAGTGAAACGTGTTAAATAAAGATTGCTTAAATCTGTTCAGCACTTCTGAATAGTGAGTTTTGATGGAGCAGGATCTTTCCTATCAGCTTACGGTGTTTGCAATTGCTTCACAGCTCTGAGGAGCCAAGGAAAAGCTGCCTGGCTGACACCATCAGAACAGTATTTAGCTTATGATTGTAACTGTACCATTTCTGTACATCAAAAATGCATTGAAATGTGGTCATTATCAAGTCTAAAGAGACTTTATGAAAGAGGGTATTGGTTTTGCAACATCTCTGCTGTATCAAATGAAGCCTAACTGGAGATTTGGCAAAGTGTTCTTTATGAGTAAAGTGAAATGATGTACCACATTAGAAAGGAGCTTGGTTATTAGAAAGCTCAGTCTTGCTCCTGATAAAATGGATTTTTTTCACCGTAAAATTCATCTTTACTTGCTGCAAGAATATTGCTAAAAGAGATTAACTTTGGATCTCAGTGTATTTTATAGTGTGTCTCATGTTATTTTAAGGCTGTAAATATATTAGCTGATCTGTAAGCTTCACTTAAGTTACTGCTTTCTGGGTTTTTGAAGAAATAGGATCATGGTTATGCAGGAACCAGGAAGATTGAATTAAATCACCCCTTTTGTTATTTATATTCCCTTGAGATCCTACTATCAGATCAATATTTAAAAACAGCTATATGGGTAAGTGTTGATTAGAAAGTAAAGCTCCATAACCTTAACAGCTAAGCTAGCAATTTCTTTGGTGTGTTTTATCTGTGATTTGTATGGCATTATCCATATGCCTGTGTAAGAAGTAAGTTTTTTCTTACTCCTTCCTCCCTCCTGCCTACCTTGCTACCTGGCAAACCTACTTTATCATATCTAGATCCTATAAAAATATTTAACACAATTTGAAATGCTCTTGTGTGAAACATGATTAGACTGCATCAATCACTTTTCAAAGATTTTTTTTCCTCATCATTTTGTATTCCAAACTGCTGAAATCACACTCTTTTATATCCTCCTGCATTTCATGGGAGTCATGAACAGACAGATAGTTCCCCACCTTGGGTTAACCAGTCTTCTTAAGTACTCTCCCAAAGTGCATGCCAGTCAAATTAAGCTTTAGGTTAACGTTCTGGAATGCTCTCCTCTTTCCAGCTCGTTACTAGTGATACGCCAAAGCAAACGGTTGCCTCCTGCTATTCCAGATATCTACAGAGACTTACTACCTTTCAGCTAATAAGCTTACCTTCCTAATAGCATGCAGCCCACCATGCCTTATGGCTTGACTTGTCTCTGCTCATAACTTTGTCAGAGAATTAAAGGCCAGAAGTAAAGCTGGCTTTTAAACCTGTCCGGGTAGAGTTGTTTGGGGGTCCCTGTGTTGTGGATGGGAACATCCATCATTTTGAAGTCTGAACTCACTCATTATCTAGACCAGCTCTGCACTACCCCTCAGGCTGATACCGATCCCTTTCTATGGACAGATGGTGGTGGGAGAGAGGAGGGTGATGCCTGGGCAGGTGGCACCACCGCAGTATGCTGCAGGGCCATATGGGCACTCAGGTTTTAGAGAAACTTGGTCTGTGGATGCAGTACAGCTGGCTGCTACCACACTTGTCTAATAGACTTGTTGAAAGACTGTATAAATTCATGCTGAGCTGTGGAGATTATCTCTGTCAGCTGTTCTTGTGTCAGAAGCAATTTTTTTAAACACTGTGTTTGTGTCCTAAGTGCCCAGCTTATGTCTGCCTTTCAGAAAGTGCCCTGTTCCTTCCTTCCTTCCTTCATTACTGCTTGCATTGTATCTGAGACATATAACTGAGACAGTGTCTTGACCCTAAAAATAGGAGATTATTTTATGCCGTTGTTATCATGCCAAATATTAAAATATTTGCTGCTCCCCTTAAAATCTGAGTGTAAAGAGAGCTGCAAGTGCAGGTGCATCCTACCAGTGTGCTGGGGGTACAGACCAGACTCCAGGGAACCTGAGATGCTCCAGCATGAAGCTTTTGGGCAGTGGTGCTTCTCTGGAAAGCCTCTCATCCTCACAGCAGCCAGCAGTACCGTGCTCCTCATGTGCTTGTTACAGCTGGGCTGGAATTCTGACTGTGTTGGGTCTCAGGCATTTTGGGTTGGATTGGCTGTGCAGCCTGGTGGCAGCAAAGATGTCCCTCGGTGCCAATCCTCTGTGGATTGCCTTCACAGGGTGTTGGCTCTTTAGCTCCCTCCATATCAATCAGGCTTTTGGCAGGGAAAAACCTAATGCAGGTTGGGATGTCAGTTGCAGGTGGTTGTATGAGGGTGGTGACATCAAGAGACCATGCAGCCTAACAGGTTTTAAGAATAGAGATAAGAGACTTTTCTAGAAGTCAACACCAAAACTGGGGCTGTGGCAAAGCATGTGCCAGGAGCCTGGATGGTCCAGCTGACCAGCCACAGCATTTGTGATCAGATCATAACCAGTGTTCATGAGCTCTGGGCAGCCAGGAGTTACAGTGCTGGGTGTGAGAAGAAAGAAAAAAGAATAAGGAAACACCTCAAATTAATAGCCAGGTTTTCTGGCGAGCAGATTCAGAGAGGAGGAGAGGAGATGGAAGAATCTTCCTGAGAGCATTCCTGTGCACATTCACCTGCAGGAAGCGTCTTCACTCTTCTGGGCCAGGCTCTACTTGTTCAAAGAGCACCTTTTGTTCTAACCCTGTTTTAAGTTTTGTTTTAAATCTTGTTCAGTTGTATTTTATTTCTTCTCTCATAACTTTCCCTGAGATTTTTAGATTTTGACAATTTTGAAGTTATACCCGGTGTAGGAGGAGGGCTTCCTGACCAGAGACAGAGCTTGAAAATGCCCTCCATAGATGGGTCATGCGCCACAGGAGCACAGGAAAGCTGTAAGAAGCCCATGGAGCAGAGGCATGAAGGCTAGAGCATCCTGAGGAGTTCTGTGGCTTTAAGACTATCACAGTGATTGAATAGCATTCACTTTGCCACTGCTGAAATGTAGAACATCTTGAAACAAGCACACATGTCATGTTAGTTTTTGTATTTCTTTGTATTTCAAGAGGAAGAAACTGCTGCCACAAACTGAATGTTTGCCAGGCTTTTAATGCACTTGTGTTCTAAGTGCTGTTTGTCTGCACAAAATTTCCCCATTTCTTCTAAACATGAGCCATGATACTTGTTGAAATGTTTTTTTAAGGAACTGAGTAAGTTGTTGGGTCATGCTAACCAAGTGATAAATAAACATCTTGACATATGATCCTCACTGTTTTTGTCTAGTGTTACACCAGGTGAAACAGGGGGATTGAGCTGTTCTTCTGTTGCTACAGGAACTTGAGCAGTTTAGAAGCAGCTGAGAAAAAAAATGCAGGCCACATCCTGCCACTCTTAATTCAGTGGCTTGAAGAAGATTGAGATGGACTGCATCATTTCTCTCACCTGCTTCTTGGAGTTCTACTGCTGTGACTGCCCAGTGACAGCCCTGTGACTGGCTCTTGGTGAGCCCACACTTCATTCCCACTGGCTCTGGAGCCCTTGGCAGTCCTGCAGCTGGCACCCTTGGCACCCTGTCTGCTGGCATCCAGGTTTCCCCTGGACAAACCCACTCACCATCCTCAGTAGCTGTCATGGTTTGACACTGGCCAAAAGCCAGGCACCCATGAAAGCTGCTTGCTCATCCTCCCCTGCCACAGCTGGGCAGAGGAGAGAAAAAAAATTAATGAAACGTTCATGAGGGCCGGGAGAAAACACTCCAAGGGCAAAACAGGCTCAGCTTAAAGGTACAAAGTGAATTTATTACTAACAGAGTCAGAGGAGGATAATGAGAAGTAACATAAGCCCTTAAAAACACTTTTTTCCTGCAGCCCCTCCCTCCTTCCCACCAACAGTGCAGGGAATCAGGGTGTGGGAGTTTTGGTCAGTTCGTCACCCAAGGTTTTCCTCCACTGCTCGGGGAGAGGAGTCCTTGCCCTGTGAGACCATGGAGTCCCTCCCATGGGAGACAGTTCTCTGCTAACTACTCCAGCATGGCTCCATATCTCACAAGCAGCAGTCCTCCCCATAGTGCTTCAACCTGAGTCCCTCCCACGGGCAAACAGTCCTCCCAAAACTGCTGCAGCGTGGGTCACTCTTCCCTGGGGTGCAGTCCTCCAAGGACAGGCTGCTCCAGCCTGAAAGCAAAGGCCCTCTCTCTCTACCAGGTCTCCCACTGGAGCACAGCCTCCTCCAGGCATCCACCCGCTGCAGCGTGGGCACTTCCCCCATGGGCTGTGGATGGATCTCTGCATCCCCTGTGGATCCCCACAGGCTGTGGATGGATCTCTGCATCCCC
>VZRV01008102.1:160751-326140 GCA_013398115.1 Falcunculus frontatus | reverse complement strand
CCCCAAAACGCCCCCCCTCGGCCCCCCCCCCCCCCCCCCCCAATACCAAAAACCAGGCCGTGCAAAACCAACACAGTAGCCAAAGCTGCTGCTTTCTCCTGTCTTCATGAAGAGCATCTCAAGGAGTAGAAGAGCAGAGGAACTTCCCTGGAGAGGCAAGAGGTGGAGAGGAAACGGTGGGAGAGTTGTGGAAGGATGCTTAAGGGGGTATGTGGAAAAGTTTGGGAAGGGAGGATGCTGTAACATTTGAGGAGACAGAAACAGTTCAGTGGGTGGAAAGAGACAGCGAGGAGGATGTAGCAGGTGGGTGATGGAAGAGGGAGGCAACTCAGACATGAAAGTGGAGGCAGAAGTGAGGAAGCTGAGGATTAGTAGGTGCTTTCTGCTTTAGGTACTATGAGCACCGAACTCTGCAAGTTCATAGTATTTCGCAAAGCTGCACACACCTGCAAGAACTATATGACGCTGAAAATTTACTAAAAGATAAGTAAAGATGGAAAAACTTGCTTGAAAGAAAATTACAAATACAAGACTGCATCGTAGTTGTCCTTTTGTGCTGGAAAGTATTAACAAAAAGCACGGGTCTAACATTGGGTCCTTGTACCACAAAGATGCCTGGAAGCCTGAGAGCCCTCCCAGCCCATGGCTGCTGCATTAGAAATGGGGAATTTGGTGTAGCAAAAATTCCTGCTGCAGTTTTGGGAGGCCAGTTCACACCAACCTCCTTAGAAATGAGATAAAAGGAACAGCAAACAAACTGTGTTGGAATTTGATTTTTCAAAGCGTAGGATTAAAAAAAATTAAAATCTACCCTACAATAATTTGTTTTCACTGGATTTCTAATTTAATTGTGAACTGAGGTGTGGTTGTCATTAGGGAAGTGAATGTGTACCTTAATTGACATTTCCGCATCCTCTGTGTTTGTGACTCATAGATGCTGGCTTGAGTCATATGTACTGCCTGGCTGGAGGGAGCCCAGGACTGTGCTGGGAGAGAAAAAGACAGGACTTTTCTTGTAGAATGAGTGAAAGATGTTGGGAAGCTGAGACAATGTCTTTTCTTCATTTTAAGGGAGTGATTGATGTGACCCCTCTCATCAAAATCCTTTGTGTTGGCTGGAAAAGAGGGAAAGACTCTACGTCTCTGCTGCATCCCAGGCAAGCTTAGCTGGAGCAATTAAATTAAACCCTTGCAAAATGCTGGAGTTCCAGATGTCCATCTGAGCTATTCCTTTCCAGCCTTTGAGTTTTGCCCAGGAAATTTTCCTGTTTAGCCATCAGACTTAATTGCTTTATTTTCGTTTAAAAAAAAAAAAAAGAAAAAAAAAGCTGGAGATATTTTTTTATCACTTGCACAATTTTGTGCCAAATTCAAGCCAGGAGCAGAAGAAAATGAGAGCTAACTTCCATTTGTGGTTTCACTGTTTTGAGTTTAGGCTCTCCAGATGTGTGAAGCTGTACATCAAGGAGTGGGTGTTGTAAGATGATCTGGCTGTAGTGCTTGTTATATTTTTTCATTACACCATTTCATTTTCCTCCCTACTTAGGTCAAAATGGTTATTTTTACCTAAAACTGTAAACTGAGCAAATTGCAAAAACTAAAAGAGACCCAACCCTTTTTTTTTTTGCACCCTTTTTAATTTTTTTTTAACTCAGATGATGAGAACAGTTTATATCTGATGGCAGTTTTTATCAAATAGCCTCCATCCTGATAAAATGTTACCCCCTGGTGTGTCATTTTTCCAGCTGAACTGATGGTAGGATTGAGAGATCTTGCACACGGCTGCTTAAATAAGTAGACTACATGCTCTATGAAGAAATCATATTATTTTCTCAAAGGAGAACAAGTAGGCTCAGTGCACTGAAATTGCTTTAAATAAACTTGCAGCTACTGTAACCCTTTTTTGCGCAGCTGCAGATGGTAAAGTCTATCAATCAAGCTTTCCCAGCTTTGAGAAGCTGTCTCTGAAGCCACCTCTCCTCTGTGTTGCAATTACATTTTTGTCTTTTACGGAACTTTGTATCTGAGATATTATATTACTCTAATCAGATTGGGCTTTTGGGCTGTACATATCTTTTGTTTTTCCTTAGATATATGTTTATTAAGATCTTTCAGTAATTTGTTAATTGGATGTGCTATTCACTTGCAGTAAATTAGCTGCATTTGTGCGAGAACTCTTTGGGGAAATTAATTAATTTAGCAATGGAGTAAGTCAAGTTTGGGCAAAAGAGTGCCTTACAAAAAGAAAGGAAAATACTGTCTGTTGTTTCTTACCATGCTGCTGGTTGCAAATCTTGTGATAGTGAATGGAGGAAATGCTGTGGAGGGGAGGGGGAGATGCAGCATCTTCCTCAGCCTGGTGTTCCAATCAGCTGCTGCCAGCGGGTTACAATGCACGATCAATGTTCCTCTCTGCTAACAAAGGAACTCACTGTGCACAAACACAGAGCACTCTGAGCTGAGTTATTAAGCAGACTTAAGTCTACCTCGGAGTTTCATGGTCTTGTGCTTTTTTTGAGACAGTCTCTTGTGTCAGGACGTTGCACCAAGGCAGATTCTGCTCAATGTTCTTCTGTGGTAGCCAGTGCTTTGCTTTTTTTATGACACTGGTATTTCAGCCAATGTGTGGTGTAAAAGTGACTATTTATGTTGCTTGTGTTTTCAAGCATCCCTACTAGACATAATGAAAGGGGAAGTTGCTGGTCTATAACCTAGTGTGTCCCATCCTTGTCCCAGGATGTCTGTAACTAACTCAGGTCCAGAGGCAGCAGGTACAAAGTGATGCTGGGGCTGCGTTAAAGGCTGTGATGAGCAGTGGTTGCAAACAGCTTCACTGCACTCAGTCAAAGATGAGGGAGAGCCAGAACACCTGACCCCAAAGTTAGTTCAATAGCTTTTAAAACCAGTTTGGGCTTCAAAAAAGTAAAGGCAAAAGTGCAGCTTCCTCTTTGGCACTGCTAGTTAATATACCCTGCTAGTAGATACCCTCCAAAGCTACAGTGACATATGAAGTTAATACATCACTAGCAAGCATTCAGTCAGAATGATGTATTATTCTAAGTGGAATTAGCTAGAAGGATCAATGCACACCCATTACTCTCTTTAAAATAATCTTTGGAAGACTCATTAACTTTTTTTTCCCTTCTCTTCAAGCAACATAGTGAATGAGACATTTAGGAACATCCCCTGCTCCAGCATATGCACCTCTATGACTTCAGTATGTTTTCATTCATAGCAGGATTATTAATACCTGAAGGCCAAAACCCAAATTTAACAATAGAGTTTGCCTTCCAATCCCTAAACCTGAAACCAGTTGCTGTAGGCAAAGGCAAAATCAGCTCTAATGCACATTTTTAAAAAAGTCAAAGATCATGGTAATATCTGTGTGAAATAGTGCATGTACCACCATAAGGTTCAGTGTCACATTTTGCCTGGGTACCTGTTACTCTCTCTGATTCTACACATGAGTAGAAACTTGAAGTATTAAGGGGGCTGTTTCCATTTGTTGTTTTCTCTTACAAATATATTCTGCAGGTTACTTACTTTGGGCAGTTCATTCATTACACAGTAAATGCCTTCTGCCTCCCTACTCACCTCTGTCGGGCTGCAGGCTTTTGGCCAGATTTGTCCTTTTGCATCAGCTCAATATGGGAGATGTGCAATTATAGCTTATATGGGGGAGATGGAAGAAAATATCATCTGTGGAGGAGCAGGAATATATCATTCTTGGATCATTTAGTGCTTGTGAAGGTGAAAAACTTAGAGGACCAAATCTAGCTTATCATTATGTCGGGAGCTCTGTAGGCATTTTCTTGGCTTCAGAGATAGCTCAGTGTGCTGTTGTGTCAACCAGTATCCCTTCTCACCCATCAGTTCTCCTGGAAAGCTCCAGATAAATATTTCCTACTTTATTTCAAAGCAAAGCACATGTAAACTTTTCATATCTGTTCATCCACATTCCAAATCCAGCTGAAATCTTTCACTTCCTTTTATTCAGTAATGTTTAAGAAACCAGATATTTATACACAATCAGTGTGGGCTTCAAAAGGGACAGAAGCAAGAGGTGGGACAATGGTGTTAGTACAGAGCAGAAGGGTGTGGACCACAAAGGCAGGATGTCCTTTCCAAGTGCTGCAGACTGATGCATTGTTGTTCAGAAGCATTGGGAGTAGGGCCTGCCCAAGCTGATAGCTAGCCCTGAAATTATTTGGCCCCGAAGACATGGATTTGAAGAGTTTCACAAGCAATATCCCTAGTGCTTTCCCGTTACTGAGAAAAGAATGTTTCTTTTGATAGTGATTATCTTGGATTCTTTAAATCCTGTTGCTGTGATGTTAAAATGCATATTGTGTGGCGCAGTGTTCACATTAATGGGATTCCTCTAATTCCTGTTCTAAACCACTGAAAATCAGGTCCTTTACCATAGAGATTTGGGACTGGCATCTGTCCAACACCACTGAGCTGACAGAAGAATAAATTGTTTAACCACGTTGATTGTCCTGAAACCCTACAGGACAATTTAATATCTGCAACCTAGTTAATTTACAGTAGTTTTCTTTTTCTTCTTAGTTGTTTGTACAGAGTGCTTGGAGACTTAGGTTTTTGGGTGGTGAGTTGTGTATCTTAACTGCAGGCTGTATAGGAGCTGAAGACACAGGAATATTACCCCTGACTTTCACTGTTGTAATTGAAAGTAGAGTTTGACACATTGGCATCCTTCTGTCAGCCATTGTCACTGGCTTCAGCTGCCACAGTTAAGTATGTAGTCATTCATCCTTGGCAGACACCGTCCTTTGCAGCATGAGAGGATGGTCTCTGGATGTTAATGCTCAGCACTCTGGGAGCAGCTGGCTATATCAAATTCAAGGCATGCAGATTTTCTTGGCCATTTTACTTAGCAGATGGGTAAGGCTTGATAGATTGAAGATTTAGTTTCCAAGTCAAGGGCCAAATGTTGCAGTGGGAGAGAAAAGTAAATTATATGACTGTTCGGAGGGGAAAGGCACAGGTACTGTATCACAAAATTGTTGCCATTCATTTTCCTCTGCCTTGCACAGAGTGCATATCATGTCACCTTTCAATATAGCCGACTGGCATTCTCCTTCACTTTGAGATGCTTTGCAATACTGTCTGTGAGCCCATTTAATGAGCTTGAAAGCAGTTGCTACAAATTTATGACAGTTTAATGTCTAAATGCCAGATATTTTTAAGGTGGAAATGAAAGAGAAATTTGTATTTTGTATCAACCCAAATAGGTGGGTTTTCTTCAGTTCTTTTTTCCCCACACCCTTTTGTTCCACACAACATCTGTTGAAACGTATTTTTAAAAGGAAAATGTATTCCTTACTCCTGGTTTGTTCAAATAATTAATATTCACCTACTTCTCACAAGGTAGCTGGTAACAGTGATCATTAGAGAGCTTTGTGGTGCCCCCTCCAGACCTCCTTGGTTAGTGGGAAAATAATCAGGGTTTCAGAGAGGCTGCCTGGAGCTTTGGACACTGGGGGGTGTCTGGCCCTTTGGTCAAGGGTCTTAGAGATAAGGTCTGGTGTTGCTGTGTGGCCTCTCTAACTGCCTCAGTGTGTATTTGGGTGCTTCTCTGTTTTTATTTGTTACTGTTTCTAAAATAAGTATGGCAAGATCAGTATTTTTGCATGAGATTTTTTTTTCAGCTTTCCAGAACTGTTTCCAGCAGAAAGACAGGTCATGGATTACTTACATTACTTTAGCATATGGCTTTAATTATATAGCATGTGGTATAGATTTTAACACTTTACAAGTCTGCTGAGTTTTGATAAATCAGTGTCCTCGGGAGGTTCTGAGTTTGTCCTGTAAAATAATCAGATGAACAGAGAGCTTTGGCTGCTCTACAATGAGTGATAGAGAATGAGAATGGGTTGGTGTTTTTTAACTCATGAGGACATACTGAGCTCAGTACTGCTGCAACACAGGGGTAGTACCTTGCCCAGTAAGGTCTATTTTTACATAATGTGACTTGGTGGCTGTACTAGCATGGTCAGCCTGACTGAGGTGCTCTGGTCTGTTCTCTGGTCACATTCCTGCTCTGCTCAGTCACTGGAACTGTCCTCTTTGGAGTATTAATGTTATCCTGAGTAGGGGCCGAGCTCCCTGGCCTGCCTCCAAGGGTACAACTGTAGAAACAGCACTTTCAAGCACAGGGACAACATATTGTGCTGCTGAGAGATGTTAACCCTGCTGTCAATAGAGTTTATGGCTGATCAGCCTTGTTCACTGAAGAAGGAATAATTTCTCAGTCCCTGCATCAGATGCAGGAGCTGTAAGTTAATCTAACCTGTCTAGAGTATGATTTCCACCATGACTTCATGTGACGAACATGTCTGGTTTATGACTGCAGAATGGGGTCACTTGTGCCTTGCCTTTTCCCATACTGCAAATATTTGTTTTGTTTATTGCATTAACATCAAGCCATTCTTTCTATTCAGAATGGCATGTGCACCAGGTACTGAAGTCACCCAAAGGGTACAATAAACCAGAGATTTTGCTTCTTTATGTCGTGTTCATCCCATATTTACTCTATGGTACGAGCTCTGTTAGCACAGGAAACTGCTTAATGATACTCTGTGTTTGTTTTTCCATTACACTTAGCATGATAGTTACCTATTCATTTCTGCTGAAGAGGATTACAGGCATTTTTCAATTATAAATGATGCACGCAAGCATTATTTAATCTGTTTACTGCAGACCTATAGAGTGTTAGTCAGTCTTCAACAAAAATATCTTGTACAGGAAACAACATTTGTAGTAGTATTTTAGGGCAATTTCAGGATGTTTTTCCATCTGTTTGTTAATACTCAGTCTGCAGCATCATAGCCTTGTGTTTGTGCCTGGAATTCCTGTGGCTTGAGAAATTGTCATTCTTTGTGTTTCTTCCAGTAAGGTCTTGAAGAAATTGGGGGAAACTCATGGCTTCTCACTCGCAGGAAAAGAAAAGCTTTGCCCGGCCTAGGTAGGCATATGTTGGGTGAAGCCAAAGTGCCCAGACCCGGTTACAGATGTGTGATCTTTCTCTAATTCTCCAAGGTATCAGCAGAAATGTGGAATGCAAAGTCAATCTGAAGAATTTATTGCTGTCTTCCTTCAGGATATGTTCATAATAAAAAAATACATGTCTGGAACACGTATTATAAAACAAAGTTAAAAACAGTTTGCAGGAGGATATAAGCTCAAGCTTCATGACATGGAATAATGAAGCAGGTCGGAAGGACAGTTCTTATTCTAGAGATTTTTGTCCTTTTTTCCTTCTGCTTTTCTTTTTTTTTTTTTTTTGCCCTTCCTTTCTTTTAAGTATCAGCTGTTATCAGAGACAGGATTCTTGTATGGGTGAGTTTCTGATCTCAACCAGCGTGGTAGCTGCAGGCCAGTTAAAACAGAGACATGCAGCAGTGGGGATAGAACTTGACATTTTGGGTTTCAGAAACCTCCTTTCCTCTGTGAACACAGGCAGAAAAAGGATACAGAGAAGTGAAAAAATAGAGAGAGAGATGAAATTCAAGGTGGGCTTTTTGGGTTGTTTAAGAATTTGAAGAAGAAAAAGATGTAGGAAAACTTTTGTTCTCAAGTCTGAACCTTTCCTCAAAATGAGAAAACTTTTGGCCACTTCTCTAATGGTCCTGCAAAGATCCTGAAACTGTTGTACTGAAGTGTGAGAGAACTGTGTATGAATGTAAGGTAAAAAGAGAGAAAGCATCTGGAAGGAAAATAAAGCTATATCCCATGCAGGTCTGAAGTGACATCTCTGCAAGTGATATTTGTTTGAATATGATTTTTAAAGAAACATGAGATCCCACTCCCCATACCCCTGGAGAAAACAAGATTACAGATGCATGGAGCATTTGCCTTCCAGCCTCCATAGAAATCCCATGTCTATTGGTTTTGCGCTGTTGCAGAGCACAGCACATTTGCAGATTGTGCTATCAAAGAGGCTGCATGGCTGGATCTATACAGCCACACCACCTCAGCAGATTAAAGGGGTGCTGTCAGGGCTGAGGTTAATGACTTATCTACTTTGACACAAAATCCCAAAAGGCAGAGTTCTAACCTTTATGATTCTTTCTGTCTATTTGCTTTCTTCAAACTGATTGTAGCTGTCATCAGAAATAAAACCAAAGTAAACAAAATAAAACTCTTTACCACCTGTGGTTAGGCAGCAATAAATAAAACACTGTTTAAGTCCAGAGCAAGGTTTTCTTGCGTTCTTGTACTTAAATGCTGGTAGCATTTTAATGATTTTTTTTCAATAGTGCCCATGGTTGGAGAAACCTGGATAAATGGAAAAGATGCGGAAATGTGTCTCACAACAGGCTCTGTCTTTTTAGTGTTTCTTTTTGATTTGTCAGATGCCAAACAGAACCTACAAAGTGGGTCATTGGGTCCACTGTCCTGTGATTATTATTTATACAGGATCCAGAGTGTACAGAGCACCCCTTTGGGCATATAAAAGTTCACGCTTCAAAGAGCTTGCAGCCTTCAGGCCTAATGGTGTTACGTCCAGTAACATCAGAACTGTATATATTTCAAAGCTGCTTTTGCTGCTTTGATAATTTTATTGCATTTCTTGCCCTAGATAATCATTGCAAGTACTGTAGTACTGTGATGAGGAAAGGATTTTCAATTTCCATTTACAATACCAATCCGTTTTGTCTCTAGAGAAGTGCATGAGAATGTGTCCTGAGCACAGCAGAGTAGTTCAAAGGGCAAATAAACAGAAAACAGAAAAGTGGTTTGTTGTGGTTTATCTCTATGCAGTTTGCTGAGAAGATAATGAGGTTTCTAAGATTCCTAATTAGTTACTAGGAAGAAGGACAAGATAAGAGGTGCTTGTGCTTGTAAAACTTGGGCAGTGGATCCCAGTTTTCTTGTCAGACCATTAAAATTTGTGATCTTTTTACAGCACTTTTTTTGGATGTGCTGTGGTCACTGATGTCCTCCTCCTAGGAACAGCTCCAAACTGGTTCTGCCCTTCACACATCAGTGTGTTCCCTGCTGGGCACAAGGTCCTTTTTCAGGGTTTTCTTCTTTTGTCTCCACTCCTTTCCAAATACGTTAATACACAGCCATAATGTGATTAAACTCTGTTTTTCCTCATGACATTGGGGCCATCAGCAAGTAATAAAACACAGAACAGCTCTTTTGCATATGATGTGTTGCCCATTAGGAGCTGTCTATCCAGAAATTACCAACACTGCTCACGTTCTGAGGCTGACTGGTGGGGAAAAAAAGGAAGAATGTACCCCATGATTAAGATACATTGCAGTATTCATCTCCCAAAAGTAAATTGGCAAGTATCTTAAATAATGGAACAAGTTCACAGAAATGGAGAGTTATTCCTACAATACCTATGAAGAGGCAAAAGGTTAAAAAAAAAAAAAATTGTATTATTGGTTGTAAATTCGTTGGCTGTGTGCAAGTAAGTGACTGAAGTGATAGGTTTAATTTGGAAGTCGTGGAGCTCAACAGGATTAATCCTTCCTTTCCCTCCTCTCTCTGATGCTGGATCTCACTGTTGTGGAGGACGTGGGCAACTTCCTAGTGATAGAAGGAATGTTGCAGGTTTTGGTCTGGCAGCGCAGGCAATTACACTGTCAAAAATTGATTATTTTTTTCTAGATCCTCTCACAGAGCTTTTTTGCCTTTCCTTTATCCAAGTGACACTAAATTAAATAAATTTAAAAATATGAATAGCAATGAGATGCCAAGGCCCAACTCCATTAGGGCTGAAGGGGGTCCAGCTTCACTGACTGCAGTGGCAGCACCAGATTTATGGCTGTGTGGGTAAGGAATGAACTGGTCTGAGATGACTTCTGTTTGTCACGGCAGTTTTCCTCTATGAAAGCAGAAGTAGATGGAGAAAAATCAGCTCTGTGTTTTTAGGCTCTGCAGGGCTGATAATGTGGTTAATGTTTCAAAGAATGCAGAGGATGCTTTTCTTTTTATTTAACCTTCCTCACTTTATTTTGTTACACCGTGTACCTTTGGCATTTGGCGAAGATCCATTTTAAATGTGAGAACTAAGCAGCTTGTTAGAGAACATCTTTTTTTTTTCTCTTTAGAAGATTAAACTGAGACTTTTCTGCCTGATGCCAGAGTCGATGTAACCAATCCTGTATCCTTTGCGTGTAGGTCAGTCAGAGGGACAATTCAGCACTGGATCCCATTATCCATGGATTGAAGGGTGTTGTACATCATGGTAAGTAGCTGCTTAAACTTTCTACTTGTTGGGAAGGGGAGAGGGGTGGGAATATTGTCCTAAAGGGATCAGGTCACCCCTGGAAGGACACGATGAGCCCACACATTCCTCATTCACTGATGTTTAAGGGCATCACAGCCATTATTTGATTGGTAAAGATCAGAGTCATTTGTTACTTGAGAATGGTTTGGGGTGAACAGTAAACAATTTGTTTCTTTTCACTCAGTGCTCCAGAATGCATAAGTTATCAATCACAACCTTCTGCAATCTATCATTCGTATTAGAACTTCGAAGGCAGCATGGATACTTCACTCTGTTATTTATCTTCTGTTTGGTCTAAAAATACACCTCTCTGAAGTTTCTATTTGTTTATAAATTATTTGTCTTTCAAATTTAGGGAGCTGATAATGAAACAGAAAATTAACTATCTATGAAAATTAATTAAACTTTGCAGCAGATGAGCATCTTTCTAATGCTGGCATAAATACGATCATTCAGCTGTTCTGATGCATATACCTATTATCCTTGAACTTATAGCAGGTACTGAAATAAATATTAATATATTTTATACTTTTATAACCAATTTTTTACTTGGGAATTTTCCTGAAGCCTTACCACTGGTAATGCATCATCAGCAATGACATCAAGATGCTCCAGTTCCCTAAGTACTCTTGTCAGGTTTTAAAATAATGATTTGTAAAGTTTTAATAATCTCGTTGTAATTCAAAAGGCATGTACTGGAATGGTGCTCAGTACAACAATAAATCTTCGTTCCATCTATAGTGCTGTGATAAAACATCTTTGCACCTTTTCTAAGGATTGTCTTTAGACATTAGTTGGTGCTGTAGAGCTTAACAGACACTTTTTTTCTCTTGACTCCAAACCTAAAACTAGTTGACAGTGTTAGATTAAAACAAATAGGATTTTGGATTAATTGTTCTACTTTCAGAATCATTTAACATTGCAACTGGGAAGGCCAATAAATCCAAAGACAGTGAAAAACGTGTTAAATTATAACATGCCATAAAGTCCTTCATTTAGAGAATTTCCTTAGGTTTTGCTGCTTATAAATTGCGGTGTTCTGCCATGAAATAAAAACAACACACTGAGCTGAAAAACTGGTGTTGTTTTCCACAAAAATAGAAGTTATTACCTCGCTCCCACTGGGTAACAAAACAGGGCAGCAAAAGCAATGCTGGGATGCATTAGGCTGCAAGGTTTTTTTCAATATCTGTGTAATTTGACAGTGCAGCCAAGCTGCCATTTAACTGGACTGGGATCTCTTTTTAGTTTTGTTCTTTATCTACTTTCTGTTCAAAGACTCCCAACCCCCTCCAAGCACACAGTGTCTTAGCCACCTCATCAGGTTTTTCTGATCCCTCTCTTGCTTCTCGCAGACAAAACAGCCACTCATGGATAATCACACTGATGTCTCCTAAGAGGATTATTCCATTCCCAAAATTAATTGTTTGGGTAGGATGTGACTTGGTCCCATGGCTGTGATTCCCTGACGACATAATGATCAGTCCATCTCCATGCTGTCTTACCCACAGCAAAATCTGGGTGGATAAAAGGTGTTTATTTTTGTTTTGCACAAATGCACAGAAGTCTGCTAGTGTTTCAAGTAAAGGAAATCACTGATATATTTCAATAGCTTGTTTCCTTTTTAAAACATTAAGGAAGAAAAAGAGGAAAATCATGCTTTCCTTCCTGTTTCAAAGGCCCTGATTAAAGGCCTTTTCTAAGGCTCTTTTGGGGGTTAGAGCAAAGGAATTTCCTCCTACAAAGCAGTTGTTAAAAGAGATCATTCTCTTTGACTGAAATATTGGTAGAATGCTTCAGTGAAGAATTGTCGTATCATATCTCTCTTTTAATGTTATTATATAGAATAATAGTAGAGATGTGAGGGTTTTATTCCAGATGCTTGCATTTCTTTTCTTGATGTGATTTACTTACATCTTACATGAACACAATTTTGTGAATTTATCTGAAAAGCTTCTTCCTGCCTTCCATTTGGTTGCATTCAACTGGGACCCTAAGGCAACATGGACTTTTTGGCTGAAATACAGTGGAAAACTCTTGTGGCTTTTGAATTGAGTGGATGGATCAAGCAGGGATCCAACAGAAGGAGGCAAAACTGAAACCTTAAGTTTCTTTGCATTTTATAACATTTCCATTACCCTGTTGGTTTTAGGTGGTTGTCACAATACAGAAGCACATACATACAATGTAAAAATTAAGAATACATACAAATGTTTTCTTGTCCCTCTCCCTTTCATCTGGCAGACCACGTTTCCCGGGTTGTGCTGAAGAGTCACTCCTTCCTCGCACGCATTCAGTTTTCAACATGGGAATGGCACACCCACACAAACCCTCATCATCCTCATTTTGTCATTTACTAGAAGGCCTAGTCCTGGATGGGAACTCCACTCTGCACTACACTCTACAGGGCTCCCACACTGGCCTGTTCCCTTAGTGGTGACAGATCTGGTGACCCTCAGATAGAGAGATGGTACTCATGAGTGATGAGCTGAGGGTTTTTTAATTTTTTTTGTATCCTCTTTCTTTTTTTCAGTGAATTCTTGTATTCTTACATTGCCCTTCCAGAGGTATACAAACATTTCCAAAGTCAGAAGTACTTTCTGTAGAAGCGAAAGCAATTTTTGCTTGATATTTCATCAGGGATTTGAATTACTTACTAATTCGATGGAACATAAATAATTGTGCCCTTCACAGTGTCACCAGCTTAGTAACAATGATAGAGAAACATACACATAAAAATCAATACAGGATTAGTTGCTACTTAGTTGACTTTGTTTCCTCATCTCCAGGCATAATTTTGTAGAATCTTAATGTCACATTAAACTTAATTTTACATGAGCAACCATATAAAGTTTCTTAGCTGGAAGGGAAACCATGGTGTATCAAAATGATGTCTGTATCTATGATAAGGCTTTGGGGTTTGCCCCATGTTCTTCCTGCTGAGCAGGATGTTCCCACACCACTCCCCAACTCCCACATCCGCCCTCGAAGAGCAGCACAGGAACACCGAGGAGGCTCTCACAGGAGCTGTCAAATGCTTGTTGCTGATTTTAAAATTGCTTTTGGTTTTGTGCTCTCCCAACGATTTGTCCCACCTCCTGCCAGCCAGGTGCCTGCTCTTCTCACTCCTGCTTTCCCTGCCACAGGGCACATGGTGAGTGTGTCTGCCACAGAGCCCAGCCAGGACTGACAGCAGGGAGTGGGCAGCCCTCCCTGGAGAAGGGTTGGGGTACAAGCAGGTGGGATTTGGATTTTCTGATGCTGACCTGCCAGTGTCTTTCAGCTCTGATTGCTGGAGGTCTTTTTTAGCTCCTCTACAAATGCTCTTCTCATCATGAAAGCTGGTGGGAAGGGTCTTCAGCGATGCTGGTTCTGATGGGATGGATGATGCATGATGTTAATTGAAGTTGGATTGTAGGTAAAAAAGTCACTGATGCCTGGCTATGCTTGCACCACAAACGGGGCAGTCTTGGTGCTGCACATCTGACTCTTCTGCCCGTTTTGCTGCCGATGTGCTTGGCTGGGTGCCCTGCTCTGTGCTCCTCTCTGCTCCTTGTCCTTTTTCGTGATGCTGAGAATCAAAGGGCAGGAAGGAGCTGCTCTTGTGCGAGGGCTGAGGTGGCTGGTGAGGCCTCAGAGAGAATGATTGTGCCTTGTGGGAATAGGGGACTGTGAAATACCAGGTTATGTGTTATACAGTTGATTTGCATTAAGATGGTTACAAAAGCTTTTGTCTGCCACACATTCCAGCAAGGTCTCAGAGGAACATCTGGCAGCATGGAGCTGTTGCACAGAAACATTTCTTTTCCCACATTTGCTGTCTTTGATTTGACCTTTTTGGTACCGTTTTATATGTAAGCCTCTTAGAGAAGCCTTTTCCTTGTTTTTGCCAGCTGCCTGCAAGGCATTAAAATGAGCCTTCTTCCCTGATGTCAGTCCTGGGGCGGCACCCAGTGCTAGAGGCTGTGTGACATTCACTTTTTCCCAGCCTGGCACAGGTGCTCTGCACAGGACCACAGTCCTGTTTTACTGTGCCAGCAAAGTGTTGTCAGAGACAGCAGCCCACACTACCCCAGGCCCCTGGAAAAGATTTCAGGGTGATAGAAACTATGTTTTTGTCACTCTGTCCTGTTCTCTATGGCTGTCAACAAGAATCTACACGGATCAGCAGAATATTATTAGCGGAGCACAAATAAATTACCACAGCAGAAAAGGCTCAATGTCACAAAAATGGGGCTCTTATTCTCTTCCTTGTCAAAAGTGAGCTCTGAAAATCAAAGTGCTACCAGATCAAAAGCTTAGGTACAAAGTGAATCAGTGGCATCTGTTGCTTGTTTGTGAACATGAGGTGGGGTGATGGGAGAAGAGGAACCTTTGTTTATTTAAAAGGGAGCTTTGAAAAAAGTCTTTAAAAGCTGTAACTGGAAGCCAACATGGAGCAGACAGTAGTCTTGGATCTCCCTTGAGATGGGCCAGAAGTGGTCAGGCAAGTGACTACTAAAGTTTCTGGGCTTGCTGGGGAGAACCTACCAAAATACAGTGGAAACAACTGCTTTAATAATGAAAAAGGATAGAGAATAAATATGTTGCACATCTCTCCAGTTATCCTAGGTGAAAAATCAGTGAATAAAATGTTAAAATAAATCAGCACTAAAAAGGAAGCAATCTAGATGGTGTTAGTTACCCTGTGGATCTATCACACCAGAAGGCATAATAACAAGAAAACACCATTAACACCATGACAGGTTTTTTCTTTTGTTTTGAACTTTAACCATAACACTGCCTGACAAGTTGATTGCCTTCTACACCAAATATCGTGGGGTTGTAGAGAAGAACGGTGGAGGAGAGGGGTGAAGGTGAGATGTGATACCGTGGGACCTCATCTTTGAAAGTAAAACTTTGAAGAAAGCAGCTCAATTTGGAACAGAGGAGAGCCATCAAACAGAGAGCAGCACGATACATTAAGCTGAGAAGGAAATGTGGAGGAGCATTTCTTTTTCCTCAGGGATGAGCTGGATATATTCTTTTGTTTTCTGATCTGTTCTTGTGTTCACAGTCAGAGTAGCCCTCTGAAAGGGGCCAGGACATGATTGCTGTGGAGCCAAGGGGAGGAGGAGGGAAGTGGGAAATGAAGATGAGAGCACAGGTGACAAGTTCACACCTTTATGTAGGGCAGCTCTGTGCATAGCTGCAGGGGTCTGTATCATTAAAGGAATAAATGGTGGAAGTGTTGGAAATCTCTGGTCTTCACCTGTCTGCTCTGCAGAAAGCAGTGCTGGTCACGGCTGAGTAAAGACCAGCAAGCTGACAGAGAATTAAAAGATTGCACAGAAAAATTAATTCAAACTAATAAAAAAATATTGCACTTGTTAAAAGTTACGAATTAAAGCTGATGCTGAATGTGAACGAATCATCTGCAGGAAGTAAGAGTTGGGTGCTGTGCTGGTAGGTTTTGGGGATGTTTGCTGAGAAAAGAGGGGTGAGGAAGTCTGGGAACATGTGGTTTTGCTCTGACTCTGCTGGAGCAGATGTGAACAATCCATGCTCCTCTGGGCACTTCTGCTTCACTTTAGCCTCTGCCACGGTCCGGCTTTTTCCAGGGATCTTCCTCTCCTCAGAACTTTGTCATACTTTCTTTTTCCTCCTATCAGTGGTGTTTATTCTGTATTTCTTAGTTTCCTTACCTGTCCAGCCTCATGTACCTCTGCCTCAGGTTAGGTTTTGTGAAATCTGGAGAAGTCTCATCCCAGTCTAAAATGCCAACAGCTGCTCTGCATCAGCACAGCTTAAGCATGAAAGGTTCAGAATAACGTTTTCCTTCTTTAAAGAGTTAAGACCTCTGCAGCTAAACCTTTTCCTCCTAAGCTGTTTTAAGAAAGGGAGTGAGAAAAATTAAGCCTGAGACCAACACGTGGCATGGAAATGGTTTTCTGTGAATAAGAGACTTGCCCTTTTTATTCTTTCCTCCTGGCTTTTTGTACCTCTCAGTGGCTGTCTTAGATTAAATTAGTCTGCAGGACTGTGTTATTATCTCACTCCCCTCCTCCCTGCCATGCTGCGCTTTCTGTGTCCTTACAGCTCCTTACATTGCTCAGCAGAGGCTCTTTTTAAAAAAAAAAAACTAAATAAAAGTGAGAAAAATAATTGCACAATAAATGACAAGAATTACCCTGAGTACAGAGGACTGTCATATACTGCTCTTCCTGCAGGATTTACACAGCAAGTACTCATCTGATGATCCTTTCAGTTAAAGTAATATATAATACGTGTAATCTCATCTTGAAAATCACCCCCGTGAGTCTGGTCTTTGGCTGTGCTTTGCTGCCTGCTTTATCTGAGAAGTTCTGGCTCAGAAGTGGGTGTGTGACATGGTGTCCTTTTGATTATTTTTGTGTGTTTGCTTTTTAAATGTTTGAATGCAGAAGCTTTAGAATGTCTTGGCTCACTGTGAAAATGAAATTGGCAATAACATTGTTTAACAAATTTGAGAGACTTTCAAAGCTCTTCATATTGATATTGCAGATTTCGGTTATTCAAAGTGTAGCTGGGTACCCATCAGGCATCCTACATACATTAATTTTGGAAATAAGCTCATTTTAAGGTATTGTTTTCAATGCAGCCAAGCTCCTGTTTTCTTACAGAAAATCATGATGAAAGTCCCAAAGCATTCCATGCGATATAAATGGACTTGGCATATAGTTATTTTCTTGTGATGTCCAATCCAAGTTCCTGTTAGATTTAAAAGAGTTTTGATCACGGATAATGGTGTGCTGTTTACCTGAATATCTCAAGAAGCTTCTTACTCTAGTGATTTGGTTAAAATTCAGGTCTCTCTTTATCAAGTGATTTACAGAATATATTTTTAGCAAGTCAGTCCTTGAAGGCAAAATGTTCAACTAATGGCTCTTTCAATACAATATTTGTTGGCACCAGCTTGTGAAAACTGCAGGAGTTGGTGGAGATCCACTGCTGGTATCTGGTTTAAGATCTGATTTTTTCCTCTTCTCAGTAAACTATTGTGCACAATTTAGTCTTAGTTCAGACCTAGTGGTGATGACAAAGACTGTACATAGGTCAGGCTTTTAAAGCATGTCTGCAATTGCTCTGCCTTTGGGTCAGGTTCTACAAAAAATGGTCTTTTGCCCATGCAAAATGCTGGGGAGATTTCTCAGCCCAAATGAGGAATATGCTGGGTGTGACTTCTCATGTTTCTGTTGGGGGAGACAGACCAAGAGGTAGATGTGAATGTTGTATCAGAAGGTCAAATATGTTACCAGCTGGGTCGGTTAATTGTTTTTTGTGAATGTAAGAGTTGAAATACAATATTGTCCTTTCATACTATGGAACAGTCAGTATTTTAAATGCTACATTCATTGTCTCAATAGTCAACAATGAATCTGTGGTGCTTTCTATTTTTACCTTTGAGGTATTAGAGTGAACATGTTTTTCCAAACATTGGTGCTGTAAAGAAAGCATTGCTGTTTGTTACCTGTGGATAAAAGTGTCTGCATTAGTGGGGCGATGTTTTGGATACTGCTCTTTGCTGCATCACCTGGGAGAACTGGTGGCAGCAGGTTTTTTGTTCTTTCCTAGAGGAAAGTTCTGTATTTCAAGGGCATGTCTTCAGGGTCAGGATCTCTGGGGCTCTGCTTTCCTGGTTGTTTAAATTTCTATTTGGGTGCTCAGGTGCTGAGATGGGAGGAGGACAAGGAGCAGCAGAAGAGACCATTGCAGGGCTCTGGTTTATGTGTGAGAGCAAGTAGGTGGCTCATGGGTCAGTTTTGCAGCATTGATTGCAGTGGTTCACAAGTGTTTGCAGGTGAACACATTTGCTTTGCTGTCTTTTATTGCTTTTGTCTGCCAGTTATTTCCTAGTACCTGTCAGCAAATGCTGTCTCATCAATCATGTAGTTTCCAGCCTTTTCCACTTTCTCCCTCCTAGAAACTCCTCACTCCACTCAGTCTGTTCCCAGCCTCCTGGACACAGTTCATGCCCATCCCAGGCACTGTAAATGGGAAACAGAAGCTGGTCATAAAAGACAGTGAAGAAAGGTTTGTTATTATTTCCAACCTTGTTCTTTTTCATTTAGGAGGAACTATATACACATACACACACGTGTGTGTGTGTGTATGTTTGTGTGTGTGTGTATATATATATATATATATATATATATATAAAATTTCTGTGATAATCAGTGAATGCTCTTGCGTAGCCTGGAAGTTATTCTCCTTACAGTTTTGCCAACAACAATAACTGACTTAATGTTGAAATCTTTAAAATTATATGACTTCAAAATGCCATTTTCAAAACTGTCTCAAGCTCTTAGGAACTTTAATTTCATGGCATTTACTGTTTCAATATGCTCTTGAAGGATTTGGCAGGCAGACACCAGAGTTTCTAAGTCCCTTTTTCTTTAAGCTTCATGTGAAGATCTTTGGGACTCCAATTTCTAAAACTCTGCACCATGCATCTAGATGGCAAGTGATACAAAAGAATGGTATGTTTTCAAATTGTTACATTATGGAAGCATAATCAATTGATTATCATCTATTTTAGTAGTCATTTTAATCCAATTATATGTATTTTTTCATTTTAATCTTTGGCATTCATTAATGAAAACTTAGAGCGTTGCTTGTAGCCATGAAAAATTAGATCGAGTACACCCTGCCCTACTTAAACTGTGTATTAGCAAAGCTACTTTTTCCTTGAGAAATACTCTTTTTCACAGCTGACTATGACTTCCTAAATGCTTAGGAAAAAACCCTCCCTAACTGATAACCAAAAATTAATCATGGTTGGATACTTCCAGTTTGCATTCAAATAAGGTATTTCTCTGTCTAAATAAGCTTCCTTTACTTGATTATTCATATTGTAGTTCAAAATGTTTAAAAATGAAAGACAGAGTTGGATGAAATGTAGACTACTTAATACAGTGTGTATTTAATATAAAAGTCATACATTATTCATTTTTGCAATTTGAATAACTTTGAATTTAGCATCCCTGTTCTTCATCTTTTCCTTTGATGAACAATTAATTATTAAAATATAATATTGTCAGCATATGGCACAAAAATCCTTGAAAGTATCAAATGAGCTTCCTTCTCCTGCCATCCTTTGATAAAGGGATACCATATTTGTGGTTTTGCACAGAGCGTTTATCCAGTATTTTAAGTGATTCCATCTTTGTAATTAAAAGGTTACAAAAGTTAGAAATAGCTAAATTCTTAATTTTAACTGCAACATTTTTTCTTTAATTCGAGAGGAAAGCACTTTTCAAAATGTGCCTCTGCCTCCCAGGTCTTTCATGTGTAGTCATTGGCTGTTGATGCAGGGGATGTTGGCATATTCAAACACTCTTTGGGATTCATCATGGCCCACTGTGTGCTGAGTGCCGATACAGAGAGAGACAGCTCTGAAATAGAAATCCAGTGTCAAGGTTTGTGTGCTGCATTTGGAAATCAGGTCCTGTGACTGAGTTTCTAGTTTTTCTAACCAAGTTTTTCTGCATAAAAATGAGCCAATCAAATTAAGTGCGACCTTTTGCTGTGATTATGAATTCTTGATTAGAATCTCTTTGAACTTTGGCCAATCATATATATTTTAGTATTTATTATTTAAGCACACTTTTTCTCACAGAGGTATGCTATGACGAAGAAAAAATGAGGATTATTATTTGTTTGTTTCGTTTTTGGAGATGCAGGTGTGGTCGAAGTCTACTTGGATTAGAAGGAAAGGAATTGTTCACTAAGAGGTTGTGGTACTGCCGTGACTTTAATAGAATTACTCATATTTTGGAATGCTAAAAGCTATGTAAACATCTCAGACCTGTTGATATTGTGCGGAAAGTAGAAGATATCTGAAGTGTATGTATCATTGGCACCGTGCAGCAGCAGCGGAGTTAAAAAATCCCCTGATTATCAGATTGCTGCTAAGAGGTTTAGGTAACTCCTGATTTGATCAAGACTTCTAGAAGACTGTGGGATGCTGTGGAAGTGAATTCTGCAGACTTCCTCCTATTTGGAAGACGTGTGTGTCAGTCAGCAGCCCACCTGCTTCTCCCTTCTGTTGGGGCAGGGAGGGGGTGGCAGTGGGTTTGCTCAGCAGCTCTGGTGAGACAGAAAGAAGAGTTCCCTCTGCCCAAGTGAGGACTCCTGTTTTAGGCAGGCAGGATATCAAAAGCAAGGAATAGAGATGTTTGGGAGAGCCCCACGTGTCAGCCTGCCCAGAGGTAGTGAGCACCTTCGCACAGGCAGAGAGGGTGCTTCAGCCTCTGAGTCAACATGAATTGCAGAGGATAAATGCTATGGGATGGCAGGGAAATTGCCTTGCCTGCAGCTGTTCCCTCCTTTTGTTTATTTATTTTTCTTCACTGTGTTAAATATTACCAGTTTGTCACTGTTACTTGAAGGTAAATGCTTCCAGTGCTTAGGTGTGCATTTCAGGCTGTCCAAGGAGATTCTCAGAGAAAAAAAGGTTTGTCCCCAGACTGTTGAACCCTGGGAAGGACTTTCTTGGATTTGGTAGAAGAGGCAGCAGTTTTACCTGTGAAATCTATTTGTGGTGCCATGCTGGCTGTGTCTGGCAGCACCCTGGCAGTGCCAGCGTGGGTGGGTGCAGGCAGGCCCGAGCAAGCACTGCTTTGGTGTTGCTTTGAGCACCACGTTGAGCTTCAGCAGTGCCCTGTGTCCCTGCTCCTCAGCCCATCTGCCTGGCAGCTCCCAGAGAAGTTTGGCTAAGCAGCATGGCTCTGCCTCCTCCATCTCAGCAATCCACTCAGGGTTTGACTCAGCTCCTGCATCCCTTTCCGCCTCTGACAGAGATGGGACGGATACACTGCCCGATGCTCTTTGATCAGGCAGCAGTAAACAGGACCCCTGAGGCCTGGCTGTGTCCCACTGGGTTCTGTCTTGCTGCCATCAAGCTGGAGAGCCATGTACTGAGTGCTGGAACCATTGAGTACAGCGTTATTTTTGTACTGACATAAACCAGTGGGGTAGCAAGTGCATTTCACACCTGCACACGTTCAAAATAGGAGGGTCTATGTTTGGGATGGGGCTGACTAGCATTTTGGCTGCTCTTTTACTAAACAACACGTCAGCTCTTACAGAGCCTTCCTGGGAGAGGGTTTCCATTTTTCATTACATATATGATAAAAATACACTGTTGCCATTACACCTTGTTAGGCTGCTTAACAATGTGATGTCTGTTTTAAAGACACATTAAAAGAAAGTGTAATCCTGCTTGTCAATCTTCCCTGCAGAGAAGGAGACCTTTCTGGATCCCTTTGTGCTGAGGGAACTTCTGCCAACGTCGCTGGGGAGCTACTACCGCTACACAGGTTCCCTGACTACTCCCCCCTGCAGCGAGATCGTGGAGTGGATCATATTTCGGAAGCCTGTGCCCATTTCTTACCATCAGGTGTGTTTGTTTTGTCAGTGAAGCCCATGTCTTAATTTGCCCTCCTTAAGACTGTTTTCAAAACCCACTGGTTTAATTTGGAGGACACAAATGTTTCTATTGACAAAAAAGGAAGTGTCGGTGATCTTTTTTATTCTCTTAAGTAATACTGTTTCTGAACAGGAGCCATTAGTCTTGAGAAGATGGTACAACATGAAACCCAGTTTCCTTTCAGTGATTTATTTGGTATTGTTTTTGTTAAGATTAAATTAAGCCATGGTGTAAATACTTACATAGAGTTCCTTTTTATTCTTTTCAGTTGGAACTTTCTTTTCAAAGTAAAGTGAGTGGTTTCAGTTCTGCTCAGATTTAGTAATTTGAACTAATTACATTTAAAAATACATCTTTCCATTAATTCTCCATGCTTAACTGTTTTTATAACACAGTAATGCTGCCATTATGTGCTGAGAGAGCTGGTGCACAAATCTTTAAAATTAGCACATAGCAGCTTTTAATGCAAATAGACACAGTGTCTGGAGTTTGAAGAATTATCTTAATAAAGCAATGTCTAGATGAAGTCAAATGTTTGCCAGTTCAGTGTATTTTGACATTGTAAGACCGTTGTCTTTAGAAAGCCGACCTGCTGGGCTTAGTCTTGACTCTTACTCGTCTCTCATAAGCCACTGAAAACAAACTTTTTACATACACTAATTCTGTAAAGTGCACATGAACTGTTCACTGGGTGATCCTGACTGACAGATGCTGTGCTCAGAGGTTTCAGAAGTATGGAAGGCACTTGCCATACCCCTGCTCCAGGCTTTTTTTCCTGTTTTCTAGATCTCATTGCTTCTCCCATAGACTCTTTCATCTTTTTTTGACAGTCTGTGTTCAAAATCAATTGCAGTGCTTCACCTGAGGCCCTCCAGAGGCTGAGGGACATGTCAGTATTCATGTCTCCAGCCATCCATCCTGGTGTTATTTTGCCTGTTTCACAATAGTGTGATGGTACTGCCCGTGTTCAGCTCCTGGTCAGCAGGAACCGTTTTGCTGGAGGCTTTCCCTGGAGCTCTCTGGCAGTGCTGAGCACATCGTGCCCCCAAGCAGCCCCCAGTTCTGGCTGGGGCCTGGGACTCTGCACATGGTCCTGTTTGAATCAGACCCTTTGTTTTTTTCAGGCTATTTCTCTGATTGTCAAGATCATTTTGAATTCTGTCCTTGCCTGCAGGATACTTGCAATCCCTTGTAGCTTTTCACTACATCAATAAGTTTACTGTTTATTATTTGGTGGCTGCAAGGCCTGGCCCACACTCAGTTTTGTACCCTGTGTGCACATCAGGTGGGTCACAACTTCTTTTTTCTATTTCAACAAATGCAAATAAAATGGTAAATACCAATTTCAGCTGTCAGTATAAAGGTACTTTATCCTGGCATAGCTCCTTTCCTGTGCTGTACTGCGCTGTACTTACAGAAGTAAGTGTGCCAAATCAAGCCTTTAAAATTTGGCGTTGTGCTGCTCTGTGCATGTGTGTGTGGTTGAAGGGCTGGGAATTCTGTGTGTAGACAGACTTTCATTGATACTACAACACATGTGGAATAAATAACAGTATTCTCCCCTCCCTGGCAGCTCTAGATGTGTGTGTTTTAAGAGCCTGCCACCCTGCCACTGCTATGATTATTATTTGTTCCTGTAACAGAAACAGTGTAACATAATCCATTGCCATAGTTTAACCTTCTTTATCACAAACCCCATGAAGCAGCCTGTAATCCCAGGGGACAACAGTGATATTGTTTAAGCTTTTTTACTGTTCCAATTAAAGTCTTGCTTTTGTGCAAAATACCTTGCTGGAAAAAGGACAGTATTGAAGTGGTCCATTTGTGGAGGCTTCTCTATTTTATTCTCAGTCCTCTATCATCATCATCTTCCCTGATAATTGGACAGCAAACCAGGACAAGCTGTGTCACCCTGCAGATGCACTGTAAAGCTAAGTGCATTCAGTGACACAAAACATGGCATTATCTCTCGTAATGCATACCTCAGAGTAGCTCATTGTGCTTATAACAGTTTCAGTATTTTTAATTGCCATTTGTATATCCAACCCTTAGAAAGCTACACATCAGGCTTTAATGGTTTGTAATTGCATGACTCGGAGTTTTAGATCAGGTTTCCCTGTATCTACAATAGTCTTACAAGAGCTTTTAATTTCTTCTTCTGAACAGGAGCTCTTGTACTCTTTGAAGAGCATGAATGTAGCTCCTTGACTGCAGATCTTAGAATATAATTTTTTTCTGGCAGCTATAGAGAAATTAATCTCATTTGTCTTAGATAATATTTTTATAGTGAAAGTGAGGTTGAAATGGCTTATATGTACTTCAGCACATAAAAAGTGGAAGGTTAAAAATCATATTTGAATTGGCAGTTGTTAAAATGCAATTACATCTCCCCAAGGTAGCATGGTAGAAGAAAATATTTTAGAAGTTCTCTCTGAAAGTTTAAAAATTCGATTAATGTCACAGATGTCTAAGCCTAGAGACTTGACTTCAGAGAAGTAGTTACCACCCGAGTTCTTGCGCTTTTACAAAGTCACCTTAAGCCCTGTTACCTGGCTTCATCAAAACTGCTTCCAGTGCATGAAGTGTAAAAGTTATCTAAATAGGCACGAGAGTTTTGATCTGTTCTTTTATAGAAGGGTGTAGCAGGATCATCTGTTTGGTTGGGTTTTTTTTTTTAGACAAAAGTGTAAGTCAGTCCCTTTACCCCTTTTTTAATCCATCCTCCTATGCTTTTGAGGGGGTCCTGCTAATAATTAGGAAATGGCTTTTGAAATTTTTCAAGATGTTTGTTTGAAAGAATCAGAAACACAATTGTGTTGAGAACCTGGGAATAAGGCATTCCTGTAAGATGCAGGAAAAAAAGTACAATTCAAATCCTACCATCTGCACCTGCAAGCCTGGAAGCAGCACCTGAGCTCTAGAAGCAGCACCTGAGGTCTGGAAGCGGCACCTGAGGTCTGGAAGTGGCACCTGAGGTCTGGAAGTGGCACCTGAGCTCCCTGCCTGCGATGGGAACTGGTCATTGGTGGTCACCCCTCCCTACTTGTCCCCTGCTGTCCCTCTGCTGAAGGGGGCTCAGATTACCATTTTGAAGGGAGATTAATAGTGGTGCTGAGTGCCTCATGAGTCAGTGGACGATGCTTAACTGCTCTATTAGACACTGCTTTGATTATTTTTATCAGTTCTATCAACTGAGGCTGCCATGATAATTCTTCCAGTTGTAGGGTTTGGGGCTCACATCCTTCTCCAGAGCTTGTAGAGCAGACACACTTAATGAAAAACATGTACGTTTCAGTGAGCTGTCATTAAGCTATGAATGTAACTCAAGTCCCTTTTAGAAGTCCTGGGCCAGATTCTGTGCTCCCAAAATCCATACTATCAATATGTGTAACTGATGTGATGCAAACATTATCAGGAGTGATTCCTTCTCTGCTCTGTCTTGCTCAGTCTTTCCAGCAGCAACATAACTAATTCTAGTTCTTGTCCTGAATGATAACAAGGTAACAGTAAATGCTGTACCAACCTCGACAGCTGTGAGAAAAACATTAGCTGAAAATATTTTCACCTTAGTTTGCTAAGTTTTTTTTCTAAGAAACACTAAGATACAAAGTAACAGAAAAGTTTTCCAATTACAGTTCTTTCTTACAGGTTAATACGTTTTCTTATAAATAGCTCAGATCTGAATCCAACAGAAGAAACTTATTCCCAGAGGAGTATATGCTAGTTGTGCCTAAAAGTGCTGCATGAGCTGTCTGTGAAGCTCAGCCCAGCAGCTAAACTTCGTAAGGTATTCGGAGATAAGGAAGCATTGCCTTATCCAGGCAAAAGCTCTTGGTGTGGAATGACCTAGAAGCACTTTTTGATGCGATACTGTGAAACAAAACGGTGCCAGCAGTGAGGAGGGTTTGGCAAGACTGTGTCACACACAAAGTCCTTCCAGAAAAGGGGTCTAAGGGCAAATGTTTCTTTGCCAATGACAGACATCCACAGATTCTAGAAGGCCTTCTCCCATGTTGGGCAGGATAAGCCCTGTGTCGAGATAAGGTGGTCAGCAATAATTTCAGTGGGCAGTGCAGCTTCCCATGTGGTTTTATCAGTCTTGGCATCAACATTTTACTTCCTCCCATTTTACTGTCTTATCAGCCACCCAGATTTCACCACATTGTTTTTCTAATTAATGTCCCTTCTCTCCCCTGCGTGATGGCTGCAATCAGCTGGAGGCATTTTACTCCATCTTCACCACTGAGCAGCAAGACCATGTCAAGTCCGTGGAGTACCTGAGGAATAACTTCCGACCACAGCAAAGCCTGAACAACAGGAAGGTATCCAAGTCTGCTGTGAAGGATGCTTGGAACCAAGATATGACAGACATCTTGGAAAATCCGATCAGCACAGAAGCTTCCAAAGGTAGATGATATTTCAGAATTTTACACTTGACTAATAGGAGAATTTTTTCTGTGTACTTTGTCATCAAATGGTGTCAAGAGCAGCTGTGAGCTATCAAAGAAATAATGCAGGTTGTGTAGGTATTCCTTGTGAGTAAATTAATTCTGCTTATGGTGCAATACCTGTAGAATTCGCTGTCACAAGGTGCCATGACAATACAGCCTTAGAATATGCAGGTCTCAAGGCCACAAAATATGAATCTCAAACTGGCAATGTCCCTGTTTCTGCCAACTGGCTGTAGGGCCTTGGAGATGCCTGACAGAAAGGGAAAACCAAAGGACCAAGGTCAGAGGTAAAAATTCAGCCCCATTAGCGCTGACACATTGGGTGTTTGAATGGAAATAGAGTCACCAGATGTAGTTATGGGTTTCATTTCTCCAGTAATAAGACTTCTGAAGAACTGTTGACCTTTTAATTCAATGTTTGTATCAGTCTGTTGGTAATGGTGACAGGAGGAAAAGAATCTCTTCCTTTTAGGCAGGTGATTTTCTAATGTCTTGCTGAAGTGTTTCATGTGCCTTTTTGTAGAGCAGCTGGCGCTCGCTTCTGTCAGACACCAGATAATGAGCTGGATGGAGGGGGGTGGGAAGGAGGTTGCTGTCGCACTGGCACAGGCAACCCTGGCTAAAGGAGCACATCAGAAATTCTGAGAGAAATGTGTTCTGGATAAAGTAAGACTAGAAATAAATATCAAATAAATTTTCTACTTTTATTTGCCTTTATTTTATTGGCTGGTGTTATTTATAGGTAGAAGAAATGACACATACTTTCCCGTCTTCAGTCTTGCAAAGTGCTTGGTGCTTAACCAGTAGAGGTAAAGAGGAGAGGGGCAGTTTGCCAGAAGGAAACAGCTAAGCAGATTTACAAGCTCCCCTTTTTTACCTGGTGTTTTCACCTGGCCAGGCACAGAAAGTGCAGATTTTAGAGGATGTGAATCATGAAAACAGCTGCATTCAGCAACCTCACCCTCCCAAGAGAGTGCTAGGAGAGTGTATTTCTCAGGGCTCATTATTCTCTGAGCATGCTTATTTATATATATATAATATACACGTACACAAATCTCATGGACTTTAAAGGCAGCTTCGGACAGAGAATTTACATCAGAAGTGAGAAGAAGATCTTGGGAATGAAGAAACCCTGCTATGCTTGGATGCTCTGATTTGTAATGTTCAATCAGTGTTGTAACAGCAACATGTGTCAGTAATTTCTTTAGTTATATCCTCTGTACATATTATTTACCCAGAACAGTGATGAAAGTTAATGGGTTACATTATGTTAAAAGTGACAAAACTGACTAGTTTTTATTTTGAGTGCAGCCAAGGTGCCTCTGGTACAACATTCAACAAGATTTAACCGCTTTGGCCACACACCTGCATATTCCTCACTCGCTGGATCGTTTTTAAGATTATAAAGAATCTTTGGGTTATTTTCACCACCATAATAAATAACTGAAACCCGCAATTTTGTCAGAGCATTACAAACAGTGAGATCTGTAGTTAATGGGCTGATCTTGAATTTGGAACTATTGAGACCAAAGGAGCACCTTGAATAACTGGAAAGATTCACCATGACTTTGATCTTTAAGAACCAAGCGCACATGGCTTAGTTATCATGAGGTGAGGCAGTCTACAGGAGCAAGGGAGCAGCACAACCATTAGTCCATGTTTATATGATTTGGTTCTCAGCACTGGTTTCCCGAGCAGGTTCTCTGTGGGTCCTCTCCCATCAAGTTCAGGTACCGTAATGCTCTGTACTTGTGCCTGTCTGGGAATTTGAATTTATGACAAGAGAGACCTTCATGTGGGGGACATGCATTTCCCATGGTCTGACAACATTCAGCATGCCATCTAATGGCAGGGATGATGCTGGAGGTGGCGATTTCTCTCTCCCCTGAGCTTTTGCTATAGGAGGCTAATGGCTGGGCAGCTGGTCGTTTTGTACCAGGTCTGTCAGCTTGTCACTTTCTGGGTTGTGTGCACAACAGAGGATACTGAAAATACGTGCATTTTTTCGTGAACTTAAATAGGTTGGCGCAGTGTTGCTGACACAAAATGGATTGTAGTATATCCTCCAAAGGTTACAGGGATGCAATATAGCTGTTCCAGAAGTATAAAAACGTGGATGTTTCTGGCCCCTTTTTTGACAGAGGTGAACAGTGATCATGTGTCTGGTCCACTGCATATTCTGAACTACTGACATATAAATGAAATGAGTTGAAGTCATAATACTTGAGTGAAAGCAAAACCTATTGTTTATTCTGCTAGTAAATATAGTTCCTCTTTATACAGTGTCATTCATGCAAAAGTACTGAGGAACCGAGAGCATGGAGTGCTTTCCAGGCAGACAATCTTGCATACAAGTATAGAAGAGTGTAAGGTTAGCATAACAAATTTATTTTATGCAGATTCTTCTGCAAACCTCCTGGTTGCACCTCAATGCTTTCCACATTGCATTAGGCAATGTGACCAATGGCTGTCACATGTTGACTCTTGTCTGCCCTCCCTGTTCCTGATTTGTGTGTTGTAGAAAAAGGCAAGGTCACGAAAATGTGTCTTTTACTTGCTGCAAGGTGATATGGTGTGTGATGGTCTTCAGCTCTGGAGGGGAAGTTGGGGTTTGTTTGTCGGTGTGAATTTTTGCAATTTGTTTCCTCTGTCACACTCTATTAAGTCTGTGTGCAGTATTGCTAATCTGGAAAACAGGGTAGTGTTCATTATGTAAGCCTTTCTTATTTTGGAGGAAAATGTGCCCAGAACAATTTGCATAATGTTCAGAACAATTTTCAGAATTCCCTGGTGAATAGGGGATTTCAGATCAACACAAAGCTCTGCAGCTCTGCAGTGGTCCATTGGCAAACGTGCCGTCCTGAACAGTTTGATACCAAAGAGGAGTGTATTTTCTCTCAGCTATCAAAGCTATCTCAGGTCACAAAACTGTGACCAGTAGCATAACCTGCAGATACACTGGAGGAAAACTTTCTTGCTTTATACTAGTTCTCTGAGTATTTCCTTAGCAAAGTCCCAAAAGTGGTGGCATTTGCTAAACAAAATGTCTTCTGGGAAAGGCTATTTTAGGTCAGTGCATTTGGATCCAGTTTGTTAACCAGTGTGAATGTTACCAGCCTTTTGCTTTGCGGTTACTCTCCTCCCCCTTCTCCTTTTTTTAATTTTAAAGAGGCAGTGAAGAGAGGGGCATTGTTTTCAATCATCAGAATACAGGATGGTGAAATACTTCAGCTAATTTGAAATAGGACTAATTTTTCACTTACAAGCAAAAACTCCAGATTTTCTTTTGTGTCAGAGTTTAACAAGAGTTTTCCTTTATTCCTTTATCTCATTCCTTCCTCCTATTGGCAAAAGCTGATTTAAAACAGTTCTCTTGAGGACTGCTTTAATGTATGCATTAAAGTCTGTATGCCTGGAATGAAGGCATCTGCATAAGACCTTTGCTGAATCAGAGCCCATGAGCTCAGCCTAATTTTTAAGTTGACCCTGGAGCTATTTCAAAAAACCATACAAATGATGTGTAAAGATCTTATTTCTGAAATAACCATTCAGGTTAAATACTGTTCAGCTATGTAATTGTAACAACTGGTGGGTTGATAATAAACCCTTGTACAGTGATATTTTTTTAGGAAGATGAAACTTTCAGAGATCCAACCTATACAGTGGATCATGCTGTTAAATGAGGCAGATCATCATTTAACAAAAGGGCTCACCCATGTTGCAATACTAATTTATGTAAAGTTTTGAAAAGTTAGAGGTTCTCTGTACAGACTTTCTAAGCCAAGAATGCATTTGTAAGGAATTAATCAGGTACAGTAATCATCAGTGACTGTGGCAGTGTCTGACTTTTTTGGACAAGACAATCTCTGTTAAAATTGCCTCCTTTCTTCTCTGGCCTGTCCTCTGTGGCTCAGGACTGTGTTGCTCTGTCATATATTGTGCTCCTGCAGCTCCTGGGCTGCTTTCAAGCAGCTCTGCTAGAGGGATTGATAATTATTTATTGGTTTAATAGTGTACATTGCTCTTCAGGGACAAACAGAATTCTTATATAAAAGTCCATCCAGTTCAAGGATCTGGATCTGTAGGACCCTTGCTACTCTCACATGTTGTCCCATCAAGCAGAGCTGTATTTACAAAACATTACCTGCTTTAGTAAAGGTGTAGGCATGGAAACTCAGGAGGAAAAGGTGTTTCATTTCCTTGTTTCAGGAAGTACCCCTTGTGCAACAATACTTGCCCATTTTATTTTGCTGCTGATTACATCAAATGTTGTTTCTTTCTCGTTATGTTTTTTTTTAAACTCAAAAACCCCTTTAACCTTTCTATCTCATTAAATGTGCTGCACGCCTTAGAACACTTAAATAAGCATCCCATGTGAGGGGCTCTTGACATCAGAATTTTCTTTCACAGATGCCTGACTACTTTCCCAAAGGTGTCTGATTACTCTTTGCTGGAGTCTCAAATAATGCTGTTTCCCATCAGTGGGATTTTGCCTTAGAGTACCATCTGTAATTATGATCCTAGCCTCAGTTAAATAATGAGCAGTCATAAATTCATTCCAGTAAAACCTAGTTTTGGATTCTAAATTAACAGCTGGGACATTTCTCTAGTACTGTACAGGTGATCATTTTCCTTACTGTTTTTTGTTACGTGGTAGTAATTCACAGTTTGGAAGTCCTTTTAATTTAATGCCACTAAAACATGGATAGAAGATATTTTTTGATTTTCCTCCCTGCATGTTTTGTGCTGGAGGCATGGCTCAGGCCATCATCCTGCAGCCAAAGTATTGCACAGCTCAATCAAAGCAGTTCAGTTCTTATTTACCATTTCATGGCTCCTGATGTCAGAAATGAGACTACAGCCTTCTGTAAAAGTACTGCCTTTTTGCACAGCATAGAAGTGCACCTCCCATGCAGCAGCATCCAAAGGTCCAGAGATTCAGTGCACTGTCATCAACACTTTGAGGCAGATTGTTTAGAGCACTGGCCAGCAGTGTTTCTGAATGAGAACAAGTTATTTGTCTCATTTATAGCCTCTGTTATTACTCCCAGTAATTTGTTTTTGCTTTCTAAATGCCCATGTTTTATGAAAACTGTCTCAAAACAACTTTGCAGTCTCTTCATGTCCTCGGATTCTCTCTGGGAGTCCAGAAAGAGTCTTAGGCAGAGAAGTTCTACTCTTGTTGAAGAATGTCATTTTTATGTTTTAGTCAAACCTAAATTACTAAAAAATACTCAATAGTAATATGTAATCTATCCAAAACAACAACAAAGTGAAGGTAAATTTAAAATGATTCATTATTGAAAATTTAACTGAGGATGGCTAAAGCAAAATTTAGCTATTTGTTTTCTTTAAATATCTCAGGGAGAATGGAAATAAACAAGAACCTCTTTTAGTTAATTTACAGTATGTAAATTACCATTAGCATTGATTCCTTTTTGTCCTTTGGAAGAATCTTGGAAGATTTCTTCATGGATTAACAACTCCTTCCTGGTTTCCTTGGGTAACTGGGCTTTACCTGTTTGCTTTTTGATTTCATTTTGCTTTGCAAGTTATCCTTTCCCAATTCTATTCCCCTTTAATCAGGTGATCACCCTACTAGGTGTGGTGCAACTGAATTAATGTCTCATCATTAGGACTTCTGTTGGTGTAGCAGCCTGGCTTGAAGCAAAAGGTCACACTTGAGGGTGGTGACACTGTTCTGTTCATTGCTTGCCCTGCTTCTTTGCTCTGCAGACCTGCCCATCTGCCGCTGCCTCCATGCTCCAAGTAAAGGTACTCACCTGCTGCTGCAAGAGTCTCTTTTTGAGCCTCAAGTGGCTCCTGAATGCACATTTTAAGCAGAAATCAGTGTGCTCCATCTGCGTATTTTTTCTCTTCCACCTCAGCCCTGTCTTGCTCTGCAGCACTGGCTGGGTCCTCATGTATGCAGTTGCCTTGGAGAGTATCCTGCAAAAGCAGGAAAGGACAGACTTCTGCCTTCCAGGGAGTTTCAGGTCAGGTGGAACACAAAGCTTTTCATTGAAAAAACTGACCCATTTTGAGAGGGAATGAGATGCAAAAAGATGTGGTACTTATACCTGACAAAGGTGTCATGCTTCCCTTGCAGTGGCTGTGTTCTGCAGAGTTCTGTTTTACACCTGTAGTAACTTCTGTGTGGTTGTAATGTGAGGAGTGTGTGTGTCTGGGCCTGAATGTAGTAAACAACTTATCAATAGATTTATTAATAAGCACTAAGTCACTGCTTACACTTCTTCAGAGATTATAAAGGGTTCAAACCAACAGAGCAAGAGGAATTCAGTGTGAAAGTGTAGGTGTGGTGTGGGTTCACAGCTGCCACTAAAGCTGGAAGAGCTGAGCTTGATATTTTATTCCATTTATACCTGGAGGGAATTCCTTTCTGCACTGCCTACCTGCTGGCCCAGCTGTTGAGCCCGCAGAAGTACTAATTTTAGTTCGACCCATGAGTGCCTGCAGCTCAGCCTTTGTGTTGGAAAAAGCCTCCAGAAACTATGAAAAGAAAACTGCTTTCCTAATCTGATTTTGGGCATCCCACAGGCATGTGTTGGGAGGCTCTACCAGCCCTGTTGGCTTATCCTTCCTACGCTCCCAGTCCAAACAACCCTCACCAGAATACTGGAAGGGTCACTTGGTTAACATGGCAAATATGTGTCCTTCTGGCAGGAAATCCTCCTTTCTCCCCATTGGTGCCGTTTGTGCTCCTGAATGTGATCACACATGTGGCACAAGCATACTGTGTAAATAAGGGCACAGGTGTACATTTGAAACACAAGTCACACATGGATGTGTGCAATACAAACACAAAACTTGCAGGGCAGGTCCTTGTGGGACATCAGTTTAGCCCAGCATGGCATCTGATGGTGCAAGGCTGATCTGCACTGCTAAGGACTCAGACCACAACTGTAGAAGCACTGTTTGTGAAATATGTGAAATACTAAGGTGCAAACACACAGTCCATGCCTTTCAGTAAAACAGGATCTGTTGCTGTGATACCATGGAAATTTAGGTGCTACAAAGCCATACAGCTATTAATCCAAATGCAGATTGTGTCCACCTTGGGAAATGGGCAAGCAACAGAGGGTCAAACACCAGCTTGTCCAAACCCCCTCTGTCAGAGGGACTCATGCACCCATTTGCTCATGAGGTTATTTCTCAGGGCTCATATAACAAATGTGGCGTCTGTTGGTGTCCCTTACACCTCAAGAAACAACCTTGTCTGTTTGAAACCTGTGGAAAGTAAGAGCAGGGAAGATAAATAGTCTGTCTCCTAGCTACATTCTGCCTGTGGATTGAAGTAGATCAACACAAATATTTGTGTGTACAGCATGCTCCAGAGCCTGCCAATGCCTGCTGGCAAAGTGCAGGCAAAGGTAAAGGAAAAATGTGTGCTACTCTTTAAAGCAATTATCCTTATGTATTAATAATGTTATGTATAAGCACTCTGAAAAATCAACAATGTACACTAAAGCAAAGCAAAAAAACTGCAAACATTTAGTAAAAGGATAAGGGGGAAAATGTTATAAGTATGCCTCTTAGCATTCTCTGATATATTAAAGCCTGTGTTGTCTCTGCATATGATCTTCGTAGTTTATTTGTTATCCTTTGGGAGCACAGCCCTTGCTGAACTCTGGGATTGAATCCGACAGCCCAAAGCATGCTCGTGTTTATTATGGGTCGGAGTGTCTTCCCAAGCACCTCTACTGAGTCACACCAGTTCAATGTAGCTGAATCTGGCCCTGTATTACTTCCCTTACCATGGGACTGAAAGGAAGTGTGAGTTTTCTCATTGCAGCATAACCCATACTTTTGCATTTCAGGGTTTATTTGAAGTTTTGAGGATCAAATAATTAGAAGGAATATATATGTGTATGTATATAGGTATGGATGTAGTTGAAAGTATTTTTCTTCTCTTTTCTGTTGGTGGCATTGCTTTTTTCTTGTCTGCAGTCAGGTTCCTGGGGGTGACAAGGCTGACTGAACTTGGTGCAGTGTTTTGGCAATAGCACAGGCACTGATCACAGCTTTCAGCCACTCTGAAATCATCTGGGATGCCTGTGGCTGAGTTGGGTGTCATTACAGGAGCAAGTGGTGCATCTGTCCTGCAGGACTGGCCCTTCCGGCTCCTTCACAGGGCTGGGCCAGAGGGGAAGGAAACACCGTCTCTCCCCCAGGAACTTGTTGGCCACCAACTTGTTTGCCCCTATGGGGAAGAAATACATGAAGCCCTCATACTGACCTCTCAGTTTCTCTTCTTCTGAGCATGAGGGAAGAAATGCCCCAACTACCTTCTTTGTGCTCCTGCTTTGTACAGGAGAGACACTGTTCCCTGCCACTAATCCTGTTGAATGAATCATCCTGCATATCCAGACTAGTAAGAAAAAGAAATGAGGCCTCTCTCACCTTACAGCCAGGAGCTGCCTCCCAGAGCAAGACAAGACCCTTGTCCCTGTCTTCCAGTTACCACTGAGCAGCACTGAGCCAGTAACATGCTATGGGCACATCCTGATGTTGGTGTTTCCCCTTCCATGTATGAATTGCCTTAGAAGATCCCTGTGCATGTCACCACAACGGATTCAGGATCTCACTGTCATGTTGCTTTTCTGTGCCGAAAATTGTCAGGGCTTCAGCACACAACGTGTATCCCACGGCACCAAGGAGAGGAACAGCAGTTTTGCATTGCTGAAACACGCAGCAGGAGGGAGAGAGTGGGATTTTTCAAAGGAGGGCATAGCACAGCTATAAATAACAGCCTTTAAAGTGGTGACATTTTTATGCATGGACAAGCTAACTTAGAACATTTTTAGAGGATTTTATAAATCCCGCTGAGCCCAGTGGAACTAGATTTGTCTTAAGAGGACGTATTTTACAGGGAGAAAGTACACAAGCCATAACTGAATATACAGTTCTTGCACTCTCTCAAAGTTTCCCTAAATAGGTCTTTTCATAACCACAGGTAGCATATGCAAAAAGCATGATGAAACCCAGAAAGTTCAGCTGGTGTTGCATTTCTGTCTTTGAAAGAGAAATACAGGCTGCTTTTAAGGAACAGTATTAATTTTAAAAGCTGTAATATTCTCTTACATGCCCTTTCTGCATTCATGGGTTTGTCTTAGTATCAGCAATTACTTTTTGCAAAACAATAAGCCCCTTTTTTTGTCTTTCATCTCACTGAAATGGAGCTGCCAGGAGCTTTTGGATTAAGCTTTATCAGGCTTTCAGTTAGGAAAGCTTCGTGGAGATTACGTAGCCAAATACAACATACAAATCAAATTATGGGAGAGATGAATGCAGAATTGTTAAATTAATTTAGTTTTTAGTTCCAGCCCACTGGAATGTTTTTAACATGAAGAAAATAATTCTCTGCTATGTGGCTGGCCAGCCCAGTGCTTAGGACTGCATCAGCATGCTGCATTCATCTGCCAGTGGCAAACAGGTTTTCGCCAGGCTTGAGTGAGCCCTGGAAGATGAGGCTGGCTAAGATGCTGGATTCCCCCTGCCTTCCCCAGTGGGCTGATCTGCAGAGAAAAGCCTGGGTCCAGCTGCTGGGCAGCCCCACACATGGCCAGCAGCTGGTAGAGCTACTGAGGCTGCCTGAGTTGGGTCAGAGGGGCTTCCTCCAGATGCACCCACGCAATTCTCCTGCCTCTGCAGAACTTTTCCAGAAGGCATGAGCCAGCTTGTTTGCCAGGTTCACTCAGTTCATGTCATCCCTGACAGGAAGGTGAGGGTGTTTTTCCTTTCAGGAGGTCCAGGGCATGTCTGTGCCTGCAGTAAGGCATGACCATGGTACTGCAAAGGCTCTTGCCTGTTCAGTGCCTCTGAGATGTGGCCTGGTTGCCCCAGCCGGAGGTTTCTGCTTCCACAAGTCTTGGCACAGGGCCACTAACCCAGGATACAGTGGCTTTGGTGTCCTGCCAGACCTATGTGGGTATCCTGTGCTCAGGACTGCACATACCACAGAAAGATATCCTGAAAGCCCCCACAATGTTTTATTATCCCTCAGGATTGGAATTTTAAGGAGGGCATTAGTAATATTTTTTTCTAAAATTAGCTGAGGTGCTATTTCAGTGTGGAATAATGCTGGGTTTTGGGTTGGGGTCTTTTTTTTTTTTTTTCCTCAAGAAATCATGAATTCACAGGCTTTCTTTTTGCTTATTAAGCCTGGTTTTGTTAAAAAAAAAAAAAAGGAAAAGAAAAGCTTGTGTTTCTCTTTAGTCTGTCCTGATTAAACTTCCCCTTCCCTGTCCCAGCCTCTTCCTGCATTTCTCTCTCTTCTTCAGCTGCACATTTTGCAAAATCAGTAGAGGTCCTTTAGCCTGTGATTCTTTTAATCTTCTTTGAAAAATCCAAGGCACAGAGTATTGAAAGAAAAATTAGATCTCTGGGAAATGCCAGTTGTTTTATAGATGGTCAAATCATTGCACTTTTTTCTTTGCCTTTCAGACATTCACTATGTTATTATGTATCACTTTAATTAAATCATCAAATTGAATTATTGGATCAAATGTTTCTTTATTCCATTGTGTCCTAAGCAGGTTTAGTTAAATTAATGAAACCATGTATTTCATTTTATAAAAAATTATTTCTTTTTTGCCCATTCATAAGTTGTTTAAAAAAAATGTGGTTGAACAGAAAAGGTTGGTTAATACTAAATTACTTCAGGTACTACTCTGTGCCTTGGAGTAAATTGAGCCAAGTCATATTAAGTCACAAATACTTTGTAATATTTACTGTGAAATCCCAGTATGGTAAATTCAGCCTCATTTTAGCTTGCTGTGAACAAGGCTTGTCCTCAGTGAAGTCACTGGTGTCACTCAGGTGATTAGAAGTGCTCATGACCTTCTTGGATCAGGGTGCAGGGTCAGGGAGGGTCTCCTGACTCTGAGCCTGTGAGTCTCCTATTCGCCTTGGGAGATACCCACTTCTCTGGCTGGCATGGGCTGTTCCAAACAGCATCCAGGCTGGCTGCAGAGAGTGGCACAGAATGGGGGGCAAGGCAGCCCCCTCTCCCTGGGGTGGCTTGAGGTCCTTGTATAAAAAGCAGCTGGCCAGACATCGTTCAGAGGGCTGGTGCAATTAAGATAGATCTCTCTGTCTCTCAGGAAGGTTACTTGCTTGAATTATTTCTAAAACAATTTGATGCATGATTACTTTAAATACATAAATCTCTGCATGTCCTCCTGGAGGACAAGGACTGGGTAAGAGTTTTAGGTCTGGGTGGTCCTTCACCCTGGGCTCCTATCTCTTGATGGGATTTGATTAGGTGGAGTGATAAAGGCTGGCCTGGCATTTTGAAGTGTATTCTGTGATGACAAAGGGCATCAAAGAGGGCAGTTATGATTTATTGGTGCAGTTATCAATAAACAGTGATGTCAAGGAGAATTGATCTGACCATCTCAGCAGAAAGAGGTGAGCATGGAGAGGCATACCAAGAATCAGGAAGCTCTGTAAATAGTGATAACAGTGATACGTAAATAGTGATAATGGCTTTCAGCTGTCCCCTCTTGTCTAGGTCCTGGCCACCTTCATGCTGTACTTTGGGGGGCCAAGAGGGAGCCAGAGGGAAGGTGTCTGCAGGCAGCAGACTGTGGTGTGGCTTCCAACTTTGTGGCAATGACAGCAGAATGCTCTTTTGATCCCTTCAGCTCAGTGTAAATGGAAACTCACATACATTTATCCAATGCTTTGAGGTACTGTAGGGTTTGTTTGTTTTGCTGGATCATCCTTCTGGGTTGAGCAGAAGGATCTACTGCAAAACTGCAGGATTGCCACCCCTCATGGCAAGAGCAAACATCAAAGATTTCTCCTGCCCAAGCATATTTCTGCACTTTATGTTGTCTTGTTCAGCTAGCTACAAAATATGACTTATAACTGCACAAATGCATTTGACAGGTATTTTTCTATTGTACTGGTAATATTGGTATTTAAAGCATTTAATCATTTTTATTTAAGAGCTGTAGCTATTTCAGTAATGTGTCATGAGCTGCATGGCCAACCTGCAAGTCCAGGCACCGGAATAGACATTCTCCCTTTCAGTGCTGCCAGGACTCTTTAGAAGTGAAATAATGGCCAAATATACACACGGTCACATACCTGCAGAGCACAAACAAGCTCCATGTGTTGGCTTTAAGAGGAAAAGTCGTACTGGGAAAAATAATTCTGCAAACAGTGTCATCCTGATGGACTGGGTGACACTTTGCCTTTCCCTGGCGGAAGAGACCAGTTCCTTTGCCATGGCACATGTGTTTAGGTATCGTTGCAAGTGATTTTCCTTGGTTCAGGGTTTATACTGAGAAAGAGAATGTGAGAATATGCCCTGAATTGAATATTTTAAACTTGATTTTTAAAGCTTGGAAAAAATCTATACTCCTTATAGCTGGGAAGGGGGTGATGCAGTTTTCCCACAGCATGTGAGTGCCATCTAGTGTTGTGCATCCGCACCCGGATCTTTCCATGGCAATTCCTTGAAAAGTGTTTCTTCAGCACTGCGAGAGGACTGTGCACACCTCACTCCTTGAGGGGCCAGGCTGGATTTGTGCCTGGGCTTGGTCTGCCCTGCAGAATTTTGGGTTTGGTACTGCTGGAAGCAGAAGCCGTGTTTTTCCCAGAGGTTAAGCTGTCCTCGTGCTGATATCCCCGCTGACGTAAGCATGGCTGAGAAGTGACTTGTGTCTCCACGCTGCAGGCAGGGTTAAGAAGGCAGGGCTGGCGGGGGGTTCCTCTACCTGCTCAGAGGCCATGGCCAAGCCCATCTTCCCTGTGCTGGTGATACATTACTGATAATCTGTTGAGCATCTTTGAAGGAAGATATACACAAAGAGGAGCATAAAATAATTGTAAAAATGTACTAGGTTAACAGGAGAACATTTACTGACCCAGTAGTGCCACATTTTCAGAGGTTTCAACTCTTTCCAGGGCCGGCAGAGCACCTTGGGGTATTTACCCCTTACAGAGCAGCAGGGTGTGGATGAGGGAAGCTGTGGATCGGGTCCACTGTATTTCTTAATGTTCCAGTGCAGAGCTCTTAATTCACCAAGTTAAAGTGTAGGTGCAAATGTTAGGACTGAGACTTACATCAAGAACTAAGCAACCTGCCTGCAGAGAATGGATTCTCTCATTCACTTTACTCAGGAGAGCAGAAAGCAGCTGCACGTGGTATTAAATCCCATTGGTCTCAGTGGCTTGCAGTCTAAGCTGTTACTGTAGGCCAGGACATTAAAGAAAAAAACCTAGCTCTTAGGGTGAGGTACTGTTCTTCCTGTTTGTTTTCTCTAAGTTATTTAGAAGAGCTTCATCCTTTCTCTTTCTGTTTTTCAGCTTGTAGCACTCCTCCCGTCAACATGAAAGTGCAGCTTGTGAACAGGACAGCACTACTGGTAACCTGGAACCAACCAGAAACCATCTACCACCCTCCAATCATGAACTATATGATCTCATATAGCTGGACTAAAAATGAAGATGAAAAGGAGAAGACTTTCACGAAGGATAGTGACAAGGACCTGGTAAAAGCACAGCATCAACCCCAGACATATGTATCAAGCTATCCTTATATTGTTCTTTTCTTGGTAGAAGGAGGTAGAGGAGGAAAGCAGTTCTTACCTTATAGGCAGGCTAATGTTTGGCCCACAATGAATCGCTATTTAAATGTTCAGCATTAGTTGAACATTGCCTAACCATCTAGCCAAACACTGGAGTGTGAATTTATAGTTTATGTGAGTGCATAAAGGACTGAATCTGCAGACACTTTTTCATGTAGTGTTGCTGAGAAGTAGCTGGCTTGGGAAATGGTGAGGCTCTGAATACCTTTTGGCTTGTGTTCAACTTACAGATTTTCACATTAAATGTCCCATCCCCCAGAATCTGTTCTTGGGCTCAGGCTTTTCACAGTGCATAGCCCCTTGCAGACTTTGGAGCAGTATCTGGCAATAAGTGCTGCCAGAGGCAGGAGTTGCATAGTTAGGGCTTGAAGATAATTTTGGAGTGGCCCTGCACAAGCACAGCCTACATCTGGCAGTGTGAGAAAAAGAGAGAAGAGCAAGACAGTTCCAGCACAGATGGAAGCACTGCTCTATCTCCTTCATTTAGGATTTCATCTGCTTGTCATTCTTGTCTAAGTGGAAGCAAGTATTGTACTGGTCCTTAGCATTCTCTGCATATAAAATCAAAGTGACATATTCTGGTTTGAAAGGCCTCCATTTATTGTTAATCAAAGAAAGCCTCCAGAATAATGAAATCAGTAATTGTATGTGCACATGAAAAATGCAGCAGCACAGTGTTATTCCTAATGACTGTTACCATATTTTTTTTGCAAATACACAGTCCTCTGGGCCCATTCAATCAGTTATACAATAATACTTTTCTTATTCCCTTAGATGAAGATTCTTTTACTTCATTTCCATTTATATTTTCAATTTCCCCACTAGACATTGTTATCTGGGTCACATTAGGGAACAATCTGCCTCATGAAATCAGAAAGGAATCCACTGAAAGACACCCGAGGTTGTGATGTATTGTAAGCTCTCTCTTGTTGTAATTTCATACTCTTAAGGGAGATTTTTTTAATAAGGTATAAGGAGGAAAGCCTTAATCAGCAAAAATGAGGTGGGTACCATGAAATCATCTTATTTTATGTAAAAGAAATATTTACAAGTGCAAGAGATGTGATGGAGTGATAGCTTGGAAATAAATTGCGGTGAAACCCTGTGCTGTTCAGCAGAGCTTTGGGTTAAGAAAGCAATGACAGCTCAGTCTATTTTAGGGGCAAGAGAAGAAGGAAACACATTTTCAGAGGAAAGTGCAGATTGTTTTCAGTGCTCTGGCAGATGCAGTTGGGCTGTCCCATCTTGAATAAGAGCTAGACAGTGTTTTGCTATAGAGATCACAAGTATTTCAAGTGACTCATACAGATACTCCTATGAACTGATGTGATTGTAAACTAAGGCAGCTCTCAGGTCTGGGAGTAAGCAGTGATATCCCAGCCCAGGATGCTCAGCCATCATGTTGCACAGTACACCAGCATCAAATTGCCTTAGTGAGTTTGTTGCAAAATAGACAGTTTCAATATGCAGTGACTTTTCTGGGCTTATCCTGTGTTTGGGACATGGATCTCCACCTAAAATATCTTATTATACTTGCTGTAAAGGTGAATGACTTGAGTTTTAAGTTTTTCTGAGGAGAGCAGAGACATTGAGGCATGAAGACTGTAGTGAGAACAGATGTGGGACATGTTCATTTCTTTCTCATGGGCAGAGTCAGCCGTGTCTGGGTATATCCCTTCAACCTTCAGCCTTGCCCTCTCCGGGAAACCACTGAATATTTCTGTGTAGAAATATAGCTTGTCTTACGTGGCATAAATGTCCTGTGTTAGCACAATGCTTTATATATTTCAAACTCATCGTGGACAGTACTGTGGGGGTAAAAAACTGAATAATATCTATTTTTTTTAAACAGAAGGCCATCATTAGCCATGTCTCACCTGACATCCTTTATCTGTTCAGAGTTCAAGCAGTTTGCCGAAATGAAATGCGTAGTGACTTTAGCCAGACTATGCTCTTTCAAGGTAAAAAAAACACATACATATTTTTACATTGAACTCTTCTTTGTTTAATATTTTCTTTGTAGAGTGCAATATGATGTGAAGTTATTTCAGAAGATATTTGAATGCATATAGACAATGCTAATTTCATATTGTGGCCAATGACTTAATCTGAATCTCATTTCCAGTGAGGAGGGTTTGCCTACACCTCTTGCTGTCAGGGTTTGTCAGGTTTTAGGAGCATTTAGGGCTTTTCTTGGTACTAGTTTTCTGAAACAAATTCATCAGAGACTCCTTATGCATCAGAGGCACAGCTATAACAGAATGTGAGTCTGATCAGTGTCTGTTTTATGTAAAGAGGAAAGGAGATCGGTCCTACCTTGACAACCACATGTGGAGACATTCAGGTTTTACCATGCACACAACCTCAGTGATTTCCAAAACATTCATATTTAAAGAAAATTGAAATAACTAGATGATAAACTGTCTTTTATCATGGATTTCCTTTTAAGTTTATTGGAGAAATCTGGTAAAGCTGAGATTTGGTAGAAGAACTTGATGGTTTTAGAGGTTTTCTAAGTGCTAAAGTTTTGCTCCTTCCTGGGAATTTATTATGACATTTTCTATTAAGTCGGGCGGATTTTGCCTCTGATGAGAGCATTCCTTCCCACTCCAGCTTATAGATGCATAAAACTCAAAATGGATAATGGAAGAATAAAACAAGCAGAGGGTTAAAAGTTTAAATCCTTACGATGAAACAAAGAGTTGTCACTTGGATCTGATGCTGTATATGGAAAAAAAATAATAGGGGCATTTTTCAGTGTCATTTTCAGAAAGCATGGGAGTTTTGGTCCTGCTTTGTTAGCTCTTAGTGTCTGAAGGATGTCAAGCTAAACCATGGACATGGTTTAGTTCTGTTGTGGTAGCATGCCACAATGTTGGCAGTATTGCAGAGAGAGCAGGGATCAGACTGGGGTCCTGTCCAAGCCACAACTCATGTTTAGCTCTGTTCTTGGTACCTCAGCACGGTGTTCTAGACTTCACTTTTAAGTGCCAGGCAGAAGTTAGAAACTGGTGTATTGCTTATTATGACCTCCTTTACTACATGGTGGAATGGAAAAATTCTTTGAAGTTTGACTACAATAACTGTTTAATCACAGTTAGGGGTAAATCTTTACTGACAGCTCTGTAGGATATCCTTTGGGTACTGTAGCCCAGTTCTAGCCCAGTATTCAATGCAGTGGAAATGATACACACATCTACAGTGGGAGTAGATGATGTGATTCCTTCCAGATGTCCCCAAAAAGGAGCTGCTGTTCTAATCTCTGGCTGTACCCAAGATCTAACATAGAAAATTATTCCACCTCAGCTTTCAAAACATTATTCAGAGTTGATTATAGTTTTAGTTGAGATATATAGCAATAAATAATGATAATATTATCATTAGGACAGAAAAAAAACTATTATCATCAAGCTACTCTTGCTTCTTGTGTAAGTCAGGATGTTTCATCCAGCTTGGGGTTGAAGGAGAGAATTTGTTTTCTGACAGTAAGTCAGTATTGCCAGGCCTGAGTAATTAAAGAGAAGCAAATCTGTGTTTAGACACAAGTGCAGAGTGAGGTAATGCCCAAAGAGCTGAGTTGCCTTTGCTCCAGGCTGAGACCTCCACCCGTATTCTGTAGCCACACGTTGAGCAGTAGTTTAGCAGTTGTTCGTTTGTGTCCTCCCCTGCCCTGACGAGCTGCTCTTCTTCCCTCCCCAGCTAACACCACTCGAATTTTCGAGGGGACCAGAATTGTGAAGACAGGAGTGGTAAGTCATGGATTTAGGGAGCGGGGATTTGGGGACATTCCCACCAGATGGCAGCACGGTGTTGGAAATCTGTAGCAGGACCCAGCTTTCCTGGGGAAGAGGTGCCCAGATCCGTCACAGAAGGGTTTATAGCATAAAATATAGTTACAATATGAAATGGTTTTCTAGCTTCATGCTCTGAGAGGCTTTGACCACTGGAGAATTGAGTGTTAAAAAATTTTCCTCAATCTGTATTCAAGCCATTTAGAGGGGATTTGTAAATTCTTAATGATGACTGTGGAAATAAATTTAATTTCTTTTATTAACTGTATGACCAGAAGTATATACAACAGGAATAAGGCCTCTCACACAGCATCTTTCCTCTTCTGGTGCTTTAAGGATACCTGTTAGTGCGTGAATAAAGCCTGAACAATCTCTTTTGTTTTGTTTTAATTCAGGTGAGACTGTAACAAGTCACTGAAACCAACTTTTGTATCCCAGAATCAGAAATGTTGGTACATTTACAGTGAAAGTGGAATACACTGTTTCAGTTTTGAAAGCATTTTATTAGTTTATTTAATATAAACTATCCATAACCTTAATTTCTTGGCATCAAATGTACTGAGTTGTTCAGTCAAATTTATGGGCTGGATTCATACTATTGAATTTACTCTAAGTATATTGCTTCTGGTTTTATTCTGATCCAGTTTGATATACTCCCTAGTGAGCAAATAACATATAGAAAGCTTGCATGTGAATGATTAATGTTTGTTTAATGATGTATAGAGGTATTCTAGATATATAAAATCTGCTGTCAAATTTTAATACTCAGTCCAGCTTTGAGACTGTTCGTGCCAGCAAAAAGCAAATCTCACAGTGCCTTAGGGATTCAGATTGATAAGTATCTGAAAGTTTAGATACTTATTTAAAGTTTTGGCTTGAAATCTCTAAAGCACAGGTTTTCGTCTGAGATCTCAGGTTCTCTGTAATTGAAGCTGGTGAAAAATAATGTGAGAAAGCAGCCTTTCTTGGTTTGCTGCAGCATTTCAACTACACATCTTGACCGAACCTGGGAATTCCAGAGAGATGAAGAAATACTGTTAAATTTCAGTTTCCAAAATAAACATTTTACATTTTTTTCAATGTTCAGCAGCATCTGTTTAACCCTTTTTTGTCCTCATGTGGTGTGTACCTTTCCAGCTAATGGGCCTCCTGCTGATGAATTCAGCAATGTGAGACTTTTTTTAGCAGTTCCGAGAGGGAGAATTGTCCAGAGGAACTGCTGACTCAGCATTTCCACAGAATTTTCCTTGTCTTTAGACAATTCACTTCAGTCTCTTTTTCCACATGTAATGCAGGACTAGTTCTTTATGGATAGACCGAGGTTTAGTTCTTTATGTGTGTACTAAGAGGTTTTATGTACAGCAGAGCACATACATGTGTGCAGAGACCCGCGTGCGTGCAGTGGGTTGACATTAGAATAATATTGGCAGGGTGCAGTGGATGCAAAGTCCGTAGTTCATTCCCTGCTGCCTCTCAGTGAAGCAGGCAGTGCCAGTCCTGCCTTTCGTTCGCTGGTGGTGGCCAGGGAGAGTCCTGTGGATGTGGAAAACTGAGTCTACACATGGGTGTCACAGCCTGGAGGTCCTGGCAGATGTGGTGGTGGCTTGCTGAAGGGCTCCTGATGCTGTCCAAGTCCTTCAGGGGTGCCCAGCTGGCCATGCTGCAGTTCTTTTCTAACAAAAGCGATGCCTCACAGCAACACCAGTCCTTAGGAGAATAATCCTGATGGGTAAATTAAGGAAATAAAAATAGTATCTTTCAAGGCCCTCACAATGTGTGTGGGAAGAGCCAGCGTTCCTTGTCAGAGTAGACCCACCAGCCACGGATGCTCACATTGGCAGCATAGCCATTATTTTGGGACAGCCCTTATGTAACACTATATTTTTAAACTCCTGTATTCTGAGGATTAAAGTACTGTGAGTAATGCAGCTGAACTCATTAAACTCCTTTACATTCTTCTCACCCCAAGAGGAAATGTTATTCACAAGTTAGTGGTGATGTGGGTGGAGAAGGTCCTGATGTAAAATAAAGATAAGGATAAAGAGGTTTTGATGATGATGTGGTAAATGCAGGGAGGTTTCCTCTCTTTGTGGTTTGCTGGTAGGTTTGTGGCATGTTCTGACCTGGCTCAGCCTTTTATCTGGCTGGTGTTGAGTCTGGTTTTAGGAGAATGGCATGTATGTGAAAAGGGAGGGAAAAGCAAGAGAATGACCCCAGGTGGCATGCTGGGCCCCTGCTGATGCTTTCTGCTATGTTTTCTTCCCCTCTGCTGCTGGTGATCTCCTCAAGCCCACAGCGTCTCCTGCTTCCTCAGCAGACATGGCTCCCATCAGCTCTGGCTCCTCCACCTGGACCTCCTCAGGGCTTCCCTTCTCCTTCGTGTCCATGGCCACAGGCATGGGCCCTTCCTCCAGTGGCAGCCAGGCCACCATGGCCTCTGTGGTGACCAGCACCTTGCTGGCTGGGCTGGGCTTCAGCGGTGGGGGCATCTCCTCCTTCCCCAGCAGCATGTGGCCCACCCGGCTGCCCGCAGCCGCTGCCCCCAGCAAACAGGCCGGGCGGGCTGTGGTGGCCACCACTGAGGCCGCTGCTGCCTCCCCAGGGACGGAGCGGGACTCAGCACTGACAAAGGATGGCGAGGGAGCCGAGGAGGGGGAGAAGGATGAAAAGAGTGAAAGCGAGGATGGGGAGCGGGAGCACGAGGAAGAGGAAGAAAAGGATGCTGAAAAGAAGGAGAAAAGCAGGGCGACAGCAGCCTCAGAGGCACGCAATAGCACAGAGCCCAGCGTGGCCATGGCTTCCCCCAACAGGACTGCTGAGGAAGAAGGAAATAAAACCATATCGGGAGAAGAGCCAAACCAAAATGTTGCCCCCACGGCTGGAGGTGCCGAGAAGGAGAGCTTTGCCGAAGCCAACACTCAGCCCCAGCCGCTCCCTTCCACCCAAGTGCCACCAGCGTTCACCAACGAACTGTACTTGGGCAAGATCCCAAGAAGACCAGAAACAACAAGAAAACCTCCTCCAAAGATGGACAGGTTTCCAGAGGAATATTCCTCAGATAACAAATTCATCACCATTAACCCAGGTGAGTGCTCTGCAGGGAAACCATTTTTACCAGAATAAGTGTTGGAAAATAACACAGTCTAAATTCCTTACTGATTTCCAGTAGATACAACATTTTTGTGCTGTCCGGCTGCATCTGATTGGCAGGTTGTCACAGGACCCAGCCCCACAGATTGTTACTGGGGGGAGCAGAGCGGAAATTAATATCCTTTTATTGGGACAGGTCCATGGTCCTTGTAGCTTATTGGAAGAGAAAATCTGGAAAAATGTTAACCCCCCAAAATGCTACGTCAAGAACTTTGTTAAAAAGAAAGAGGGAGGGGAATGCAATGAACTATAACTGTGAAATTAATTTGGAAGAGCGGCTGCTGTGCTGAACTGGCGTTTCGTGGGAAGTTTGCGATATGTGCTTTAGCTAATTTAGTTTATCTGCAGGATTCTTCCCTGACTGAGCTTTGAGATATTCTCCCAAATATGGGATCATTGCTGCTTTATTTCTCAACACAAAACCTACATGCTCTAATCTTCCAAAACAAGGCACCTTCTGCACTAGGATTACCTTCTGTTTTTTCTGCGGGAAAAAAAAATCTTAACTAGGCAGAGTTCACATATTTTCTGTTTGTCCTGATGAGAATGTCCAGTGCTCCTGTACGCTCCAACTCCAGATTTATGTATCAGCTCCACAGTGTACACAGCAAACACAACCTCTTGGAAGCCTGCCCAGGTGATCTGCATGTGCACCAAGCCTGGTGTGCTCAGGGTTTGCTGCACAGGCTTCTGCGAGCTGGTCCCTCATGGTGCTCCCAATGCGCCATGCAGAATGTCCACACATCCCACTGCTTGGGGAGCTCCAGGCACTGGTGAGGAAAACTGCAAGGAGCAAATGGAGTACCTGCATGTGGATTTATTTTAGATTTATTTATTTGTTAGACATGTATATTTGAGTGATTATGTGTATTACCACAGCATTTATGAGATAGTGCACTTTTTTGTTTGTTGTTTTTTGGGGTTTTTTACTACTATTGTTTGTTTTGCTAATCTGTAGAGTGTTTTATAATTTTCCATCAAAGCTGCTCTAGAGTAGTGTGAAAAAGCCTTACATATTTCTTTTTCCCTACATTGATAAACGCAAAAATGCAGATACTGTGCATTCAGTTATAGCTCAGAACCAATTTAAAAAACAAAGCTAAATCCAATCTATAATAACATTTGTTACAGAAATGCTGACCAGTCTGTAATGCTGTGAATCATAACTGTTCTGTTAGAGATCAGATTAACAATGCAGAAGCTGAGGAACCTCCAACAGGTTGTGCTGATTTGTTGGGGTTTTTTTACTACACTGCTGTTTTTCTCACTCCTCAGCTGGAAATCCTCAAAGGCCAGTGCTCCCACTGAATATGGTCTGAGATGCTTATCAGGGAGCTTTCGACATGCCATTTGCCATAATCACCTTTGTGTTAGGAAGGAGACCTGTTGGGAGTGCTACCCCTGTGAGAAGAGACTTGGGAATGCAGGAGAAGGAGCTTTCCTCCAGGCTGGATCTAGACACCAAAGACACAAACTGGTGAATTAGACTGGCACAAAGCCTAAAACTAGTTGCTTCAGGTTAATTGTTTTCCCCAGTAACATGGAAATTTGCAATTCATACAGACAGACCTGACCTAACTCATGCCAGGAGTTGAGTTCAGTAAAACTCCAGCCATACCAAGACCTCTTCCCATGAGAAAGGGCCTTAAAGGTTTTCCATAACAAGGTAAGCCTGAAATCAAGACTAGTGAAGCCAAGAGGGCATTGCCAGAAGTGTCTGAAAGGATTCCTGGGCATCAGGACAGCTGAGACTGTTAAGGCCACTTCCAAAGTGAGCAGAAAGCATCCCTGCAGTTTACTCTGTCCGGATGTGAGGGCAGAAACAGTTTTGGATGCATCTTTTCTCCCTGCATCTTTTCTCTTCTGCATCTTTTAAAAGCAGGTTTTAAAAAGCTGTCAAGGTTTCAAAAGTGGTTTTGTGAGTAGAAAGTTTAATCATTTTAAAGAGTAGAAAATTGTTTCATAACAATTGTACATTTGTAAAATTAATTATATGGCATTAAATTAGCAGTTGTAAGGAGATAACTGAATGGGGAAGTACTCATGAGTGTGCATGATTAGAAGAGAACAGGCAACTCATGAGAAATTACAGAGAAACTGCGAGGCCAATTAGTACAGCAAGACTCATTTTCTTTTAGTGCTTATTTCACACATACATACACACACACACCTCTCCCGAGGCCATGTCATTATTTTCCAAATGGCATTGGCCTCTTCTTGTCTGTGGTATTGGCCAATGCTAATGGTTTTCTACTGTCACCGAATGCTTGCTTGCATTCTCCTCTTTTGTTTTCCTGATCATCCTTTTCTCTGTTTTGGTGCCCACATTAGACTAATTGTACCTTTGATCTGCAACTGTTAGACACACAGCTGCTCAGCATTATCTGTGACTCTGAAACCTGAAAATCAGAAAAACAGCAATTAAATTATACTCCCCCAAAAGAGAGTAAAAAAAAAAAAAAAGAAAAAAAAAGAAAAAAAAAGCAGCAAGGGAAAAAGATTAAACCCAGGATGATTCAGTTTAATCAGGCTAAAGCGGGTACTATCCCAAAGAATTTTGGTTGGTTGTACCAGATAATTAAACAGATCCTTTGTTTTTTACTGTAGTTAACGGGGCTGTTTTAAGCAAAGTAATAGCTGTGGGGCTGGGACTTTTGCCTGAGTGGTGAGCTGGGACTGAGAACAGAGAGGTGGGTTTGGCTCTTCATCCAAATTTCAGCCAGGTCCTCCCATCCCTCAGTGCTCACCCACCTCTGCTGAGTTCCTCCCTCGAGAGGGCTTTGTAGAGACAGAGAGATCGTGATGTGCAGGGTTAAATTTCAAGCCTGATATATGCTTTTAACAAAGACTGAATATTGGGTTTTAGAGCAGTCTTTGCCAGGTCTGAGGTTACAAAAGCCTTTTAGGGATAACCTCATTAGCATAATTAAACATCTGTGTAATTCTTCTCCATCCACAGCAAGGATTATTAAGCTGTGTTTTCATGTGGCACTTCAGCCATTTTCACACAGAATCACCGAGTGTATAAGGTTGGGAAGGACCACTGGAGTCAGCTAGTCCAGCCTCCTTGCTCTAGAAGGGTTCCCTGTAGCACTTCAATAGGATTGTGTCCAGACAGCTTTTAAATATCTTCAGAGATCTACATGACAACTTACAGGAGCAAACAGCAGAATGGCTTGAAAATAAAAGAACCGAATTATTTAATGCCTGCAAACTATGAATTTCAGATGTAGAATTAAGTATGATTGGCATCTGTTACAGAGCAGTGAAAAGCCATGCATAGTAGTGCCCAGCCTGTAAGTGTGACTACTGCAGGACTGCCTTAAAGAAATAGGGGGTAATAGCTGCGCAATGACACAGGTTTGTATCAAAGGTAATACTTCTTTAAGAAACATGGGTTTGCCTTTTCATCATTTAATAATATGGCCAATATTATTTTCCAGAATTAATTAATACCTTTGTATGAGTTCATAACTTCATTTACTCAAGGGAAAGATGAGCAAGTTGACTTTCTCTTAGGAGACCGTGTGGTCTGAGGCAGTTCAGCAGCAGGGCTTTTCTTTGGTTAATGGTATCTGAAATGGTACAACAAACAGAACTTTGTCCTGGCAATTTGTGCAATGGCAAGGAATGATAAAAGTAGATAGGTTATACAGTACAGCTATGATTGCTTGTTATAGCAAGCAGTGTTACTTAAGGGAAATAAACATGTTTCTTTTCTCAGGAGCCAATTACCAAGAATACGCAGAAAAAAAACCATGTTTCAGAAACTGCCTCTTTCTTACCTTGACCTTTGTGCCAGAACTGCACTGCCAGAGAATCCCTGGCTGCCCAATGCCATCCAATACTCCCTGTGCCAGGACTCATCCATCCAGTGCCTGGGTGGAAATGCTGAATGGGTGGTTCACAGAAGTTATGGATTTTTCCAGATGCAGGAGTAGATTTAGTAGTGCCAGAGCATGTATCTTATGGGACCTCCTGAAACAGATATGCTGTAATAATTTTTATTCCTTCCTACTGGGATGAATTCCAAGCCAGTAAAAGGCAAACTGAATTAATTCAACAAAGGCATATGCCACTGGAAACTGTTTACATTTCTTAGCAAAAATGGAGTTTCCTAGTCTGTTTTTAAAGCTTCCCCCATCCATCCCCCCACCAAGTTCAGCTTATGGTGGGCACTGTTACAAGGATATGTTGTTGACATTACCAGGGCTTGACATTCTTCCTTTGGAAAAGAATGAAATGGTGACTATTTTTTTATCTCAGATTATTTTGTTATATAGGAGAACAGGAAACTGTAGAGGCCCAGATCTGTCCTTTTTTGTGTGTGTGTTTTCATCTTTTTCCAAGTTATCCAGCATGCTGGCTTTTCTTAAGCTTTTCTGCCATGACAGTCAAGACAGACACCAGCTCTCCAGCTGCACTGCTCTACCTCTGGCCCCAGGTGCCATTCTAGTTCAATATTTATTGGCACTGATTTGTTTAAGCTCTCACAACATGTTACTTAAACAGTGGAAGACACCTTAGACTTTTTCTTCAAAGCCAGCACAGGAACTATATCTTTTCTTCTGAAACGCATCACTGCTTGGGGATTCCCAACTGGAATTTTGGGGCCAGCCATCAGCATTAGAGAATAGCATTTGCTCTTCTGGCACTCAGCATACTGAGCACTTTCTTCTCCTCACATCTGTGGTACAGGGAGTTGGCAGGGGCAGATGAGTGTGTTCTCCACCCTAGACTGACTAAGAGGAGCATTGTGAGCACTGCAGAATTTAATAGTGTGCATTGGGACTCCAGCCCATGCTGTGCTTACAATGGAATTGAATTTTCTTCCCATGCAAACAGAAACATATGGTTTTGTGTTGAAAGATGTGGAGGTGAAACTAAACAGAATAGTGTCATTGGAGAGAACTGAAGCAATGCCCTAATGGATATAAAGTGGTGGGACTATTTGGCTCTCCTACAAAGTTTTATTACATCACATGTTTTTTTCTTTGTCCCTTTTACCATTCTGATTAGTAACACCTCACAGGCTTACTTTTTTCATGCTCTTAAATGATTTGAAATGCACTGGTAATAACTGATGCCTCAAGACTTAGCATTTTGTAAGTTTGGCAAATACAGAGAATAAGCCTTTGCTCTGATTTGGGGGTTGCTCTTTTCCTTATTCTTTGCTAGTCAAGGAAATCAAAGATTTTCAATCAAAGTGCATGTTCACTTCCCCCAAACATCCCTCTGATTAGCACCTCATTTAGTCTATTTGCTAAAGGGCATTACCTCTATCAGCCTAGTTCTCAAAACTAGGAAGATTTCTTGCTGGGCTTGCAGCAGCCTGCAGCCTTGCTCTGTTTTCAGCAGTCAGGCAAAAGCATTTACAATTAACCTTTACTTCAATGTTAGCTGAATTTTACTTCTGCCTATGGAGGAGTATAATCTAAATGCTATTAAAATAGAGTATGACTTCATATTATGTGACATCTGGTGACTTCCAATTATCTGTGTTTTGCCTGCCTATGGTGAAAAGGCAGTTAATGTTCTTCTGCTAGGATTTGCAGCAGTTTTGGAAGATATGATAATACAATACTGAACGAGGGCAAGGAAGCATGTTGGTAAGGAAAGACTCACATAGGCTTAAAAGTCAAGTGCGCGTATTTCAACCCTCACTGAAATCTGAAGCTGTTTACGCTAATCCTTTCCCATTAGGTCCTGTTGACAGGTATTGATCAACCACTGCCTGTTTGTTAGGAAACATGAATAAGATATGGAATCTGCTTCTGCATTTTTCTTTTATCATTCTGTCTAAACCAATTTATTCATCAAGTCTGCATGAATTTGCACAAATTAGGTGCCTTTTGAAATATATTGGTACAGTATCTATGCTCATTGGCTCCAGTACTTGCCAAACTTCTAGATATTCATCTTATATATGATACAATAATTTTAATGAGATGTCATGCAAAAAGTGGATTTAACTAAGCCAGATCTCAGGGTATTGATGAACTTTAATTTTGTTCAAAAGCTTTGGCATAATGATTTCTTCTTCTGTTGGTTACAACACATCCTATCCATTCATTCATCCACCCATCTTGACAATCCATATGCTAGAAAGTGCTTTTGTATGCAGTAACCCACCAGATTGTGACAATTCTGCAAATGATGTGACACGACACCCAACATGTTGAGGATTTTTTATTTTAAGATAGTTACCAAGAAATTTATTTCTGAAGCAAAGTATTACACTGAGCTTTGCAAACAGGGCTGTCCTGCACTGTTGAGAAACAGAGTGCATTTATCTGCAAACACTGATGACAGAGCACAGCATTTACTCAGTTGCCCTGGTGAATTGGCTCAGTGGGGTACTCCACATCTGATAATAGGTACTTGCATGAAAGAGTCCTAAAAGTGTCTATGAGACTGTAACTACAGGCAGTAGTAAAATCCAAGCCATATGTGTCAATAAACACTATACTTCTGTGCTCTCATGCCTCAGACTGAAGACAAATGGAGTCTCATCCTGCAGTTAGATCTCTGCTCAGTTTACTCATAGCATGTAAAAGGGATAAGCTATTTGTTTTGTTTACGCGTTTTTCTGTACAGGAATTCTTTTTTCCAGTGATTGGTTTTGTTATGTGTTTACACATACGCAGCTGGCAAGAATGGCTCCAGCATGGCCACGAGACCTTCTCCTGGTAAAATGGAATGGATCATCCCACTCATTGTGGTCTCAGCACTGACCTTCGTGTGCCTCATTCTTCTCATCGCTGTGCTTGTCTACTGGAGGTGAGCCTGTTTCCTTATCAGTGGAAACTGATTAGGATTTGAAACACATTTCAGGTAGTGTTTTTAATGGGGCCCTGTGTTTTTTTATTTTATTAGAAGTTACGGTGATAGATGCATTAGATAGTTCTCTGGGTGCTAGAACAGCTTTGTTGGTTAACTATTCAGCTGTCTTAAATACTGATTTTTGTATCATGAAAATGAGCTTGGTAGAGCTCTACCAATGGTAGAGCCAACTGTAATGGTGAGAAATATTTTCTTTTTTTTTATTAGTCCCTCTGAAGTAGCTGTAAAAAATTATCTTTGTCTTGGCGTTCCGGAAGGGTGGTTGTGGGAGAAAATCCCAGTGAGACTGGCCTTGGTTTCATGGGTGTCTTTGCAACAAACCTCCTGTGTAATCTTAAGTTCTTTCCTTTCTTTGACTGTACTTCAAGGAAGTGGGTTAAGCTTGTTTCACATTCTACAGCAATGCTCTGAGTCAGGGTTCTTTAGCATTGGTGAAGAGTTCAGAAGTGTAGCCTGCAAGGTCTTGAAAGTAAAGATTGCCTCTTACAAAGAGACACTGTCATTCACACCAGTGGACATTGGTTCAGTGGTGGACATCAGGGTTAGCATTCAGCAAATCCCTCTCCATTTGATTTAGAGTAAACTAAAACCTGCAGCACCTGCTTGTGTCACAACCAGAACCCAGAGGCACCTCATTTGTCTGGAAGTTAAAATTAACCAGGGATAAGCCACATACAAGGAATTTAGGAATTATTTCAAAATCTGATTAGATGGGACAGAGGAAAGTAGCTTTGATGAGAAATACTAGCCCATTGATCATTATATTTGCAGAATCCATTAAAAAAGGACCAAGCTATTTTTCAGTACACCCATTTTGCTGACAATTAATTGGCCCAGTTGTTGAGGCTGAGAACATTTGAAGGAATTAATAAGTAGATGACAATAGTCTTGTGAAAATAATTTCTATTAACATTTGTAAGTAGTTAACATAATGGCAGTAAGAAAGTGAATAAAATTGCAGTGATATATGCACAAAAGCTGAAATTGGAAAGCTTCTAAAGATCCCATTGTATTGTCCTGTTTTTCAATACACATTGTCTTCATCTGAAGTACTAAACTTGATCCCATTCACACCACGCAAGTCCTGGAAGGATATGGTATATCTCAAAACACTGGGATGAAGGATTAGTAGTATTTATCTAGTGTTGATACAAAATGCTCTTCTAAGGGGGAAAGATTTTGAAATACAATGCTAACAGCTTGTATCTGGAAGAATGTTGGTCCTTATCATTGTTTGCAAAATGTTTCCATTTCTTTGCAATTTCAGTAATGGAGCGAGAGAAATAATTGCAAAAATTGTGTTTAATTTGCCCAAAGAGTAACAATACCATCCCTGAGAAGATTTTAAAGTTGGTGGAGATTAAAAATTAATATAGACGTGGAAATTATGTCATGTAGCAGTCAAAGTTTTTTGATAAGTATGAAGCAAGAAATAAAGGAAGAAACTTGAGAGCACATGTGTACTAGCTTCAAATAACCTGTATCTAGTTCTGAGCATTTTTAACACATATAGAGAGTGTATTAAAAAAGCAAACATATGTTTTAGGATAAATCAACAAGCAACTGGAACACAAATCATCCCAGTAACATTTCACATTGTGCAGACCATGTCACTGAGGCGACAGCACAGCATTTCATGTGCCCTTTGCAGTGTGATTGCCTTTCCTCAGGAAAAAATAAAATGTTTATCTCTGTCAGTGTTTTAAAGTAAGGAAAAAAGAGATTCTGAAGCACTGCAGACTCTAATTCAGAAGTTTGAAAGGAACAGTAATTTGTATTTTCAGGAAAAAATACTTAGCTTAAGATGTAATGGGCAACGTACGGAATAAATGGGTGAATAACATCAAAGCAAATGGCATGAAAACGAGTTTGAGACAGATATTTCAGTAAGGGAAATATGATATTGAAGTGCACAGCAGAGAAATGCTTGTGATGAAAGGATAACCCTCAAGGGGACAGGCGTGCTGGACCAAGGGTTCTTTTCTTGCACGGCAGTACTTTGATTTGGTGTGAGAAAAAAACGTTACAAAATAAAATCTAGAGAACTAGATGAAGCAGAAGAGACATAGTTGCCCTTTGGCAATGCATTTTGAGGGTAAAACAAATGATATTTTCACTTTTGGATTTTTGAGCATTTGTGGGATTAGATTATTTGAGACCAGAGGTGACATAAGCGGAACAATGAAGCAGAGAGAAGCCTTCTGCTTGTTTCTATCGCATCAGTGCCCTATTATCCAGGGACCAAAACAAGGAGTTAGAGAAAGTGCTTGTGAAGGTTTGGCAAAGCATTAACTTTGTTGGTCTCTTTGTGGCTCATTCCACAATACAGCAAAGAAATCAGTTTTGTGAAGAAGACTTCTTAAAAGGAAGCTTCATTTTCTGTTCCCTGTATTTGAAAAGGAGAGTGATAGAAACAGTCATTGTTTGATGAAGATTTCCTTTTTCCATCTGTTGAGCTTCCATGCTGTGTTTTAGGGACTTCTTGTTATTGAATATGTTTGGAAATGATCTGTGCCATTTCTGAATTAGACTCTTATTTGCAGAGGTAATTTGCTGTTCTCAGTTCCTTTTTCATGTGGATCCTGGACAAATGGTGAAAGAATATGACTAATGTTCTAGAGAAAGGGTCACTTCCATCTTGTCCATGTGGTGGCCATCTCAGTAACGAAAAGGGATGGGAGCTTGCAGGCAAGCAGAGCTCTGAATTACCTTTCTACTAAAGTTTCCTGGATTCAGTACTTTTAATGGCATTGCTGCACAAAGAGGGCTGTGTGATTTTAAGTTGGTAGAGTGGAAGATAAACTAGGTCAGCGTAATGAAGCTGCAAAAATTGTGCTGCTTTATATCCCAGAAAAATGAGGAGAGCACAATCACAGGGTGACCATGAGCCATGACATCCTCTAGGGCCTGTTGGTAGTTGGGCTCCCTGGGCAGGAGGGACAATGATGCTGTAGTTTCAGTTTGCTTCTGTGCATCTTTGATTCCTCTTGAGGAAAAGCTGGCCTGGCTGATCCTTGAGCTGTCATGGGCATGATGAAGGGGACTGTTGCTCCCAAGACTTCCAGTGCTTAAACTGATTTCTTTCAGCACCAAGTTGAGAATTTGAGTCTTAGCAGACAGAAAAGGTGAGGAGACCAGATCCTTGTTTTACTCACCATATGGATTCACCATTCACTTCTGTAGGGGCACAGTGGTGCTTCTTTTTCTGCTTTCTTTCCTTTCATACGGGTTCCTGAAATTGTGTGCTGTAGGGACAATGACTGAATATTTCTGAAAACTGTACACTGGGATTTTAGGACCTTCACTGGAGAACTGCTAGCTCGTCTAGAGCCCATTAAAACGTGGGCATGGTGAGGTGCTGTTTCCCAAACACATTATTTTTGCATTTCTGGGCATTTGTTTTGCATCTGTGATTTTATACCCAGACTCAGTATCATGAGATCCATCTGCAGATCTTCAAGGTCAGTTTAAAATCTGACTTGGATTGTCTGCAGTCTTTGCCACTGTTACTCTCAGAGCCTTTGCTACGAGCTCCGAGAACTGCAGAGTGTGTTTGGTAGTGACCTCCAAACTATTTAGGGATTGAGTGTGACTTCAGTTTTTTTGCAACAAGATGAGTTCCTATAGTATGCTGAGCTGTAATATGGCTTGAATCATGTCTTTTCTGGAACTTCCACTATATTCTGTAGCAAATTGAACAAGTCCTGAGTATTGACACTTATGGGTAAACTCAGGTCAGTGTCACTTTTATCTTCACAGAGGTGCAGGAGGATGACTACAGTCAGGAAATCAACTGAAATACTTTGATACACAATAAGTTCTGTCATTTGGGGGGAAAATAACATATTTTAGGAGGGTGTGGTAACCCTCCACTGTTTCTTTTTCATTCTGATTTTTAATCTAAACACTACAGTCCTATAAACTGTGGTTTCAAAGGGAAAAAATAAGCAGAGAATATTAATAAGCAATTAAGATTTTCGAGTTTAGCCAACAGCAACTTTTAAATGGGTACTAAATTATGGCCATTTCTCATTTTCAGCTAAGAGGAAGAAATTCATTCTCGACTATAACTGGAGAATTTTCTTTTTCTTTCTTTTGAACAGATACCATAATTCACCTTGAATTATTGCCACTATCAACATCATGATCCCAAAGACAAAGTGGGAATATTGTACTGCATTTCTTATTAAATCAAGCTGTTTATACAGTGCTAATATGTTTACATTCAGGGGGGATTTTTGGAACAACACAGCTGCTGCCTTTCAAAGAGCAAGCAAGCTTGCGTTGCTTGTTTTATAGTTGTGTGTGTATATGAGACAGCTTGGGAAGAAGATGTCTTTAATTTTCCTTAGGCAAAACCCTATAGAATTTAGTAGACAGTCGGAGTTTTCTTAGGTTTTTATTAAGCAGCCTGCCAAATTTAACAGAATCCTTGGGACAAGTCCTGTGACAGAGCCTTGTACTTCTCTGGCGGTGCCTTTCTGTGCAGGAGAAATTACACTGAGCACCAGGAGATGTGTTCTTTTTTTGACTTGGTAATTGATTTCTGTGTGACTTCAAGCCAAGTCACTTACGGGTTGAGAGTATTGTTGTTGAACTCAGTGGCAAAGATCTCACTGGGAGCAAGCTCAGGTATTCAATATTTCAGCATCCGAGTTCTGACACTGGTGCAATAGCACTGAAGAAGGTTGGTCAGCTGTATTTGTAAATCAACTTGTAATATAGAAACGAAAGCTGCAACGTAAAGAACCTTCATATTTTCTATGTCTAATAACCATGCTTTGGAAAACTACCTTTTGGTGTTAAATTCTGGGGAACTCGCACAGCTCCTTAGCTAAGAGAGTGTTGAAACTTAATTGGGAGGGAAAAAAAGTAACTTCTGCCTGTACCACGTTGTAAAAAGTGCTGAAATTGTTATTTGAACCTATCTCTAGGTTTTATTTTATGAGTGTACAATGTGTTGTTCATCTACTGTACTGATTGGAAAAGGAACATTGCAAATTTACAGACCACTGTAAAATTGTTTGCTTACAATGATAAAAGCTTCTTTCAGCTTACTCTAAAATGTTGGTGATTCTGCTCATTTTCTCACCCATGGAGTATGCTGAGTGGTAACACTTTCTGAGACCCTGGGTGTTAATTTTAAGAACGTCTTGGGTGCAGTTGCATGAGTATTTATTTCAGCAGCAGCAGTTCAGGCAGGGTCCTCTGTTCCTGCCCTTGTTCTGCTCTCTGTGACCCCATTGCAAATGTTTGTACAACCATGTGAGGAGCTGGATTGCAAAATAATCCATGTTTAAAAAAAAAAAAAGAGGGGTTTCCGTGTCCTGATTTAAACCAGATTAGCTCCTAGTCTGGTTCATGTAGTAACAGGACAGAGCTGTACCATCATAACTGAGGGAGCAGCATAAGGGGAGGAATGAGAAAGATGGATGGGGATGCTCGCTCCAACACTGTCCTCAGTGATGCCTGAGGACCACATCCAGGTGCTTGTGCTCATCTTGGGGATGGCAGTGCCCCAGAGCTTGTGTCACCACAGGCAGTGAGGAGAATTGACAAGGCTAAGAGACTTCCCTAAGCCTGGCGACAGGCAACACCCCAGCAAGACGAGGGAAAACGTGGAGGTGAGTGGCATACCTGAAACTTCTTACAGCTTCCATCTGCTTTTTTAGTGCCCAGCTGTGCCTTGCTCATAGTGAACAAGGTATGCCTTTGTTTTTCTCTTGGAATGGCCACATCTGGTCTCATATGATGAGGAATGGGTACAGGGCAGATCACTGCCTAGTAAATGGGATGCAGCCTAGCCTGATTTGGAGTCCTCTGATCTCCCGCTCTCAATGCAGGAAAAGCACTTCAGTTCTTATTGTGGAAGATCCAGGTTGTGTGTGATTTTTCCAGTTTCAGAGGTAAAGGTACTGAGTCTTGGGCCCTTCTGTGTTCAGTATCTCAAAATGCTGGTTGTTTTCATTAAAAGGGAGCAGGCCTGTGATCAGCTCCCTCTTATCCCACTCTGGGACCCAAGCTCATCCTTTGTGCTGACATCAGGCTCTCGCTTTCAAGCCAGATGCTCAGGCCAGCCGCCGGTTGCTTGTTCTAGCTGTTGGTACCATACTTTCAGCACTCATCATTCTTCCTTTGTGAGGAAAATCAATATGAAAACTTCTCTGGCAGCATCTGTGTTCTTTCATCCAGCAGGACACAGCCTGGGGCAAGAGACAGAGCCCACAAGTAGCTCCCAAGACCAAACCAGAGTGCGCCGCTGCTGCGCTTTGCGGTGTTGGCTCAAGGAGTTTTATCATCTCCTCCTGTAGGAGAGCTGAGTCCAGCTGTTCCCAAGGCTAGTGGGACATGGGGCTGGCTCCGAGTGGGAAGGGCTGAGGCAGGGGAGCTCAGGACCTGCACTTGCAACCATCCCTCCCCAACTTCTTGTACCACAACCATTTCCCAAATGGCTACTTTAGGGCCTTTCAGAAATCATGGGAGTTGTCAGTTGTTATAGTAACAGACCCCCTGCTGCTGAATTGGCCCCACGATGCCCATTCGGGCTTTTGAACAGACTAGCTCAGGCTCATTAGACAAAAAGAGAGAGAGACAGATTTGCAGATGGAAAGCTGCTTTTTAAGGATGCTGGATGATCTGTTAAGAGCTTGACTGTGGAAAGGGGCATGTTCTCTCATTATATGCCTGTTACTTTTACTCTTTTTTAATTAACACTAGGTTTAATTTTTTGTCACGAAACAGAATTCTACAAGATCCCATTTCCTTTCTGGTGAGGCCAATAGTGAGTTGCCACTTTACAAACCAACTTATTTTGTCTTGAGAAAGGAAACAGGTGTTTGCCAAGCTTAAATGCAGATCAGTGGTGATTTCCAGAACTATCAGGATATTGACAAAGCTCAGAAAATAGTACTTTTAATTCTAATTATGGAACATCAGGACCAAAATCAATAAGCACATTCTGACCCAGGAATGTCCCGTTTCAAGGAAGTAGGACTGTCTAGATTCTGCTTGAGGTTTAAACCTGAGCCATCCAATTGGTGTTAACAGAGTGACTCCTGAATAACTTCTACCAGCTACAACAGATTTTGCCATTGTAAATTTGAGTCCACATGACTGAAGAACCTGGATCATCTTAAATGGTTTCTCAAGAGTATGTAATTGCAATATCGAGTTTCTTCTTGCCAGATATTTGAAGCCATCTTCTTCCTGTGCCCCACATGGCCAGCCTCCATCTGAATTTCATGAATCAGTGTTCTTTCAGGTGTCCTGTAAATAAAAAGCAAATACAGTTTTATAGCAGGCTAATGTATCTCCAGGTGTAAATAAGAGAGGACTCTGGGGTTTTTTATGTGATAACCTTTTCTGCAAGGAAGATTATTGCATCAGGTGGGCAGGCAGGGCTGTTAGCAGACAGGGGAAGCAAGTGCTCGAGTACAGAAAAGGGATCTGCAAGGAATACGTGATCTTCTGCCCCTGTTGTGCTGTGGATGTGAGGGGCCTTTGGCTTAAATTACAGCAAGAGGGCAGTTTTGGTTGGACATCAGAAACAGCCTCATGATAAGAAAGACAATAAAGTGGTAGTCTGTAAAATTTCCATCATTTCTAGGTTTCAGACAAGGTTAAGCAGCTCCAGTCAGGAGCACCACAGGAGTCAGATCCCGCACAGGAGCTTCCAGGCCTGTTCTCCACAGCTCTGCAGTGCCAGCTTTGAAGCACACATGGAAGCATGAGAGAAGAGGAGGGATGGTACAGTGTGATAAATTGCCCTGTAAATCACAGGCTAGAAGCCTGAAAGACACAGTGTAAATGCATCGTGTTTAAATTGAATAATGCAAAGCTGATAAAAGAGCACATCTAAGAGTTGGGAGGAGGAGCAAGGGAGGGAGCTGGCTTTAGAGGGAGAGTGAAAGGAAGATACAAATGGTCAGGAGAGAAAATACAAAGGCGGGTTGCAGAGGATGACTGCATCAGGAGACCCACAGGTTCGTGGAAAAAAATCTGTTTGGAGTTTTTTTCCATCTGTTCTCCTACACTAGGGAGCCTAAGAGTAGGCAAGAGTTGAATACAACAGTTATTTCACATTTAAAAACAAAACAGAGGAGAAGGGGTTGGTGTAGCTGAGGTTTGTTGCTGTGTTTTGTGTTACCTAAGGCACCACCTGTACTGCAGGTGTCAATGCTGCCCTGAGGCCATTCCTGGTGCCAAGGGCAAAGGCCCTGGAAGCAAGCACCCAGGGTGGCTGAATCAAGACATCTCTGCAGGGACTGTCCTATATATGGAAGTATTTTCATGCAAAAGAAATAGGGAATGGTGAAACCACCCATCTCAGTGCTGGCAATCCTGGTTGTGACTGCTTTTAAGGGTACCTTTAGATGAGAACTGTCACTCTTGAACTGCAGCATGTCAGCTGCGTGAATATCTTTCTGCAGGCACTTTTATGGATGTGGCCACTGAACTCAGTGGGAGCCTAGATACGCATCACCTTGATTTTGAAAGATTTTGAAAGAATGTCAAGCATGCAATCATGAGTCAAACAACAGGACAATACGTGCTTCAGGTGTGGAAGACTAGAATTCAAAATATGTTGGTGACCTTGAAAACTCCCAAACAAAAAAAGTATAATTTTTATTTTTAATTTGCTATATAATGTGTCCCATATAGCACGTGTCCACATTCATGCTGTACTTTGCCCACAGGCCATCCTAAGAGGGTGAAGTTTACGCAAAAGTCTTGGCAGCAAGTTGGAAAACTGCTGTTGACACCCCTCCTCAATGCTTTGTTTAGAGGTGTAGCAGAATTTCCCCAACATTTCCAAAAGTACCTTTTTCTGCAGAGAGGTAAAAGGAGAATGGGCAAGGGCAGCTGAGGTCAGGCAAGGAGGGATCTGCACAGCTGCAATGTTCTTTCTGTTTTGCCTCTGTGGAACTAATTAAATGTATTAATTGCAGACATATTTTTTCCTCTGGAAATGCCTTCCCCAGTGCTGCTGTAATGGTGAGGTCTGGAAAAAAAAGAGCAAAATTTTATCTGTGCAGTTTAATAGTTAACTGGCTTAACAGTTTGCAATGCGTAAGTTTGAACTTTTTTTAAAATATCAAAATATTCTAATTAAGCTCCATTAACAGTGGCTTTGTAAGTGCTCAGAAATAATATGCCATGAGGAGTGTGGGTTTTCTCATAACTACAGCGGTAGAGGATGCCAGGTACCACTGGCATCTCCTACTCATCTGCTAGGTCTCTTGTAAGTTACTGTACAGGAAACTCTTATACAGCTTTAAAATTCTTGAACTCTGACTTTTAGACCTCTTAGATATTTTAAAAGAGAAACGAATTTCCCAAATGCTTTTTTGTGAAATTAAATCACTATATGAAAAGAAGACTCTATTAAGAAAATGGATGCACACTTTTTCTGTTCCCATTCCCAGCTCAAAAAAACAATTCCCTTACTCATTGTCAATTGATCTGTTGCTAATTTATATATTTTCTATAATATTCTTAGTATGTTAGAGTATGTGTTAAAGCGTATACAGGCATCTCTGCAGTAGATTCACTCTCATGAATTGGTAGGTTCAGAGCTAGAGCAATGTCTCAGACAAATTGTGAATGAAATATTCTATAATACAGCTAGATGTACCCTGAGGGAACAGTATACCTCTGCTGTGAAACTGTGAATTAACCACAACAACCAGATAAATTATATTTTTTCTCTCTCCTTGTAACCATAAAATATAGCTATTGAAAGGCCCTATCCTGTCCTAAGTCCCACAGCAGCATTTGGACTAACATTAGAACCAGCTATTTCACAGCAGGATGTAGTCTGAGTGCAAAATTATAGGGTAGGAATATTAAATCAATTCTGCAACCTTAGCTGCTTGGATAAATACTGGGAATCAGCAAACTAGTAAAACAATAACAAGCAGGGGTGAACTTCATTTTACTGTTCTTAAAACCTGTGCAGTTTGGGGAAAAACAGGGCCTTGGAATGCACAACGCGTTGTGCTGCTATTACAAATGTTGTGAGTGCATGAATTCATTCAGTTTATTGTAGAATGCTGAGTTGGTTGGTTTAAAAGAAAACAGTTCCTCTATTGCTATAAACAGCATGTGTTTTACTCTGTTGACTTACAGGTTAAAATCCATTTGAGTTCCAAGTTTTAAGCTGAAACAGGCGTAGGCGGCATGCCTGGGTCTTGATTGGTGGGTTGTTTCATGTTTTGGAAACCCTGTTTTTTCCAAAACAGAACAAAACATTTTTGAATGTCCTGCAAATTGACATTTATAAAGTAGTAGAAGTAAGCCAAATTTGTATTGTAAAATTATTGTTAATGTTAAAAAAACATTAACAATACAAAAATCAAAACATTTCTCATTAATGACAAATGCTCTATTCCCTGAAGGTCCAAATTTGTTTTATGTTTTCTTTCTGATGGAATTATCAGTTAAATGGATGGATTTCTGCACAGTGATTCACTCTCCACAGCCATTTTTTAACCACCATCAGAAAGTTTCCACCGAGTGCTGGTAAAATTCCTCACATTTTGTAGGAACCACATCATCACTCAAAATGATGATCATTTCCTCTCCAGCATCTTAAAAGTTTCTTAAATTTCAGTGTTTATCAGTAACAGCAACTGGTTTTGCAGACATGAAGTGAAAACTGGGAAGAGGCAGTCCTCATACCTGCCTTATTATTTCAATTTGTTTTGTTGGGTTTTGTTTTGGTTTTTAATAAAAGCTTGGGACATATATGTACCAAAATGGTAAGTCTCTGCCCATTTATACAGCTCCTTATTTTTGAAGCATTCAGTGTGCTGTTTCAATCAGGGAATAAATGGGTTTGCTTTGCAGGCTCAGAGGAGCAAATTGCAAATGCTGGTTTAGTCAGTTAAGGCTGAGTCTGGACTTTATCCACAGAACCAACGTTTGGACAGTGTTGCAAAAAAGGATTCTCCTGGCCTTAATATTCACTGGCTTCATACTCATGAATGAACTGGTTTTCACCACTTTCCTCACTTTTAGGTAGAAACAAGCCTTTTAACTTAAAAGGGCTTTTCCTGCAACCTGTTTATTCTTCAGCAAGCTTTTCTGTAGGTCTTGCATGACGGAAGTTGAAGTCATGTTTTCTGCTATTACCTTGTTTCCCTACAACTGTACAATTGTCCTGTGTCCTTGTTATAATTTTGGGGACCTGGAGGGGAAGGGAGAGAATGATGAACAGCTTAACAAGCATCAAGGACACTTACTTGGTTTACATCTGCCACAGGTATTCTGAACATGTTTATGGTATTGAGGGGTTTATAAACTTTATATTTATTATCAATAATTCCTTATTATAAAAAATTAATACTAATTAGTAATTAAAGCACACCATTTGCATGCACAAATCACCATAGTTTGACTTGGTTGCTATTTAATACTGAATCTATCTAGGCAAAGCAATTGTATCTCTGTGGAGCTCAATCCTAAAGAATAAAAGAGATGAAAAGATTTGTAAAACAATTTGAGCAAAGAAAAGATTGTCTTATTTTTCCTGTGACTATGGAAATAAAGTTTCTGCTTTCTAAAGGAAAATAGAGTAATTAGGAAATTTGCAAATGGAAATTAGCCTGTGTTGGTCTTCATCTTTATTTATATAATTAAATGCAGTCTTTCATTAGCATATATATTATTCATGTTTCAGTATAATTCATTTTATAAGTCCAAGTTCAAATATAAAAATCAAAATGGGCTTGATGCACCCTATTGTTCACATGCAAAGCAGTTAACATAGATGTAAAGATATGAGGTGAATTGAAACATCCATATTTCATAAGGATGTAGTCTATGTTTTCTGAAATTATGGCTTGAATTCTTATTTTTAACTTTTTCTCATTTGCATACATATTACTCCCTGTTTAAATGATGTGTTAATTCTATTCATTAGACTTCAGTGAATGCTTCTGAGTCTCCTGAGAATCAAGCACAGGTCCCTGGAAAGCAAATTGTGGACTTTCGTGTTGCAAAACCCATTGTAAATGTGACATTTATCACTGCAAAGCCAACTTCTGTGGAGCGCTTGGCTGCAGTCAGGAGGGAAGAAGCCTTTTTCTTCTGCTTAGGGTAATGATTGTCATCTGTGAATAAGGAGCTGACACCAGGTCCCTGATGGCTCTTCAGAAATGGTTGGGTATTTCACAACTGCTCCACAGTCTTGATGGTAAAAATGCCAGTTCAGCTCTTTAAAGGAATAATTTGACTCATGTCCTCACACAAACAGCTTGAAGAAAATAGGTGATCAGGAATTTTCTGTTCCATATAACGTGATTATGGAGACCAGGATGGGGGGACCTAGAGGGACTCTGTACTCTCTGAAGTGTATTTGGCTGTCAGAGCTGGAGCCTGCGGCTTTGGCTTTGCTATGCTTCCAAAATATTCTTGTACTTCAAAATCTGGAGGAAGAGAGCCCTGAAAGCAAAAGCACAAAGGTGACAGCACTACAACAGGAGTCCCTTCTCCTTTCTCTGGTTTACTGAGCAATACCCTGTAGTGAATGTGGGAAGAATCTGTGGGAAGAAAAGGGGCAGTGAAATAACATTGGAGTTGGTGTCTGCTGTTGCATATTGATTTGCCAAGGCTGTGTCAATTCATGTCCTTAATTTTCAGTATAAAAGCATTGTTATCCCAGTGGCAAACCCGAGGTGATAATTTTGGAAGGTTTTATGTTGATGGGATGAGCCCTGAGTGGTGCCACACAGAGAGTTGCCGTGTGTGCTCTGATTAATAAAAGAATTGATGGGAAGAAGAACGATTCGTATTAGCATCTCTGTGAGGAAATGCTTGACATCATTAAAAGCCTATAAGTGTAGTTTCCATCTGTTTTTTTGCAGAGCCTGGACCTTTTTGAAAAACAGTGCTGACGTGCTGCAGGGAATTAGTTGAGGTCTTTGTGATAGCAGAAGGTGAGAGTTTTGTTAGACACAGAGCTACGGAGAACAAGTTCCCTGTTGTATAGCTTAAAGGTACAGGTGGAGACTATTAGAAAGAGACCTGTTGTCCCTGCAGCTTAGTTTTATCCCAAGTGCACAGAATAAGAGAGGGGAAGAGAAGAAATCATCGCATTTGATACACATTCTCAGCAGCTGCTTCATCTCCCTGTGTCTGGCTGTGTAATCTCACTCTCAGGATCTTTCTGCATGGGAAACAGCTGGGCACCACTGAATAATGGAGAAGTGATCCCATTTCACCGGCCTTTGAGATAACCCAAGCTGCAGCTGGGCCCATGGGGCAATGAAAAGTCTGTGTGTTGGTGAGACTGTGATTTCAGTGAGTTGCCGTGCTGTCTGTAGGGTCTGAGCTTGCACTTGGATCCTCTATTTCCTTACCAATACTTTCTTGTGCTGAAACTGTGCAAGGGAATCCCTGAGCTTTACACCAGCATTTTTGAAACACTTAAACCTATCTGCAGCCCTCTCCTCCTTCACTCCCTGCGCAGTGAGTGTTGAGTCCAGTGGGGCTTCTGCACTGTAAAGCTGGGACAGGCTGTGCTAGTTTCCTGTGTGATGAGCACAGAAGAGGATTCTGAGGAAAAGGGACTTTAACCTTAGCGCAGGGTTTAAGGTTATCCACAGTTCTCAATTTCCTGGTTGTCTTTTATAAACCTGGAAAGTAGGCAGCTCACCTCTTTGGGGAAATGAGGCAGGGGATAAGCATTCCCCTTCCATCCTCTTTCCAGCATTTTTTTGCCTTGGTGTGCCAGATACAGCAACTTCCCATCCCAGAGAGAGATGTATTGGCAACCTCACTCCTTATTTTATTCTGGTGACTGGATTAACATTAACACTGTCATTGCTCTCCACCAACCCTATACTGAGCTTTCTGCAAAGAATGAGTTAAATAGATATGCGTCGAATGCTTTCTGTTACAGCTCGTGTTCTGTCTTGACCTTCTTGCCTTCATGTATTTTCCCCTTTTAAAGTTACTAGCTGTATCTGAGATCTTAACATCAGTGGGCCATTTTGGGAAATAAATATTAATGAGATGACTGCTGATAGCATTGTGCAGGTAGAAACAAATGCTTTTATAATAAATGGAATTTAATATTAATTGAGTGGTTTGGAGTTAAAGCAGGGTATAAAGTGACAAGCTCGTAGCACAGGAAAGTGCCCTTTGCAGGAATCCTATTAGAAGAGTGAGCAGAAAATTCTATGCAAACTTGCTATAATCACATGGGGGCAAGTACAAGAGTAGAGCGTAATTTGGAGCCTGGGACCTGTCCCCTTGAATGTCTCATGATTTCCATGAATCAACATTTAGCTACTAAAAAGCTACTACGGCTTTTTCCTGGCAACGCTGCATCCCATTGCTCCAGTCCTCCCTCTCCAGAGAGAGACAGTATGTTTTGCAATAAAGGACACATCAATTAATGCACTATTCTGCTCTGCATCTGTCAGAGAAAAGCAACCCGTTTGTTAGCCTGCTGAAATTACTTTACACTGAAAATCTTCTGCTGGTGTTACAGGCTTTTGTCTGATCACTTGAAGCTGTTACCTTTGCCATTTCCTCAATGGGGATGATCAAGAGTTGTCCCCTTCCCAAATTGCAGTGTTTGTTCATGATTTGGAGAAACAGATTTGCTGCGATGTGTTGTAGATAAATGGCTAAGTCCTGCCTCAAGAAACCAAGTGCAGTTGTCAGATATATCCTGTGTTATAAAGAGCAATGTAAAGTGTTCATTGGGTTTGAATTGTTCAAAAATAATTTCTCTAAATATTATGTATTGTTTTCATCTGGCAGATGGAGTTGCAGAAGCTGCTGTAGCAAGAGTTTGTTTGTGGCATTTCAGACAACCTGGGTATTGTGTGAAATTGGCTTAGCAAGCCTCTAAAAGGAGGGTGCAGAATGTAAAGTGAGGATGTAGGAGTGATAGCCGGGGCAGTGCTTCCAGGCTGATAGAGAAGCATGTGGGAGGGAAAAAAAAAAAAAAACAAGGAGCAAGTCAATTTATCCATTCTGTCAAAATGGCTACGATCAGCCAGGAGGCAAATGAATAAACAGATCAACAAGTATTTCACACTTGTGTGTTCTTGACAGGAAATCACAGATCTGAAACCAAATGTCTGGGACAAAACTACCAGAAATAGTGGCAAAATACTCTGCTGTTTAGTCTGCATTTTAAACATTTTTAGCTCACAAAAGTCCTTGAATTAAAGCACTAGGATAAAGCAGGAACTTCTTACTACATTTCCCAGATATGAGCAGAGATGAAAATATTTGGGGTGGGTCTAACAGCAGGACCTCAGTCCCCACTGGAATCTCCCTTTGCTGCATGCCTGGATGTGTCTGGCTGGCCATGGTGATGGCTGCTGTCTTCTCCTAAGCTCACAGTCCGATGGCAGCCACAGTACCACCAAAGATCACATCAGAACATGGAAATGAAATGCACGAATACAGCAGGAGGAAAATGGATGTGGATTGCTAGAGGTGCCAGGGCTGAACAGGTCACCTGGAAGCAGACATCTACTACGTTCCTCCAGGACACTGTGTCTGCCAGAGCAGCCATGGCCCTTCATGAGCTTCAAGAAAAGGACATGCAGAGCCAAGAGCTTGTGTTTAATTACATGGCTGCTTCTGAGCAAGTGCCTCGTGCATCCAGGCACATTTCTTCATACATTAAGAAACACATTTTTCCTAAGATGTGAACTGCTGTTCTCATGGGCTTTTTTTCTCCTTCTCCCCAGTCCCACATTTATCAACACTGAAAGGTTACCAAGAGCTTAAAAAAGATAGGTTTAAGCTTTAGAAGTAGTGCAAATAAAGAGAACAGTCCATAAATAGAAAATACATTAAACTGTATCTGGTGTTAAGGGCTCTAATAATTAACACAGGTCAGCTGAATTTCTCCTGTTTTGCTTATCTGCAATGAACTTTTCTCTTGAACCAAAATGTTCTGCTCCTGTGATTAGTAGCTGTTTCTACACAGTGATTAAGACAACCGGAAAGCAATGTTTTATTTGCCTGAGTATGTGCTTAGTACAAAAGAGTCTGTCATGAGAATGAAAGCAGTTTCTAATTTTCTGTTTTTAATTTTCAAAATAATTTCAACTGATTTTTTAAATGGAAAATCTCTTCTACATCTGTTTCTTTATGATTTTTCAATTCTTTACTTTTCTGTATAATTAGAAGCCTGCTAATAGACATTCTGGTAACTTTTCTGATATGCCTCATACTTTGAATCTTTTTTGTCTAATAAATGTGTATGTCCTTGGCAGTAAAATTCAAGAAGCTTTGAATGGGTTATGAGCCTGAAATTTCCAAGATGTCCTTTTCTTAATAAATATTTAGAGAAGGGAACTCTTCCTCTCTTCGTTTCATGCGCTGTCAGGATCATGCTTCTAGTCCCCTCTGCCTCATGGTGTAGTGGATTCCACCTCTGTTACTTGCTTATAATATTTCTAGAATTTTTCTTATGGCTTATTTGGTCTGTGGAGATGGTAGTTTAAAACATACAGTGGATTTTTTTTCCCTGTGCTTCTTTATTATGCCTGTGTATGCTTAATGCTGCTGTCTGATTTTTTGGTATTAATAAGACTTTTCTTGTAGTTTCATTATCTTGGGATTTGTTTATGTTGTTGTTGTTGATGATGATGCTGTTTATTTTGTAGAAACATTCTCACAGAAAATACAGCGCTTTAAGGCAGATGCTGCTGGAAGGGTCCTGCTGATGCAGGGACTTTTCATTATGATACGTTAATTGACGTGGGTCTGCTGGGGCTGGCAAAGGGAGCCCAGTGGGAATGTTCACGCCACGCTGGCTGCCTGATTTAACCAGAAACCACTTCAGCAAATACAACTGTGCAGCACAGCTCTGTTAGTGCAGAGCTGTGCCCGAGGTAGGAAGCCCAGCAGACAAGTAGTGCTGGAGCAGTCCAAGCTCTCAGTACCTGCGTGTCTCCCTGGCATTGGAGAGAGCTCCATGGGTCTCACTCGGGTGTCTCTCCAGAGCTAGGTAGGGATGAATTCCTCATACTGCAGCACAATACACAGCATGGTAATTCTCAGTGGTCTGGTTCAATGGTTGGCAGTGTATTGCCCCGATATTTGTGTTTCCTTGTCACGTTTGTTAACCTTTGAATGCAAGAAACTCATTAAAGCAATTCCTCAGACACACACACTTCAGTCTTCCCCAGAGCTCTCAAGTCAGGCCCAGATTAGCATCAGCAATGGCAAGAAGCAAATCTCCAAATGGGTTGATTGATAGCAAGATTAATGATCCTCGAGATTTCTGTCCAGGTTTATTATTGGGAGACTTACAAATCTTTGCTTTCGAGGAGATGGGTGGGGAGGAAGGACCAGCTGGCTGCCACCCAGTCTGTCTATATCAGCGTGATGAGGTGAAGGGCATAGCCCTGTTAGAGCACCAGCACTAAGTAGTGTATTTTTAGTGTTCCTATTATCTACCAGGTACTAAATGATTTGCTCTTCTGCTCTTGGTGCCAGCTGCTCTTTTCTTTTCCTTTGTGCTGTGCTTGCAAAGGTGTAATGCCATTTCTAATTGTGTTTTAAACAGAGTTAACAGAGAGACCATGAAATTTTAAAAGTAGCTATTTCTTGTTGAAGTGGCTAGTGAAAAAAGCCCAGCCTCCAAATACTCGGTGATTAAGAGAGAAAGGAAATAATCACTCTTTTAATATTTATCTTGGCCCCAAATAAGCTAAACATTAATTATGTCCAGGACTGTTGGGAATTCTTCCCAGTTCTCTCATGCAGCTTTAGTCCAGGTGTACATGGGCACATGTGTTGAGAAAGATGAAGCTTCCCACTGAGTATTTCATTACATTTAACAAACTGGCATTTCTTCCTGAAGATGGGCAGGGACATCAAAACTGAAGAACAAGCTGTGCCTAAATTTTTACGAGACTTTTGTGTTAGATCTCAGGCTGAGGCTTGGGATACCTAAAATATCTGTCAATTAAATGTCTTGATGTCCCATTTGGAGGAAGAAAAGAATAATTTTTTTAAAGGCAATAGCAGAGCTCTTCTGTTTTGAGAGTAATTAGATGGGAGTAATTAGGGACATTTATGTAAATATTCCAGAGAGACTGCTGTCTGTCTGTTTCTGTTGTCCTCTCCTAGGTTGGATCATCTCTCTTTTGGTTTTCTTATAACACTGTTTCCAATCCAGAGGAATTGCACTTTGCATTTAAAATTACCTGCATTTTAACCTCCCAGTGTGTGACCCTGTTTCTATTCATTCTTTTCCTACAATTCATCATCCCAAAGGGAATTCATGTCCTGAAACGATAATATCAAGTATGCCAAATTTTGAGATCTTGGAGGTGCTACTAAAAGCTCCTCTCTGGTAAGAGGCAATCTTCATTGATTGCTGTGGCTCTTGTGATTGCAGAACAGCTCTTCACTTGCTCAAATCCGGCTTTCTTTTGTGAGAAAGTTTTAAGTCTCCTTTTTAATATTACATGATGTTTTGGGCATTGGAAGTACACATCTTACAGGAAGTGCCTGTGGTACTATTTGATTGGAAAAGGCATGTCTTTGTTTTCCTCTGTAATTTTCTAGCCTTTTTAATGAATGTTGCATTACATAAATGTTGGCTCAGGGAGAAGGAAATGAATATGTCAGGCTTTCCTTTGGTTTTTAAAGCCGTGCCTAATTTTTAAACCATTTTGAGATACCACCTAGAGGTATGTCTACCCTATTTTTGCCTGAAGACATTAAAGTTCTGAGTGGTAGTACATATAATCAAGGAGCTTGTTCTCTTGCAGTAGAAAATACTGATGAGTAAACCCATTCAGTCATCTGTAAAAGTGCTGAGTGTATCCAAGGCAGCTGTTGTGAGTATTGATTAAAGCAGGAGGGGAAGGTCTGGTGCCTCTGGCCCTGTCAGAGGTTACCAGGAGAGTAATTAGCTACCAAGTGTCACAGGGCCAAGTTTCATCACAAATAAGGTTTCACCATTGCCTTCGCTGTTCTCCAGGGACACCAGGGTGATGGGACAAGGAAGCGTGGAAAATGTTTGTGCTGAGTTAAACTAAGACTTATCCACTTATGATTTGCAATTAAAGAGCTTTCTAAGTGCATTTCTGCATTTCTGGCCATCTGGGTGCTCTCTGGTCGCACAGCTGATGGAAGGGGAGGACATGAAGGCAGCTCATGGGGGTATTGTCATTAACAACAGTTAAGAAACTGTTTAATTGTTTGAATACCCTTCTAAAAATTATTATGTCTCATATAATGCCTGAGTTCAGTCCTGTATGTGATATAAATGGGTGTCTGGGCTGTGGTGCAGGATAGGATCTCAGAGGATTGGGAGAAGAGGATTTTTAATTTTGTGGAGAGCTGTGTAGTCAGCTGGCAAATTTGGGACATAAATATTAAATTAGCTATCGTTTTGTGGCAGAAATCCCTAGTCTTGTTTGCAGATTAGTTTTTCAACTGGACAGTTTTTCTAGTGATGCATTCTTCAACACAAATACTGTCTCAAAATTTTGTCCACCTTCTTTTTTTTTTTCCCATCTGCCATTTCCCAGCCTTTTTCCTGTCTTTATTTCCCTATGATACTGCAGGATGTTATGGTTGGACTGGTGATTAGCATTTGGAGCCTTTCGTGGATCTGTCTGGGTCAACTCCCTAATGTGAAAAAGCACTTCCCCTTGCCCAGAGGAATCCCCTGAAAGAGACAATCTACTTTTCGCTGTTCTGTCTAGGATAACATGCCAAGGGCTTGGTATGCCATGCACTTCTGAAACCTACCCATGCTCCATCCAGACCTCCCCAGGTACCACATCTGTGTGATGCTTAACACTGCTCAAGAATATTTCAGGCAGAAATTGCTTTGTGGGGAGAAGGCAAATGGTCTTCAGGAGGGATCTGCTGGAAAATCAGCATTATTGTAGGGAAATTTTCCTCCTTTATCAGCTTTCCTTTATCCTCCTGGTTTTTATGCATTCCTGCTTTGTACACCCTCCAGTAGCTCCAGTTCAGTCAGCATTCAGTGCCTTACTGCTCAAGCATGGCATAGGTTCTTTTATAACTTGGCTTTTGAATTCTGGTCATTAAGTGTTAAGACCTGTGAAGGAAAATAATTGTAGAAAATAAGGGCAATATAAGCCATTTTCTGGACAAAAAAGAGTAAATGCAGATGCCCCTCTGATACAATGAATGTAATATCACTGCTCCATGCTGGTCACTTATTCATATTCATAAGATCAGCTTTTTTGTGTGGTTTTCTCTCCTCTTTTTCTTCTTAACGCTTGAGTCAGTTTTATTGCTCATAAAAATCAGTGACGGATGACCCCAGCTAGAGCAGTGCAGACTGCAGACAGCTGTTGTCCAGGCTCCCATCCTGGACATCCGTGCTCTGCTGGTGTCATGGTCATGATTTGCAGCGCTTCTGTTGTTCCGAAGTCTGTGCTCTTTTCTGAGGAATCATTGCCAATTCTGACAGTGATAAATGCTTGCCAAGGAATAATGAAGCTAGTTTAAAGTGCAGAGCCATGTGTTACTAGTACACTTGACTGCATACATACTCTGGTTTTGGTGCCAGCAGAAACCAATCTTAATTGTGTCTCCTGAAAAACATGCAAAACAGTTCAACGGGAATCTGAAGCAGTTTTTCTTCTATTGAAAGGGAGAATGAATGTACAGAGGTAGTGAAAGGGGATAGTTTCCTGTCTTTGCATCCTTGTTTGGGAGTTAGTTGCAGACACCCTTGTGAGGGACAAGCATGGGAAATGAATGCATGTATCCAGGTTGCATTTGATAAAGACTAAGCCATGTCCTGTGCAGCCTGGTTTAGAGGTCCCTTACAGGTCCTGGTCTGACTCTTATTCCATCTTTCCTGTTCTCACCAGCTAAAAACTGTGTGTGAAAGTGGGATGGCTGCAGGGACTATTGGCCTCTTGGTTAACAAATGTACATTCTACAGAGGTTCTGTCTGTGGGAGGCTGTTTCTGGAGGAAGGGTGCCTGAAGGACAAGATTTGCCCTGCTCTGATAGTAGTGGATAGGCCTGCAGGACCCTTTCAAGCGGTCTGCCCCCAAACTGGTTATGCTTTACAGGAAGAGAGCCTAGAGCTACGGGATGCTAGTACAAAAATAAAGTAATAAAATCTGGCTGGCCTTGGAGCAGGAACACACACTGCTCCAGTCAACATCAACACCTGGAAGAAGGACAAGTGAACAAGGAACAATGAATGTGCTGGTTGCTTCAGCGTGAGGCAGGGCATGGCTCTTGGGTGTCCCCAGAATGTGAAACATTCCCATTTGGTTTTTCCTGTATTCAACCACTGCCCTGGTGGTTCCAGCCAGCCACTGCAGATGCAATCGCTTGTCCCTTGCCATAATCCTGGCTCCTCCTCTCCCTGCCCTGTCTGCTCCAGAGCACACAGATCCCGCCTGTCACAGATCAGGAGAGAGAGCCAGTATGGGGAAATAAAGGGCACGCGGTGCCCTCGGAGCAGTTCCCAGCACCCTCATCAGTTGTGACCAAGCTGTGTTTGTATTGGAGGCAGCATTAGCACTGAGGCACCACAAAAATAAGATGCATCCATACTTTCAGGCCATTATGTGAGCTAGTTCTCCCTCTTACTTTTAGAGGAATATAAAGGAGAAGCTGCTTGAGCTTTAGTAACTAATAACCGAGGAAACCTGTTTGAAGTGTCAAAATCTCACAAGGCATCTCTTCTTATACAGAAGTTAATCTGTTATTTTGCTCAGCAGAGATGGAACAAGCATTTAACCCAGCTAATCAGGACCATCTCTTGGCATATTTTTATGCTTTCATCTTAGTAATAAGGTGCTGCTGCTCTGGACTTTGCATCCTGTTAGTTTGCTTTAGTAACTCACAGCCAGTATCTCTGCAAAAAGGTTCTGGGCAGGGGGATGCTCTCCCTCACATTGTCTTTGCATTCCAGACCCTGCCTCTGCTGCTTCTCTGGGGAGATGCTGATCTTGGGTGCCATGGTGATGGCTGCTGGCAGTGTTTTGCTTCTGCATTTGGGTCCATATGTGACAGCTGTGTGTCTGATCACCACAATCTCGCACAGTTATTGTACCCCAGGGAAAGAGACCCACAAAAACATATGGGGCTAGAGAAAATGGTGTGCTTCACTGCTCGTGGGCATATTTCAGAGACAACAGACTCTTTGGTATTTCACAGAAAAGATACGGCTCCCCAAAACCTTTTGGAAGTGAAATCAAGGTTGTGATTTGTTTTTCCTCAACCAATGCTGCAGAAATACAATAATTATTCTAAAACTAGTGTTTCAGTTGTTAAGATTTTAATAATCATTTATGCCACGACAAATCCCAGTTGTGCATTCACTATGGACTGCTTCTATTACGGAAAAAGGCCTGTTATTTTTTTCTTCTGAGAGTGTTGGTTTCCTGAGCAAATGGGCACACATATACAAACACCCAGCCACGTATACACACGGGGGGTTAAAAGGTACAGACTGAAGTGCTCATGTGAAAATAGGTATAGATTTGCACCTTGCTTAGCCCTGCATCCACTCCTCTCTTTCCCCTCTCTCTCCTCTCTGGTGACTCGAAACAAACAATTTCCTGCTTTCAGCCTTTTCCTTTATCCAGCCTTCCCCATATACACACTCAGATTTACTGCAGCCTCTTGCAGCCTTAGCAACTGCTGCTGCTTATGGTTTGTATCTGGAGGAAAAGGTAGTGGGGAGGGGAAATGCCAAGGGATAGAAAGGAGCATCCTAAAAGGAGGGCGGAGGCAGATACTGAATTGTCTGAAATGCCTCTCAGTAGCCTTTGGCTGATGGCAGCTATCAGTATTTATTACTACAAACCAGACAATGAGTTTCCAGAAGGCTCTACTTGGGGCCAGGTGTTTCCTTACTCAGGAAGAATGGACATTATACAAACTAGAGTAATCTGCCTGGCATCCCAAGATGTGTGTTCCCTCCTGGAGCTGCACAGAGGTAAGATGCCAGAGTGCCAAACAGACCCAGTAAGCAGAAAGTGCTGGAAAATTCATCCAGCAAGTTTGTCAAACCCATAAAAGACCTTTTAAAGATCTGAGACACAGAAGGAGTCACCAGGACAGGGATGCAACGTCCTGTGTGCAGTGAACTCAGCTGTAGAGGCTAAACTTAGAGTATTTACAGCTATTATGAGCAAGTAGAGAAAAAAAAAGAGTGTGAGAGACATGTCTTCACCTAACGTGCCAGAATCCAGTATTGTAAAGTAATGAAAGTGCTGCATTACATATGTACATTAGACAAGAGTGTTATGTTTGTGACTTGAGAAAACCTTTAGTCAAAGTATGTAGTGTCTGACTTTGCAAAACAGCTGCAGAAAGTGTTCCAGGACTAAAATGCAGAATTTTTAATTAATGATTGTAGTGAACTTTACTATGTGAAATATTCATTTAATACATTGTTAACCCAACATTGTGCTCAGCAGAGTTGCTCTGGGCTGGGTATTCAGCTATTGCCATCATGAGCCTTAAAATACTGCACAGTATGATTATCTGACACAATTACATGTTTTGAGGCTATTAAGAAAAAGCCATCTTATGTCTGTGTATAAAACCATAATGCCAGCCTCTCAGAGACTCTCAAAATATAAAATAACAAATTAACAAAAAATAATTGCTGTTCTTCAATATCATCAGCTTAAAAAAATCCTGTAAATCCCTGCATAAAGGTCTGTCTTTTTATCAAACACCTTTTTAAGGTCTTCATTACCGGGAGAAGCCATTCAAGGATTTCCGTAGTATTGACTCAAGGGAAAGAGCCCCAAATACATCAAAATCAGGGACATTTTGCCTGTTTCATATTCATAGTTTCTTCTTTAAGTGTGACTGATTTATTCTGCTGCATGCCCCCGGGGTGTGCATTGTCCAAAATAAAGGCTGCCAAAAAAAAAATTAGAAAAGGGAGCAAGTGGTGAGATGGGGGGGAGTTCAACCCATGTTTTTAAATGCTGTGAGACTAACGCACATCTTACATCTTCATGTGAATTCACCTTACTGTGTTTCTTAACAAAAGTATACTCACTAAATATGTAACTTCAGCAGAAGGCAAGCCATCGTGCCTGAAAATAGAAAGCTGCCCCCGGTCAGTGACTCCATGCTGTGAAATCCACTCTTTCCTGCTTCTGTATTGTCTTAAGTTGTATTTGTGCTGCCATAGCTTGTGCTTGCGTTACAAAGCACTGTACCTGCGCATTAGAAAGTACAGATGCATAGAAAGCAAGCACCTGTGATAATTTTAGATCGTGGTTTCACCTAAGAAACTGATTTGGTTGACAGTGACTTTTTTTCTCCCTGGCATGTATGAATTTTGGAAATAAAGGGAGCACAAATGACTTTGCCCAAGTGTGCGGGGCTGGCTCTGCTGATGGGTTCTGCATGGAGAGCACAATGCCCGAGCTGCAGAGCAGCAACCTGCAGGAACTGCAAGGTAGCAACTCGGAAGCCACATGTGCAAATATGTTTGAGCAAGGGAACATGCAACTTGACAAAGGCACAGCTCACCAGGCCCCCACAGACTTTGCCCAGGTGTTGAGGAGCATTTGAAGGGTGGCAGTGAGGGGGATCTTTCTGCACTGGGGAGCTATTGTTTAGCACCTCGACAGATGAGAGCAGACCCTTCTCCTGCCACAATAGCTGCTCACACCAAGCAAGACTCATTAAATATTCAGTTCCAGCCTCAAGCAGCTCATTAAGTCAGCAATGAGCGGTGACGTTGGCATTGGAAAACCCTGCCTCAGTTAACATCACCATGCAGAGTCTCCCTGGATCTCTTGATGTTATTCTGCTCAGTACCTTTTCTGTGATGACCAGCTTGTGCTCTCTGCTTTGCATTAAATACAGGTAAAAAAGAGTCAGGTGGATTTAAGTTCTGCTCTTCTTTATAGACCTTTTTAGAGAGGAGTCCTGGGGCCCAAGAGAAGCGTCTATTGGATTTTTCTCTACCAGGATATGTAATACAAGCTTGCAGGAGGAGAATGGGATGAAGGTTATATGGCATTAGTGTTAAAAAGTAAACAAACAAAAAACCTAATGTTCAAAGGATAACTTTTGTGGCAGAACATCATGATATGCAGCAGTTACAGATGCTGTATTACTGGTGGTTGTTACACAGCAGAAACTTTTACCGTAAGTGTATTTTCCCTGAAAATTGCGTGTCTTAGGTGGGTTTGGGCTTGAATTGTATGCTGAATGTGTTTCTTGTGTGCAGTTTCCTTCTGAATGATGTATCTGAAATCTGTTTTGCAGCCACTAACTTTTATGCGTATAATTTCATATTCAATAGTACTTAGCAATAATATGTAGAGGCCTTTATGATGGGTGGATGTCAGATGTCAGTGAATTAGAGCACACCAGAATCTGGAATTGGGATTGTAATTGTAGAAAACAAACGTGTTTTCATGTATCGATGTTTTAAAATTATAACATCTGAAAGTATGGAACAGAAATGGAGAAACAGAACATGTGCAGAAGTTTTTTCAGAGCACAGTTTTTCACACCCTGAATCTATTTTTTTTTACTTTTTTCTTTAACAGAAAGTGTTTTCAGACTGCTCATTTCTATGTGGAGGACAGCAGTTCCCCCCGTGTGGTCCCCAATGAAAGTATTCCCATTATACCTATTCCAGGTAAGACAGGCTTAATCTCCTGTGTTTGTACTACTTGGAGTCTGGTTTAATTACATAAAGAAGAGAAGGTTATGCTTGTGATAAATCCTGGGGTTTTGGTAGAAATTTGTTGTATTGGTGCTGCTTCATTTAATTTAATGTGCTTTGTAATGGGGCTCCGAGTGTCGACGCTGTCTTTTTCCGTAGGCACCTCTCCCACTTTGTTTTAATAGAAATTTCAGAGTAACCTTTGCAAAATGTCAAAAACATGAGTAACAAGTCTTGAAAACACTGAGAAATTGCATCCAGGGTGAAACCAGCTGCTCCACCAGGGCAGGTTGCAGAGGAGGGATATTCAGCTCCACTGCTCTCTCGAGACTGGGGGCCTTGCCCCCACTTTCACCATGTATAGAGGTGGAGTCTGGGGCTCTCAGAAAGGACAGTGAGACACAGGGATAAGCAAACAATCCCAAGTAAAGTCCAAAGCCATCTGTTAATTTGGTATTAATAAAGTTACCAAAGGTCAAATTCTCCTCTCAGCTATACTGAGAGTGATGCTGGAAGCAGAGTATAGTGCTATTCTCTCTTCATGAGGCATTTCCCCTGGAAATTATTAAGTGCAGGATGCAGCTGCCTTGAAGCTGTGATGTTACTGTGGCCTTTGCAGCTGCTGCCTTGTTTGATGATGGTCATTCGCAGAGGCAGAATTAAGGTACCAAAAATGTTGTATTGACCTCAGTCTGTCAAAGGCTTGTTCTTGTTGCTTGAAGATGTTTTAAGTTTCCTTGTCATAGTCTGTATTTGCATCATTGATCTGGGATTCAATCTATAGTTAATTAGGTTCATTTTACCAAAAAACATTCAGAGCCTTTTCTGAGACACTGAAAAAACTTGCTTCCTAGAAAAGTGAAAGAGTCCAGTTATATTTTCCTTGATTTTATTCAGTAGACTTGTGTGACTTATTTCTAGAAAGAGTCTTTCAAAGTACCCATGGGAACTAGTAAGAAAGGTCAGCTATTACATTCCTGCAGAAAGCGTTAGGCAGTTTGCCTTGCAGTCTGATGCTGTACCACTGAAAATAAAGAAAATGCACGTTTATTGTCCCCTCTCGTTTCTGTTGGAGACTAAAGTGCATATCCTGGCCACCTCATGTCCTTAGCAAGAAGTCATCCTTCTCCTTTAGGATAACAGGAGGTGACAGGTTTTAATCTTAGACCACCAGTGATTAGTTTTCACAGAAGTACTTAAATAGCTGGAGAACTCCAGTCTTCCTACTCTGAAACCAAGAGGAACAAATGCCTGTTGGGACTGCTTGTGGCAGTCAGTTCAATGGTCCCACCATGCCTGCTCTTGTGTGGTACCTCCTTGGAGCTTGTGGGGAAGGAGAGGCTGGGCTAAGCTAGACTCTGGCACAGCATTGTCAAAACCCAGGGGATTATGACTACAAGGCACTGGGAGGAGAGAAATTCTCCCTTCAGAGAGAAACCTCTTTGGCCAATATGTAGTACTTCTAGTGTAATTGAGACAATTTTTTCTTAGATAAACCAGCAGAAGGCTCCATCTTCTCAAGCTGCAGTGTGTGTTATTGAGACAGCAGTTCTTCCCTGTTGCACAGAGATGTTTTGATGGTCAGTCTGTTAAGACTGGAGGGCATTCATATTAACTGTAGTGTAGGCTGAAGAAATTCCATTAAAACCGTGCAGGCAGCAGGTACTGTCAGGGCAGCACATGCACCAGTGCTTCTGCAGCAGCCGTTCTGGCACGTAGCAGAAAGTGACTGCAAACAGAACGTTGTCTTTTAGGGACATTTCCCATGACTAGAGTAAGCCAGGCTGTGACACCACAGCAGCTTTGTGAGAAACATGATGCTACTGTCACTGCTGTGCTCACTGTGGTGTGCTCAGGCTCAGTAAGGCTGAGAAAGAGCTGCTCACTCCTGATAAGGGGCACTGCAGATTAAGGCACCCTCTGATCAAATGCTGCAGGACACCTTGAGCAGCTTTGTAGTTAAAAATCTGCAAGGATTGCTGATGAGCCTTAAGGCACATCAAGAACTGGGCCTTAGAAAGAGGTTTAGTCTAGTTGGATGCAAAAGCGAATCCAACCCTTGAATTTCCAATCTAATGACAACATTTTTGTGGATATAATGGACATATAGAGACACCTGCATACAGACATCCAAATGGAGGGCCCTTAATCTGAAACTGAATCATGCCCAGAAAACCTTAAAAGAGAGTGAACCGTTGAATTTGAAGATCTTAACACTGACTTTAAAGCTATTTAGGCCACCAAAAGCCAAATCACGCTTTGTAAGTGCCTCGCTCTTGTGTATTACCTATTACCTGTACAGGGATAATAGTTAATACATGGATGCTTTCAGCCATAATGAGGCTCAAAGTTAGTAGAGAAAAATTCCAGCTATGTTGGCTTTTTCCAAAGATGGGAGATACTGCCTTGAAAGATCTTGAAGCTCTCCAAGGCATTTTCCTTGTTTGGAGATGCAGAAGAGGGCTGTTTTCCCCCATATACCTGTTGCTAGATGACAGTCTTCTCTGACGTCAGCTGCTGCTCCCACATAGACAGCCCACTGAAATGCCTTAAGAGCATGAAATGACAAAATTCTCCTTTGAACTGTTGGCAACTGATGAAATGATAAGCCTCTGAACTTTTCCTCTAGAAGCTGCCGCAGGGTGTGAGAAAGTCTTACTTGCCATGTTGATACTAGAAGCAAAATGTAAGTGGCATTTTCACAGAAACAAGTTTTTTAAAGTAACCTTATTAGACTGTGAAATCCCATTCTTACAAGAGGAATTTGACTAGTTCCCTGTGGGACTGTGCCTCTACCTCCTACAGTTTAGTGGACCAACTTCCACTCTTGGGTAAGAGCAAGCAGCCACACTGATGGCAATTTAGAGCAGTGTGGCTGAAGATGTTCAGCAGGTTTGCCAAGACCCATCTCAGCACACAGTGAGCTTCTGGGCGGAGGGAACTGAGCGGGTCTGGGTTGGCTGGTCCTGGCCCAGGTATGGGGTGGCTCTGCCATCTGTCTGGGAGCCAGGCACAGTGTGGTCTGACACAGCTCGAGGTTTCAGAAGAGCATTGGTGTTTCTGTGTGCCCCTACTCTGCTCCATGACGTGTTGGCACAATCAGAGGTAGTATTTGTGTTTATTTCTGCACAATGTCCTGCTCTTGTTTGTGCAAACCCCCTCTGTTTTCTCGGGTCTATGAGTGCTAAATCAGTCTGCCAGCTACCTGCTATAGGCACACAGTGCAACTTTTCAGGTGTGAAATCTAAAAAAATCTTCTTGCAGAGGAATAATTTTATCCATTTTCTATTTCACTTCCCTTGGCTACGTCCTTAATTATTGTGCAGGAAGCCACATCACCCATAGGTATGTGCCTATCTGTGCAAATTCTCTCTGAGATCTAAATCGTTTTCATTATTCATAATTATCAGCACTGCTTGATCTAGAGAAACACAGGACAAAGGAGTTATCATTAACTGAGTCACCCACTGGATATTATGTCTGAGGTATAAATCTCAACTCGCATAAGCCTTGCACCTAACAGTTATGCATCTGTAATCAATGGCAGATTTCTGAAAACTCCCCTACCATTCCACCCAACAAAATTATTTCTCAGGATCTTCTCTCTTTGCCTCCATGCTCAGTTAATTTTGGCCACATACACATCATCTTTGCCTGGATCTCTTCTCTAAAACATTTGGTCTTGGCAAGATCTCGCTCAGCAAAGCTGCTCCCGCTTCTCTTTGTTTGGTCATCTCTTTTGCTGGTCAGTATCTGACTGACTTTCTGGATCTTTCTGGGCTTGATCCTTTTCAGTAGAGTTGGGAAAGTACAACAACAGCAGCATCACAGCTGCAGATCTGTGTGTTTTGCAGCCACGAAACCAAAATGCATCCCTTAGCAGTTCTCCTTTCTTCTCCTAACACGACCTGCTCCATGACATCAGTGCAGCTCTGTGCAACTTAGATGATATCAAACAGTGAAATAAATTAAAATTCCACTTCTACCCTCCTCCTCTCCTTTGTCTCAGAGTTTTCCTGCTGTTGGGTGGAGCATTGTTCTGCATCTTGCTGTGACTTTACTGGTTCTTTGCCCAGCCCATGGGCACAGTGGATGGTGTGGCACTGATGTCAGTAGGACTTGTGGTGAGATCAGTAGAGAGGTAGTTGAGGCTTGACCTGATGGGAAAGCTCAAAACTCTGTGTAGTTTTGACCACAGTCCAGAGAAATACAGATCATAAAGAACAAAACAGCTGGCCAATGCAGCTGATTCATTTACCATATTTTCTAGAAGTATTTCACATCTTATATTTTTAGCATAAGAAAAATTTCTCAGAGGTGATGCCAATCATTTCAGCTGTGTCTAGACTGCAATACTTAAGAAACATTTCCTAGTTGTCAGATCACAGTATGTTCAGTTTTAGGTTTAAATGGCAGTACATTAATTTTTTAACTAGTCATGGAGTTTATTAACAACGTGTTTTTAAAAACTAGTGGCGGAATCTGATGGAGAAATACTTATGCTTCTTCAAGAATGTCTCAGTGTGGGTGTACAAGTCCAGGAAATAGAGGAATAGCAATGAAAAGGTGCTTTGAACACCTCACACCCACCAGGGTGTGAAGGCCAGGGCACCCATGATCCTTTTTCATTTCCCTCTGTCTCCTCATGGTTACAAGGAGTCCCACCATGAGTCCATATTATTAATTCTTAGCTCTTCAGTAACTTGAATAATGCCTTGAACCTTACCTGACAGATGGATGTGGTTAGACTTGACGTGTTTTTTACAGGCTCAGCTGCTGTGTTCTGGTAGCATCTACCCTCTGACAAACTGTTTTCATTAAGAGACGGTAATGAGTATCTCATTTGACAAGGAAACTGCAGGTTCCCAACACAGGCTTGGTATCTTACTGTTTTCTGCTAAGGTGTGGCTGTCTCAAGTTGCATCCCCAGAGCTAAAGAGCAGAGCCCGGGGTATGCCTGTGGTTGTGACAGTGACAGTGCACTGAGCACAGTGAGCCTTATGAGGTACAGGAACTGCACTAACTGCAGCCAAGGGCTTCTTTCTCAAGGGCATGAAGCTCTTCACTGAGCACCGAGGTGGTGCTCTTCAGATGTTTAAGACTTTATTTCTGCTCTCTACTCCCTGTGGATTTACGTTCCAGCACCACATTGTGAACTGTACCTATCTTCAGCTTCAATTAAATTCATAAATGCAGTATGGCGATCACAGCTGTTCTCTGAAGCCAAGAAAATATCAAGGTATTTTAGGGAACATCCACCTTCCTTTACTCTGGTACCAGCCCTGCTCCTGCAGTAGTACACTGAAGAATTTATGGTATGATACCTCGTTGTGGTACTTCTAGTAGAGGCTTCAGGAGTTGGCTACAACACAAAAGAATGTGTTTTTATGGTGGCCATGTGAAATGCAGATAGATCCTTTTCTGAGAGCTGTCTCACTAGGAGGCAGAGCCCTGGAGTTGGATCTTTATGTGTTCAAATGTAAGGCTTGTGTGTAATTGATAGCAGGAACTGGGACGTGAGGATGGAAATGTGTGAGCTTAAAATTGTGTTCCTTAGGTGGCAATACCATACTAAATAAGATCATGTTTAATGTCTGGGCTAAGGGAAAATTCACATTATTTCATTCTCTTGGACTGAAATTGTCTTTTTGCTTAAAGGGAAGAAGTGTATTGCTATTACATTTATAGTTAAAAATAACCTAATCTTTGTACAAGCAGATTTAAACTAAGCTCTTATTTTGACACTTATAAAATTTTATCATTAACATATTTATATCCCTGACTGACACATGGATAATAGCATTGTAGTAGATTAAATTTTGAAGCAAGAGAGATGAATGTAGCTAGATGAATGTAGTATTACACAGGTGATTTTTCATATTCTGCTTTTTCATGTGTCTCCCCTTTATCAGAAACCTGCACTTCTGTTCATTTGACCTGATTATAACAAATAGATAGCAATTATCTTGCTGAAAGGACTCCTGTTTTTCTTTCAGCATGCCCATCTTTCCAGCACTTTTGAAGGTGTTCAAAGTGTTTTCCATGCCTTTTCACTTTGAAAGGTGTTTTTTATAAAAACTAGTACTTCATAAACGCATAATTACAAAAAAGTGAGCATTAATGAGGAATAGTTCCCCCAGTAATCAACTCTTAATTACTTCTTATTCATCTTAATTTATTTTAATTTATAATTTGTCTTAATTATTAGGGTCAGTGACTTTAGGAGGATGCCACCCTTAAGAGATCTTCAGCAGATATTTTGATGATTTAGAATGAAACCTACTGCGTAGCCTTTATAATGTTTATGGAGATATGATCTCTACAGAAGGCAGACACCTTCTCAATACTAAGGATTTTAATGCCTTTGTTTTATCATAAATTAATTTATACTAATGTTATCCAAATAAAGCTGTTCTTCTATTTCTGGCAGTTTCTTATACAGCAAGTAAATTCAATCAGTCAGAAAGATTTATTTTTCCAATTGAAATATAATGGCTTCTGTTGCATTCTTATTTTAAATGCTTATGCAAGGAAAGCCAGTATACTGCAGAATTAAAGGCTCTGACAGTATAAATGTGTAAAACTCAACTGCATTAAATCTAAAATGGTTTGAAGAAAACTGGGCACCACCCTGTTTTACGTGGGGAATTACTCGTAGAGCGCAGTATTTGTGTGATGTAGGGCAGGAGCTGGCTATATCTGTCTGCTCAGACATTTCAGATCCAATCTGTGCCAAAATGTGAGCAGCATGTGAAATTTCTGGCCCTTTTATTAAGTATGTTCACTTTGGCATGGACGCTCAATCTGTAGGTTTATATGGTTTTGTCTAAGCTTTTCTCTAGAGGTGGACACTTGACCTTAGTGGAATTAATGGGAGTTTTTAATAACCTCTGCTGGGGCAGAATTTTGCCCAAAGGTGTGCTATTCATCCTTGCAGTATTCCCTATGATCAGCCACTCTTGTAGAGACAGAATATCACACTCCACGTGGTTACTCCTGCTGCCGTAGCTCTGCAGCCTTCACTCTGGTATGTATTTTAGCTTATGCAATGGCTGTTAGACTCCATTTTAAGTGAAATGCATCCTAAATATTGATGCTAGGTATTCCAGCTGCTTGAGGAATTTTTCCATCCGTCTTTGTAAAAAGTAAAAAACCCATGAAACTTCACTAAATGTGATTAAAAATAAATAAATATCTTTTAAAAATCCTGTGGTTGCATTCAGTGTTCTTTCCAGGAATGAAGAATAAGACAGTGAAAGATGAAATAACATCCCAGGGTTGAGTGTGGCTGGGACCAGAAAGGTGCTTGTTTGCTATGGATATGGGAAAACATTTTTCAGATATGTTATTTTTCAGTGAGTTAAGAGGTCAAGTCCAGTCCTGTTACAATCCTACTGGTAGATATTTTGGGAAGACTTTTTTGCAGAAAATGAGAACTCCAAGGATACACTGTTGAGGGTGGATTATCAAGGATTAATGTCCCTAACCATGCCACTGGTTTAATGATCATCATAAACCAAGTTAGGTTTGTGCTGCCTTCAGAAAGAGAAGTTTCCCTGTCACTTTGCTATTCTTCATCCTAATGAGTAGGATCAATCCATCTATCCCAACAACAGCTAATCCTTGTCCTTCCCCACAAATCAGTCAATCCTTTCTTACAGTCATCAGCCGGATCAGCAGGTGGATTCAGGTCACTGCTCAGCCCCCCCAAGCAGGGAGAGGGCAGTGGGAGAATCCCTTCATTCTTTGGCTGAAGCCAGCTGTGAAGAACATGTGAGAATTGATGGGGGTGTCCCTGGGATGCAGGGATGGCACAGAGCAGTGAGTGGCTGCTGTGGGAGCAGATGGGCCAAGGCATGTGACAGCCATGGCACATGAATCCAGGTGGCTTAGTAAATGAGAGACTGAAGTGCAGGGACTCACAAACTGACCAAATAAGTTTTCACATTAAGAGTAAGGCATAAGATGCAGGGAGTATATTGGATTTAGGAGGCTGGGTAAGGTAATAGCAGAAAAACAGAAAGCATTTACAGAAAGAATGAAAGACACGGAGAATTTTCTTACCAAGACTATTTCATGTGTCAAACATCTGGTTTTCAGAAACATCAAAACTCCAAAGTAAATAAAGGTAATCTGAGGAAGCATTTTGGTTTTGACCTTCTGCATTGATTCCTGACCCAAACCCATCTATTCCAATACAATGCCACTAAACTATCTGGTGAGCTCTCACACTATAAATGAATCAAAATTAATCTGAGACCCTATTATGTGGAAATGTCATTTCTGATAGGATATCCTATTTTTTCTTTTGAAATTGGCCCCTATTGCTTTAACATTACAAAGGCAGCTTATTAAGTGGGAGCTATGGAAAAATCCTTCCTGGTAGGATTACTAATTATCCGAACTTAAAATGTAACCCTGTTCAAACTTTATTGCTTCTATATGCTTTGGGCTTCTTTTAAAGGTGTCTGTCTTCTGAAGGAATGTATTAAGTATTCTGCATTGGCAATTGCCATTTCTTTAAAAAGGAGATGTTAGTGGAGGTTTTCCTGTACAGTCATTTTTTAAAAAAAACATGATTTTCTTCTTGGTATTGTCTCTTTGTGACAGGAAATGAGCCGCCTTGTGCTCCCCTTTGGGTTTATTTGATACTCCTCTCAGGTGCTTGGCTTGGGCCAGCAAGTCAAGATGGGAACTCCACCAATATGTTAAATATTTAGCACAGAAATTAAACATACCCCCCTATATGTCAGCTTTGGTAGTATCTGATTATTAAAAATATTACTAAAATATTGTCCATCTGAGTATACTTCTTTCTCTGTGTAACACAGTGAGTTAGTACATTATTATGGTGCCAGATTCAGCTCATATTTCATAGTGAAGTAAATCCAGAATCACTTTATTGACACTGATAAAACAGATGGCTAAACCCAAGTTAGACAGAAATGTAATTATATCTGCAGTGTTAGAGGTGAAGGTATGTTATTAAAACATCTCCCTTTTCTCTTTGAATAATGTGTAGGTCTTGCATAATGTAAGGATCACACTGACAGTATCAAATGTCACTCCAGCTTCTTGATGGGAAAAAGTATATGGTGCAAAAGCAAATATGCACAGAACAATGGAGGGCTGCTAATTAGCCATTATAAGATGCTATTAATCTCTTCAATCGACCAAACAAGTTACAGTTATTGAAGTCTATTTGCTTTAAGATGGAAAGAAGGCTTAACCAAAGCCTTTGGGCTGCCGATAGCTAAAGGAAAAGCAGATTCTGTGCATCTAGCTACATCTCTTGATTTTCCTGGAGAAGGTCACAGCCATCTCCAGATGACATCAGCTCAGACCATTCCCGAGTGCTGAGCATGTTAGCACACATTCTGCCATAGGCCTGGCAAGCTGCCCGTGGCTAAGTGTGCCTGTATCCAGCTAAAGTAATTTGTGTTCCTGGGTGGGAGTTTGGAATTGGAGGTCATGAATAGAAAAATACCAGGCCAGATTACTTCAGCATTTTCCTATTTCACTGGTTAATGTGATAGGCTCTATCTCCTGTACAGCTGCTTTCCTGTGGCCACCAGCTGGGGCAAGGTGGGTGTGCAGGGAGGACCAGCCACATCCTACCACACTGTTGGTTGCCCATCCCCTCAGGGCTGTGCCTGTTCCGTCACAGGCCATGTTGGACCATGTTATCCCACCAGTCTGAAAGCTGGAAACCTTAAACTGTTTTTTAAGTTTCTAATGTTCATGGTTCTGATTTTAATCTTTCTAATGTGTAATAATTATAGTTGCTCCAGTGTGGTTTTCCTGAGTTGATGAGCGACTTAATTTCCCTCTCACCCGATGAACTTATCCGTCAACAATACTTCCTATTTAATTATTTAATGTGTAATTGTTACCCATGTTATCAAATAGGGTAAGAAACTGCATTGGGTTAAGGCTTCTGGAGAGAGAATGAAAATGCAGAAGAGGGAAAAGGGAGGAGAAACACTAAAGGACAGTTAACAAGACAGAAGTGAAGTAGCAGTGGCTATAAAGGTGGAGACATACTGCCACCATGCAGTGATGATGATAAAAAGAAAATTAACCACACTTTGCCGTGGATTTCCGGTGCAGACCCATTCTCAAAGTTGGTGGGAATTCAATGGACTGGAGAGCAGGTTATCTCTAATGTATTTTTTGGTTCACAGATCACAATTAAAGTTAAATTCTGCCTTCTGCAAAATTAGCTTGGACTCACTGGTCTGCTGCAGCCAATCCTTTATCTTGGTTGGTCTCAGTTGAGCTAAAACTATGCAAGGAAAAAACCCAAATGATAACTATGGAACTTTTCTTGTGAGATTATATGCAGTTGCTATCATACCACAAGCTATTTTCAAGGAAATGTAGGATATGTGGGTTACTTTTCAGAAGAGGAAATACTGTTTTACAGGTTCTTGCTGTTCCTATAGATCATTCCATTCAAATGTCTTGGTTGTGAAAATATTGATACAAATGTTATGAGATAATGATATTCCCAATACTATATAGAATAAATGTTATCACTTAAATATTTTTAAATGCCAGCATTTCTACAAGCTGCAGCTTTTTACTAAGAAGAGCATACACTTGTCAAATGTTTTGAATTCTGTATTATTCAGTAAATGAGCATGTGGTTAATTAAAGTAGCATTACTACACTGTGAGGTGACCATATTGCAAACGTATCTTTAACAATTGGCCCTTGTAAATAAAATAGAAGAGAGCTGACTGCGATCTGAAAATGTCAGTAGATGCAAAAAGCCACCTTAGAGCGTTCCATTATAAAATAAAAGGTGAGAAGTAATGACATGGTCAATATTACCTGCCATCGGCTGGAAAGAAATCAGATTGTCAGGGATCTATAAAATTCTTGCCAAAGTAGAACCTCATTTACACATACAGATCTTCATACCCTTTGCTAAGAAAAGTGTATGTGACAGCTTAGAGGTTTTAGCTGCCAAAGATCTTTCACTCTGAATACAGTAAATGTCACATCTATTTATTTATCGTTAAATTTTGCTAAGTATCTGTAGAAATATTTGGATTTTTTCTATCATAATGTAGATGTTTAAAAGGAAAAGAATCCAGATCATAATGCAGCTGTAGCACCAAACCATATGGCTGCTAAATGGGAGCAAAAATACACCACTGAACTACTAGGAGTAAACATAACCTAGATGCTATCTTCAGAAGAATATTAAATGGCTTATATAAATACAGGGTATTGCCATAAAATCATGCAATCAGACAATAGTAGCCATCAGGCAGTAAATTATTTCACATGCTGAAGGTAATTGCAATTGTATAGCAATTTGCATTTTCTAAATGCCAGACTGAAAATACTAACTGGTGAATCTTGGCAAGCACAGATTTTCTACCAACTGCAGTGGTGGTTATAACAATATCCAGACCAATTTTGAGAGCAAAAGAGAGGAATAAGGCAGCCATCCTACACCCCAGCTTTATTAGAATCTGCCTGGAGTCCCAGGTGCTCAAAACAGTCTTGTTGTCTTCAGTTAAATTCTTCAACTTCTTTCTTGTGAGAAGACATCTAAGGGTGATTTACTGGTATACTGGGTGGCATTTGCACTGTGCTGTGCAAGAGCAAATGGCCTGTGGAATACATATTCAATGTTATGAATAATGTCTGGCATGAGAGAGAACTCAAATTAGTGTGGCTGTTGTGTTTGCCTGCTCTTTTGCTCAGAAGCAGTTTCATAAGTTCATTTGGATTCCACATCATTGTGTGAAAGGGAAAATGTTAATAACATTAATAGGCAAGGCCTATGTGTGTGCTCAGTCTGGTAAAACTTACTGGGAGTAACTGTCAATTGTATTTTCACATTTGGGGTCTCTTCTGTTCTTTTTATACAATGTGGAAGGAGAGGAGGCTTCTTCATCCCATCCACAGCCATCTTCAAACTGAGCAAGAGCTAATGATCCTTGAGCTTAAATTAGACTTTGTAAATCAGCGTCCCAGGGAAGAGGCTCTCAGTATTTATAACTATAGTGCTTAGAATTGGAAATACAATTAAATGTTTACCTCAAAACTGGCCTCAAAAAGATTTCTTATTACTGCATATTGAACTAGCTCTGCCCCTGGGAACTCAGATCTAAATGATATCGAGTGAAGACTTCCTCTCCTGAAGTTTTATGTATGAAACAAAGAGCAACTCTGAGTATCTCTTTTTTTTTTTCCTACAGATGATATGGAAGCAATTCCAGTCAAGCAGTTTGTTAAACACATCAGTGAGCTGTATTCTAATAACCAGCATGGGTTCTCGGAAGACTTTGAGGTACGATTTAATGACCCACCAATAAAATGTTGTTTTCCTAAAGCTAATTCCTAAAGTGTATGAATAATTGGGGACCGTGTGACATCTGTGTGATATCATGTCAGGTAAATGCAGTGCTCAAATATATCAGAAGAAACAGGATGATACCAATTTGCTACCAGCTATGAGCAATATGTGGACATATATGGATGCTTTCTAACCACCACAGAATTGGTGCCTTTAAGGGGGAACCCTCCTAGGTTTTTATTAAATAGGAAAAGCTGCCTGCAAGCCCCCAGGAACAACATGAAGATACAAACTGTCGTTTTTAACTCCAGGGTTTTCTTACAATTATTTTACTCTTCTTGGTCCGGAATTTGCTCCTCTTAGTCATCGGAAAAGCCACAAACCCCCTGAGTAGTCCAAAAGTAGTAAAATAGTGCTTGCAATGAGTAAAAGTAGTAGAATTTGGTCTTTGATGAAAACCCAAACTGTGGGTCAGTTCCTTGAGTCCTTGTTCATGCTCTGTTCAGACAGAAGAGATTGCTCTTGAAGTCATTGATTATTTTGTTCTGCTAAAACCGAGGAGAAGGGATTTGGGGCTTAGTTCGTGGTGTTTACCTAATGTGACTATTTTTAAATTTGCATCCTATTATCTGTGTAGAGCAGATTCTGACCTATAAACGTGCTGTCATTTGGAGATAATTCCAATGGAGTGAAAGTAGTTTTCTATCTCTGGGTTACCAAACCCGTATTATGCAAGCATGGTAAACATCATGCAGCATAAGACATCAGTCAGGCTTTTCCTTCACTCAGTCTAATCACAGTCACTGCTGAACTTTTGGAAGTACTGAGAAACAGGAGAAGCCCCAGGAAATCACATGGAGTTGCACTACTGGCTTCCCCATGAGCAAAAGGAAGTGTGTTTGCCTGCTGCCTGCGAATCAGAGCAGCAGCTCTGCTTACAGACAAGGCACTGAACCAAAATAGGTGGCCATATATCTGCAGCTTCTTTGCTTACTGCACTGTAAAGACAAGATTGTATGCAGGAATTGTTTTTAATGTGATCATTTAAAATGTTTATTGTTGCTGTTTGGTTACTGTCTTTAAAGAGTGTCTGCTTTTGTCTGATGCCCAGAAAGCATTGTGTAAGTTAGAAGCATTTTGTATTCATGAGGAAGGCAAATGTATAAGGTGTTAGAGTGATTTAGTTCAATTGACTGCTGGCTGGATGGCTGAGCAGGAATATTGAGGCATTTAACAATGTTGATGGTATTCAGGACAAACATTTATTCTCCAGAGAGTAGAATTTGATCAGGATGATCAAATGCGACTCGCTCTTCTCAATTATTTATGAATTGCGACCCCAGTGCTGTTCATCACAGCTGGGTTTTACACCATTTAATTATTCAAAATAATCAACAACACATCTGTAAACTTGGTCTGGCTTTAAGCAGGCTTTGCTTCAGCTGCCACAAAATCACTGCTATTAACAAATGTTGAACACCTTCCGCCTGTGTTTTAGCAAAGAAAAACACTGCTCTAATAGCCTTATTTTTTCCCTTCCTCCTGGAGTTCGCTGCTGTGAGTGCTGTGCTATGGCAGCCAGTTGGAGAGAGCTTTGGCCTATTAGTCCCGTATTGGGGAGCAGAGAGTCCCCTCTGAAAGGAAGTTAAACTCCTCCAACTGCACTGCGTGCACCAAATTCTATTCTCCGTGCTGGCATTTAAACTTGGAGCATCTGCTTTGAAGTCAGGATAGCTACTCCAGATGTATTTTTCCATAGCTGAGGTCTCAGCTTCCTAACTGTAAATGAAATCTCCTGTTGGAGTAAGGAGTAGGAATAGGAACAAGGCAATCTCTGTTTGGGATAAACCACCTGGCTCCCCTTCGTTGCTGGTGTTCTGCCCTGCTGAGGCCTCGTGGGCCTGATTTGAAACCCAGGATTTTTCACAGAGCCTGTAGGTAAAATGTTTCTCAAGTGCCCAAACTGACTCAGAGGTCAGAACCCCGGTTTGGAGAGTGGCTGAGGGATAGTGGAACCTGAGGTTACATTTATGCAGTAGCTGTTGGAGTAGCTGCAGTGCAGCTTCTCACATCCAGTCAAATCCAGCCATGATCCATGTGCTGGAGCTGCATCTGCCAGCTATGGGGAAGACTTAGCTAATATTTTATGGAGAAATAATAAGATTCCAGCTAAAACAGAAAGTCCACTGTTACAGGGCTGCTAGCCTTAGGTGGAAAGTACCACAGCCATATTGTGCCTTCATGCCTGTGGAACTTCTGAAAAGAGGCAATAGATTCTGCAGTCGTACAAAAAAATATGGCTTTCTACATCTAAAAGGGGAAGAAAAGAGGATGGCAAGGAGATGCTGAAAAAATGTGATCAATACTGCAGAATAAATAAATCTTCCCAAAGGTAGCCAGTGCGTGAGATTTTGTTAAAAAAGGATCAAAAATCTCTTCAGAAATTTCTGTGGCAGGAGGTTTAAGGTAAAAGCTGCTAAAGAAGAGACTAAGCTAGGCACACACATACACTGCCCAATGTGGAACGTGAATATCCTCAATTTGTTTGTTACTAGATTTTGATGTCTCTTCCTCTGTTTTTGGCAGCATGTTTAGGGCTGTGTTGAGTTGGTTTTTACAGGAAGAAGATTCCTTTGAAAGTAAATTGTGTGAATACTCCCTCCTCCTCTTAAATTGAGCTGTAATTATAGCTAAATATTTTGTGAATGTTCTTAGGAAGCGTTTTATGTGCAGAGTAAAGAAGGACTTTGAACTCACAAATCTTCCCTTGGAAAGTACATCTAAAATGAATCCTTATTCCCTATGGGTAATCATAGTGCAAGTAGCCAGCTTTATTGTCTGATGATAGTTGGGCTTTCTTGTATATACAGAATTTTAAAGATTTCCTTTGAGTCCCATGAATTTTCAATTTTTGATATAAATTGGAAATACAGGACCCAGTGTAATACTGAACAATAAATAGCTTTTTAAAATAAAGATCCTGAATCACTTATGCTGGTCTCTGACTTAATTCTTTGTATTCAACCTTGGAGTTTGTTCAGTACTAGATTAAAAAAAGTTCAGGGAAGGTTTTTGGCTTGCTCTCAGGTAACTCCATCACTGTCTTGCTATGGTTTACAGGATGAGGTACCACACTTTTACAGGGGTACTGGGGCAGGGTTTGAGGGCAAGACTGAACAGAGATTGAAAGGCTTCCTGAGCCAGAGATTATATCTATTGCTTTTCTAGCCAGAGATTTTCTTGGCATCATTACATTTAACAGTCTTTGATAGACCTTTCTTCCATAAATTTCTGATTGTCTCTTGAGCCCTTTTAGGCTTCTGGTGTCCAAAGCATCCCATGGCAATGAATTCTACAATTTGTTCCACAAGAACAAGAACTCCTTTTGCTTTTAATTCATGTTGAATAACTTCTCTTGGTGCGTCCTAGTTTTTGCATTACAGAGTGCATCCCTGTTTACTTAAAATGCCTCATATTATTCTGTCTGCCTTTATATTTACCCTTAATAATCCATTTTCAAATCTGAAGAAGTCTAAATTATTCACTTTGGTTTTTTGGAGGAAGCCACTCCAGACTTACATTGACTTGTTCCCTCTGTACCTCTTTTTCTTCCTTTACCATAACCTTGTCAAGATGGGAAGACACCAGCTGTGCACAGTATATGACAGGTGGTTTTACTGCAGAGTTCAGTGACGTTTTCAGTTTTCTATTACTTTCCTCCCTCCTAACACAGTATTTGGTTTTTAACAACTACTGAGCACTCAGCTGACACCTCCAGAAAACTATTGACTGTGACCCCAAGGTCTCATCACTGAATGGCGATAGCAAATTGGGAACCTGTCAGTATGTGTGTATAGTTAGGGTTGTTTTTCCCAAAGTACATCACTTTGTATTTATCAACATTGAATTTCATGTGCCATTTTGTCATTTGGCCACTTGGTGCTGCAAGATTGTTCAGCTTCCCTTCACAAATAGCTTTTGTTCTAATTATCCTGAATAATTTTGTATTGTAAACACACTTTGTCTCCTCTGCAGTCTATTTATGAATAGGTTACGTCCCCATCAGGTCCCACCAGTGAAAGCTGAACACTGGCAAATCCTGGGCAGGTGAGTCCCACCTCTAACCTGGTAGTGCACAAGGCGAGTTTTCCTTCTGCTCCAAAACCAGAACAGGTTTTTTAGTAATATTTTCTGAGAGGCCTGTTCACACATTTTGGAAATTGATATACTGCTCTCTTCTAGGCAGCCTGTAGACTTCTTCAGGGACCTCTCCTCAATGTGTTCAAGGCATTCACTAGCTCTGCTCCTCTGTTGCAGAGTCTCACAGTTTGCCCCACAGAGAAGTCAGATGTAGTGGGCTGCAGTGCCTAAAACCCCTTCTGGATTTCATTTTAAAAACTGATGTCACATTTGTTATCCTCTATTCCCCGATAGCCTGACTATATAGGACATGTGCCCTCCAAATTCCTGTATCAAAAAGAGTGTGAAGTGCCACCTCCCACAGTAGAGCTTTTCACTCCCTCCCCCTGGCCGGTTACTGGAATAACACAGTAAGTTTTTTTGAGTTATTATGTCCTTTTGCTCTAAGAAAGGAACGCTAAGCCAAGAAATCGCTTTCCATCCCCAAAGCTAACTGTGAATTTTTACAGTTTAATGCAGCATTTGGATTTTTGAGATCAGAGAGTTTTATTTCCCTCCTCTGTAATTCTGGAGTGGGCTGGTCAGTGCTGCTGCAGGAGCGATTAGAGAGGGGGAAAGCAATCTCTGCAGACCTCTCCTGCCTGTGGCCAAGTGAGCGTAATGATTCATTGCCAATTTGGAGTCTGAACAGGCTCGCTGAACTTGGAGGCAGGCTGTCTAGCTCCCTCATCACATAAATTGAAAATATCTTTATATTCCTGTGGCACCTTCTTCTTAATGTCCTGAAATGTAAGAAAATAACATAAATCTGTATTTCCAGCGATGTGGCAGGGATTTGCTAATGTTATTCTCATGGTTACTGGTGCTCAGGGCAGGGGTCACTGGCTCTTTTTAAGCAGGGACTTCAGAACGTTATTCTCTAGCAAAGGGTTGCATTGAAGACAGGTAATGCTGCACTTTGAACACCTCTTGAGACACTAAAAACTCAGTGTAGTTATACTGACATCCCTTACAGATTAGACACAGCTCACACCAGACACATGCTTATAGCTCCATCTACACCAAGGAATTTGGCAGTAGAAAGATGCCATTTCAAAAGCATGCTGCTAGCAGCCAATACTGCATTGGGAATGTTTTATAACCCTGACCCAAAATTGCCTTAATTAGAGGTGTTCTCAGCCTGTGTATTGCTGTACTGAAACCAGAGGGAAGCAGCACTGTGAAGCTGGAGGAGGAAGGATTGCTGCAGAAGAGGGCCTTCCTGGAGTTCTCAATTCTTATCTCACTGCTTCACCTACCCTGAGAAACTGGCGTTGTGAATTAAGAGATGAAGTTGAAGAGAAGCAGTAAAAGAAGTTCTGATATCTGGGGTTTCTGTTACTAACCACAGTACCACAGCTCTTCCCAAGGTTTCTGCCTGGAAGCCCTGCTTGGATGAGCCATTGGCTGGGCAATGCAAGGTCTTGGTCAGACTCTGACACCTCCGCCCCACCATCCTTTCCTCCCTCATGCATTTACAGGAGTTTTTAGCTATCTATTGATTTTATTTCTGTGTTGAGTCCTTTTGGTTTGTTTATTTTCACCTCTTCCTAGGCTGTCCCCAACTCACCTCTCTCTCAAGTGCCATTGGAGAGTTTATACCAGTGCTAAATTATTACAGAAATCTACACTGCTCCTGGGGATATCTTCAAATACTATCTGCAGTCTCTGTTGGTATGCTGTCTTCATGTTTGTTGTCATAAAACAAACAGCAAGAGCACTACCACAGAATTCTTGTAATTTGTGATTAAAACAATAGATCAAAACTGATATTGGGGGTGGATGAACTACCTGCTTCCATGCTGAAAAATATCAACATTAGTATCAAAACATAGCTATGGATCTTCTCAGGTTTAGTCGCTCAGATTAGGATCCTTTCTTTGTTGTGACTCCTCCTCATTGCTATTCATAGGCTTTCACCGATCAGCCCCTGCCAGGACATCAGCCTGAAGTAATGGGAAACAACAGCAGCAGCTCTTTGTAAGGCCAAATCAAGAGAGACAAAGTTGCTGCTCAGCCACTGTAGCAAAAATTCCTGCTCAGAACCTTACATTGCCAGCAAGACACTGGAGCAGTTTGATTTTACACTTAAATGGAAATTCTTTGAAGTTTAGAAGAAACTAATCTGTAACTTGTTTCAGAAAGGCAATTAAACTGGGTCGTTAAACCTGGGTGTATCAAATTCCAATTAGCATTAGCATGGACAATATAATTAAAAGGTAAATTAGCCATAATAGCATAGACTAGAACACTTCTTACAGTAACTAACAGTCAATTGAAACCATGTACTTTGGTTTCTTGGGTTGTCAAGGATAAGTTGAAAGGACAAGAATAAGGCCTGTATTCATTCATCCTGGGCCAGTAATGTGTTCTGGGAAGTTAAACATGAGGAGCAGCAATGTGCAAGCCAGCCGCCATTAAAATCAGTGGAGGAGACTATGCAGGATTAAGGAAAGCCAAAGGAAATATTCTAGAGCTGAAAAGTTTATGGATGAATTATGAACGTGGTGATACGAACACTATCTGTCCTACTCCAAGGTTCCAGTAGCAGTTTTGTGCCTGCTGGGAGAGGACTTCATTTAGGCTGAGCTGCAGTGAGCAGCCTGGGATCAGCCCTGACCTGGTGACCTACCTGCAAACGTAGGTTGTAATAATAATGCAATCATGGTGATGTTTTAAGTGCAACTGAACGACTTGGTAGCCAGTAAGGTTTAGAAATCCCAGAGTATTCATTGCATAAGCAACAGAAAATGCTGGGAAAGTGATATACATAAATATGGTAAAACAGCACAATTAAGATGGGGACTTTTGGGGACTTTCTCCCAGGTGTTATGTATTAACACCGGGGTGTCCTCTTCTGCCACGGGGTAAATTATACTCTGAACAGAGGCACAGATAACAGATTGCAACTAGTCTTGTCTCCTTGCAGCCTTTTTTGCATTGATGAGAGGCAACCACCTCAGCTTTAATAACAGAGGAATGTTAACTTACACCTTACTGGCCGGTGGGGGGAGCCTGTGGTTTAGTAATCTGCTGTTAGAATTTGGAGAAATGAGCCTCAGAGGGTAGGAGAGCATGGATACTCACCCTCTGCTCTCAGCCCCATCTGTCCATGCAGCACAGCCAAACCCAGGCCAGCGTGGAGCTGGAGGATATCCTCAGTCCCCTTCTCGTTGACAGCTTCAGTGTCCCAAAGCCTCGACTTTGTCCTGGACTGGAGGGGAGGACTGAAGACTTTAAAAAGACAAAAATAGCTCAGGCATATTGGCAAGGAGGAAGCTTTTCTGTAACAGTCTCCTTTTGCTGAGTTTTTGCATTGTGCGGACATAGGAATCCACCATTATAACATCTTTCCAGAGTATTAAAAACCATTTAGAGTGTTATGTGGTAAGAAAAGCCATTTTCAGATCATCAGCTCTCACAGTGTCAGACCTCCTTTTCCACTGCTGTGTTTTTCACCATCTTACCTTAATCTTCCTCTTCTATTAACTTTATATTGGCCAGCTGGGAACACGTACAGTCGAGGAAACAGTCACCATCAACATAAAAAGGTTAATTAAAATGATTAACCTCACCAACAATTCCCTTACGGAAAAATCCTATAGAATGTAATAGAAAATGATACATTTGCTATGTAGTATATAAACTATCAGAGAAAATTCCTTAGCAGGGAGGTAATTCCCTATTAAATTCTATAAATTCTCAGAGTATTCTCCACAGAACCTTACTGGATTAATCTGTATTAAATTCTACAGCATTTGGCATACGTTTTTCAATGCCAGTAACTTCTAGAAAGAATTTCATAGTGATGCAGGGATGTAGGGTTCCATGTGAGGCTTTTCAGAAATGGGCAGGGTATTTTTTAGGAGTGACCTATAACGGTACAGCAGTGATGTTGTATGATTTCTAAATGCAAAAATAGGTAAAACAAAATTACATTAAATCAACCTAACATGTAAATATCGCTGCTTTTCCAAGTATGACTTAGCCTCAAGTGATCCTGCCCATTGTGTAGTCTGAAATCCCTTGCTTACTGGAGCTGACAGGCAGAATTAGGGGAAGAGCACACTTTAATGTGGGGGGTTTTATATGGTAGAAGTGGAACTATGAAAATTCTGTTAGGGCCAGCTGAGAGTTTTGCTTGATTCGTCTTTGTCTTTGCTCAGCTCATTTCCTTGAGCACAGTATGTTTCTCCCTATGGAGGGTTGGGAAGAGAGAGAGAAGCAATTGTTTCTTGAGAGTGTCACCTGGATATAAAAGCTATAAAACATACAAGGTTTTAGTATACTTTGCACTTTGAAAATGTAAATGCTGGGGAAGATACCAAAATTGCTATGCAAGTCCTCTGTGAAATGTCTGCATAATGCTGAACTCCTACATCTGCTGTTTGTATTGCATTTCTTGTGATAATTTTTCTCTGTCACTTAGCTTGTGATCTTTGTAGCAGCTGTGAGCTCCTAATGACTTTCCCTCTTAGGTTCTATACTGTTATTTTTAAAGTCTGAAGTACAAAGTAATTTGGCACTTCCTCACATATCCTGGGGGAAAACTGGTTCTGTTTCGTGCAATTTCTGGAAGTCACAAAAGATTTGAATAAATATAATTTCCTCCACAACTTTGTAAACTCCAAATTTTAATTTTTTTTTTCAAAAATATTTCTTTAAATGAAGAATATTTATGCTAGTGATATATGAGGCTCTCTTTTTCAGGAAGATTATGGTAAACAGATACGAAAAAGGTGTATCTTGGAGATGAAAAGACTCCTGAGTGATTCAGTTTTTAGAGCAGTCTCTGAAGGGTGTAACTCTCTAGGGGAATGGCTGCTTCTCTTTAGGGTCAAAATAAAGACCCTCCATTGCCCCATTTCAGTAGCTCTGTATTCTGTTGTTGAACACAGTAAGGGGTGGATTAAGAATTTTAAAATTCCATGGGAATTAGGTATCTAACCTACAGCCCCAGCTAGATAGATATCTGCATCTCTGGTTTCATGAATACCCTGGCAAGCTTGGTGTCTTTCTGCTTTGTAAATAAATACATACATAGATGCAACCTTTTCTTCACTGTATCAGGGGCTGTTAATCAGTGTCCAAGCAGTGGTATTTAAAGCCCTTGCTGTTCTCTTCAGAGATCTATTTTATTTTTATTTTATAAAAGGCATCTCTCTGCAGAAAACTAACAAAAGGTCAGTGCCGAACTTGAATGTCAGAAACCCCATTTTGAGATGTTATAAGCAGATAAGTTGTCCAGTGGTCAGAAGTCTTCTGTTGAAATGGTTTTTGTTCTTAGTTTCTTACACTGCACTGGCCACTCTTGCATTTGAGGGACCCTATCTTAGCTCCCCAAGGAGGGACAGAGTGGGGCATGGCAGGAGATGCAGTACAGAAGGTGATGGACTGGTGGTCAAAGGGGACAGTTGGCCCTCAGGGTGCTCATCTGTCCCCAAGCCTGTGGAGAGGAGTGTGATCATGCTCCAGGGACAGCTGACACGGCTCGGTGTAAGAGACCACAACATACAGGACAATACTGAAAGACTTTGTGTTTAACCCCTCAGTTACAATACTGATACTTTGAGCATGGTTTCCGTGAGCTGTTGCAAAAGGAGAGAAAGCTCAGGGTTTTTTTGGACTGACAAATTTTCCGTTTGAATAATCATTCTGCCTAGGAAGTGCAGCGCTGTACAGCTGACATGAACATCACTGCGGAGCATTCCAACCATCCCGACAACAAGCACAAGAACAGATACATCAACATCCTGGCCTGTAAGTAAGCACTGGCCTAGGCACGATGAATCAACCCAAAAAGGCACTCTCCTCTTGCAGTGTGTGTGTGACTGGGACAGGCAGGTGGCCCCAGGTTACGTTATTACGTAGTATGTAATAAACATGTGAAAGTGTGGCTGGGAGATCCTTTCCCCATTAAAGGCAGTGAAAGTTTTGACTTCTCCAGGGCCAGCATTTCACTCCAGCTTTTGTTTTGAAATGTTTCACAGTTTGACAGTCAAAGCATAGTTTTAGAAGTATAAGTTTGGTATGAAATTTTGTGGAGGAATAACTGAGATAAATTGATGATCAGGGCTCTTCTGCCTGCTAATGCCTGAAAAGTGGCCTAAGGGAAGTACACGGTGGAGCAGAGTTTTACTGATGATTCCTGGGATTACCCTACAATCCCAAAGGTGCTAAATCTTACAGAGTGTATCTGCTGTATTTCAAACTGCTTTAGCTATGTGTAGGATTTGGACAAATAGTGATCTTTGTAGCACAGAGCAGGCTTTGCCTGTATCCCTCTGAGAACTGCAAATCTGGGCTCTGGTCTAGAATGCAAATTATCTGGGATGGAAGTACAGTAACTTTTTCCCTGTTGTTTTCTTATGTGGAATGGATGGCAGATGCAGCACTCACTGTGGTTTAGGAACAGGCATGGAGAGCCCACTGGTAAAAAGTTCACAATGTTCATAAACGTTGCAATAAATCCTGAATGCTTTTGATGGCATAGGAAGGAAATGCATGTCTCTAACACATTTTCAGAAGTAATCAAGGTACTGGCTGAGGACCAATTCCCAGACCTGTGAAAGACTTGCTGTGTGGCCTTGGGCAAAGGCATTCATTGAGCTTGTCCCAGCTGTGATTTTAGACATAGATGTCTGGTCTCTCTAGGTACAGATATGTGACATTGAAGGAGAATTGAAGAAGGTACTTCAGTCCCCCAGACTGCCATTGGAGGAACCTCTCTCTCCATTGGTCCCGAAGAAGGCAAATTAAAGCAGTCTTTATGCTTAAAGTTGGCTCATGTCTCATCTCTGCATGAGTTGGAAGCACCACCCAGCCCAGTGCAGAAGCCTAGCAGCAGGACTGTGATTTTTTTCTGCTTTAAGGCAGAGTCAGGCATTTGGGTGGAACAAAAAGAGGAGCTAAAGATCACAATCTCAAGTCTATCCTTGTAGTGTGATGATAGTGGTGAAGGAGCGAGGACATTCACTCAGCTCCCAGAGCCAGCAGAGCTGTCTGAGCCCAGCACTGAGGGGAGGGCAATGAGCTAAGCCAAGTAAAGGCAGTGTTACACAGCCCTGTGGGGTGCTCTGGCTCTTTGAATCTCACTAACCTGAGTGATGTAGGTGATCCTAGAAACTGTGCTCCTGAGGCTCCAGTACCCTTTAAAGAGAGGCTGTCTCAGCATGAACCACATACCTTAAGGGATGTGAAGGTTGACAACCTGCACATCAGCAGGTGACCAAGGACAGATACTCCCATCTCCCTCTTGACTCCAGTCCAAGGCCAATCTCTTCTGTGTATTAGTAAGGGCAGCCCTGGTACCCAGGAAATGGAACGTTTGCCTGCAGTTCTGCACTGTGTTTCCCTAATGTTTCTCTGCTCTGTTTTTTATCCTACAGATGATCACAGCAGGGTGAAGCTAAGGCCTTTACCAGGGAAAGATTCTAAGCACAGTGACTACATTAATGCTAATTATGTCGATGTAAGTTGTTTTAATGGTTTTTATCTGCTCTACCTTTGAATCCTTCCGCAAGGAGGAAGTATTGTCACTTGTGATGTGATTGTATTTTCCAACTTCACCTGATAATTTTGCTACAAATTCCTTGCTATTCTGAATGAGAAAAGCACCTTTCTTGTTAGCGCTAAAATATTAATTTTTCTGCCATGATACTGCTTTCATCTCACTTGGCGTTATGGTTTTCTTTGAAGGGTTACAACAAAGCAAAAGCGTACATTGCTACCCAGGGACCTTTAAAGTCTACCTTTGAAGATTTCTGGAGGATGATTTGGGAACAAAATACTGGAATCATTGTCATGATCACGAACCTTGTTGAAAAAGGAAGAGTAAGAGATTTTCTCATTTGTTAGCAGTTGCTCCTTAATACTCCCCAAATCACCTGGGCAGAATTTGTTTTAAATGGCTTAGGGTGATAGGTACTGATGCATAATACATAACTAACAGAACAGAGGGATACATAGTGAGCCATGATTTTTTTCGAAAAGTTCTAAACACAAATACAAAGCAGCAGCTCAGGCCCTTACCCAACTCATCCAACTGTGTCTGTGTTCAGAGGAAATGCGATCAGTACTGGCCGACGGAGAACAGCGAGGAGTATGGCAACATCATCGTCACACTGAAGAGCACAAACATCCACGCCTGCTACACCATGCGCCGCTTCACTGTCAGGAACACCAAGATTAAAAAGGTGAGCCAAGCATTCGCTGCTCCCATCCAAGTGTCTTCTGGCTTGTATAAGACACAAGGCACACCAGAGCAAAACTCAGCATTTGCACAGGCAACCTAGAGGGGCAGGTGGCTGGGAAATAAGTAAGTAAAGCCAGGATTACAAGGAATCTGTTGTTAAAGTTTAGCCTGTATTTCTTTTTTTGCAAGTGCACAGCTGCTTTGGTGTCCTTGTTTTGCTGTTATTACCTGTTCCCACATGTATTTTTCCTCAAACTCTGTCTTCACCTAGCAGGAGGCAGAGCTGCAGGTTTCTTCTGTCAGAGTCCAGCATTTTCTCAGCTGAGTAAGCCGGAAGGACTGATGATATTTTTATGCTTCTTTTTCATCCTCTCGCTCTTGTCTCTGCACACCCTTCACACACAGGGTCAGAAAGGGAATCCCAAAGGGCGGCAGAATGAGAGGACGGTCATTCAGTACCACTACACCCAATGGCCTGACATGGGGGTGCCTGAGTACGCTCTGCCTGTGCTCACCTTCGTCAGGAGATCCTCGGCAGCCAGAACCCCAGACATGGGACCAGTGGTGGTGCACTGCAGGTATGATGGCTGTGACAAACCACCCATGGCAGGCACAGCTAGAGCAGTGTGTGTTCTTCATGCCAGCTAAGACAAACACTGTAGGTTACTAACACAGGAGGAGTGTGTCAGCCCCATGGAGTGCAGATAGACATGAGCTCTACTTTGCCTATGTCTTAAAGCAGCTCCAATGCAAAAGCTTCCCAGTTGACACAGGGTTTTGCTTTTGCCATGATACTGAGCTGCTGAACATTGCACTGATGTGGTTGGGAAGCTCCTTGGTCAAAGCTTGCTTGTAGCCTGCTGGTTCAGTGCATGGACAGGGCAGGATCACCTCTGCTGGGAACCAACAGTGTGAATACATGGACACCTGGGAATGCAATTGCCACTGAACCACACTCACGCTCACCAGCACTTGCAGTCACAGCAATAGATCAGTCAATAAACTAGTTCAGGGATGTGGTTTTCATCACTCTGTGTGAGGAGGCTGCACAGCACCATATCAAAGAGAGGATGATGGGGGTTACAGCTCCTTCCTCAGCAGAAATTGAGAATCTCTGAAGAGCTCCCGTCTCTCTTGGGCCCAGGACTGCCCTCATTCACTGTAAGGAGTTCTGCCTCCACAGGATTAGCCCCCTTTTATATCTTCCCATAGTGCTGGTACCACTTGCATTTCCAGCTCCACTGTGCAGCTTAAGCTTTACCTCAAGGCTGAAGCCAGCCAGGGCCATCTCACAGCCCAGAGTGACCTTGGCAATCCAGGATAGCAGCAGCTTGGCAAAGGGTGCATCTCTATGGCTTCATACAGCCAACACCAGTAACAGAAGCAGTGGAAACGGGAGCCAAGGGCAAACAGCCAGAGTGTGAAGTCCAGGACCACGGCAGCCTCATCCTCATGCTACTGGCACAGGTGTGATGGTTTGTATTGTGTTGAGCCTCATCTTGAAGCACAAAAATACCTGCAGAAGGGAGGAGATATATACCTGGTAATATTTCCAGAAAACCAAAATATTTTGCTGGGAAACTTTAATGGTTGAAGCTAGGAAGAAAATGAAAGGCCATGAACAGGAATATTTGAATATTTGCTTAGTTCTGTTCTGCCTTTACTTCTGCATCTGCTTTCTGTATTTCATGGGTTTCTCTTATGTTCTCTGTAGTGCTGGTGTTGGCAGAACTGGTACCTACATTGTGATAGACAGTATGCTGCAGCAGATAAAAGACAAAAGCACAGTTAATGTCCTGGGTTTCCTGAAACATATCAGGACACAGCGCAACTACCTCGTCCAGACAGAGGTAAAAATTGCAGTGAGATTGAATTTAAAGCCTTATTCATTTTTGCTTTGTAATCAGAGAATAGATTTTTCCAATTACATCTCTATAAAAATTGAATATATTACTGATATTTTTCTGCACTAGAATATCTCTCCTTTTCTAGACCAGAAACTTCATATTTTGGTTTTGACTCATTCAGAGTTGTATGTGCTACATTTGTAAACACTTATTCTGAATTTGGCTGTATTTGCATGGGTGGCTTATTGTGCACACCCTTTCCTTTAGTGTGCACTACTCCTCAGACAAAGACAGCTGTTTAGGTTACTCCAAATGTCTACCTGACATGCTGATGTTTTTCTAGGAGCAGTACATTTTTATTCATGATGCCTTGTTGGAAGCCATCCTTGGGAAGGAGACTGAAGTGTCTGCAAACCAGCTGCATAGTTACGTTAACAGCATCCTCATACCTGGCATAGGAGGGAAGACAAGGCTAGAAAAACAGTTCAAGGTAAGTCTTAATTGCTGCGATCCAGAGGGACCTAATTTTCCTACCCTCTTTTATATGGCCTGTCTTACTGCCGGTTGTCATGGCTAAGGAACCAAACCAGAAAACTTGATCAGCACAGCACAACATCTTGAGAAGTTCAGTCCTCTACAGTCTTAGCTTCACTGCTAGAAATCAATGCTCATGCTCTTCAGTCAGAGGTGAGAAGAGGGATGTGGACACTGGTTTGGACTGTGCTGCTGGTCTCCCTGTTCCCAAGGGGGCTTGGATATTCCCGAGTCTGTGGTTAGCTTGGCTGGAAGTCTTCCTCCAAACTGTGGCTCTCATGCATATAGATATGAGGAAAGACAAGAGATGAGGTTCTTTGCACCACCTACTATTTCATCACTGTAGCTAAAGAATTACAAATGTTTTAAGACCAGGAAACACAATATGCCTTTCTCATTGTGAATCATGATGCTTGCTGAGTTTCCTGCTATGTCATAGCTGCTTTCTTCCTGGCCAAAGTAATTTTTTTTTCCAGACCTCTTATTTGAAACCTAATATTTTCTGATTGCACTTTATTTGAATACATTGTAAAATATTTTGTGAGAGTTTATATCATAAGGAGATTATATGTGACATCTGCTTTCACAGCTAAACTCACTCAGTTAATAACTACCCAATAACCACCCAAGGAACTGAAGCTGTTAAATTACACCAGGTGCCAGGATATTCAAAAAATGAACAGGCTCTTCGCTGAATTCACTTGTAGGAATCTCAGTATTTCTCCATCACTCAAAAACATTCCAGATGCTTAATTACTAAATTAAAGAAACAAGTGAAAGTGCACGCACGCCCACACAAAATGCAGTAGGAGACAAAGATTTGTTATTTTAAGAAGTGTTGCACTTTTACAAACAATTCTAAATTATATGTGTAAATTATGTGTTTTGTGATGACTTGTTACAGAGATTGAAAACCTTAAGTGCCATTTTCAGAAATTACTCTCTCTGACAACGTTGCACAGTTATTTAGAAACCCCATAACTTCTAATGGTGCTTATGCCAGTGCATAGATCAGTTGACTGTTGTCTTGTTTAGATGCATTTCAAACTGGGATGTGACCAGCAACAATTATTAGATCTTTCTCTTGTTTCTGCTGCTGCCACAGAGCCGGCAGAAAATAACTTGTGCTTATGCCCCAGTACAGCAATTTACATTCAAGCATCTTAGAGTGAAATGATGCTGAGTAATGAGGTGTGAGTGCAGGAGATGTGAAAGCCACCTTTACTCTCTTTGCTCTGGCATGGTTTCCCCATGCACTGGAGGAGTATTCAAATACAAATCTGCCTTGTTTTGTACCTCTAGGCAGCCCAGAATGAACATGGCAGACAAGAGAATGTAGCCCATGGCCTCAGATTTCAGATGCCAGTGTGGTGGATTCCCCAAAGGCCTGGCAGACAAAGACATTCTGCAGGAATTTTCTGGCTTTTATTTTGGAAAAGAACCCCAATATTAAAGTTTTTTGCTCTATTTTGCTAGCTTTTATTCCTCAAGACCTTCTTCTGACTAAACATACCTGAAAGTTTGTGAAATATATTCTCAAAAATAACAAAACATAGTGTTCTGTGAAAATACATTTTGATGGAACTTCATATTCAGGATGTTTCAAAGCTGAGAGCTGCAGAGATCTTTTTATCTATTAAACATGTTGTATGAAAAGGATGATTTCCATTGGAAACTTGAGTACTTTAAACAAGTTTAACAACGCAGTTTATTCTTCTACTAACGCATCTTTGCATCTTCGAAAGAGTTGGCAAAGAAACCTCCTCTCTTCATTTAGAGAGCTCTGAGAACTGACTTACTACTTTATTCTCTTTCAGCTGGTTACACAGTGTAATGCAAAATATGTGGAATGCTTCAGTGCTCAGAAAGACTGCAACAAAGAGAAGAACAGGAACTCATCAGTCGTGCCGTGTAAGATCACATCTTCGGTTTGATTACTGCCTAGCATAACTTTTTGTACCGAATTCTCCCGGTGTTATGCATGAAAAGGCATAGCCACTAGGAAGGGGAAATGTAAATCTTTTGTTCAGCCCAAGCTGTCTTGTCTTTGAGTATTACCCTGAAAAAACTGAACAAAAGGAAATAGTTGCAGTGTCAGCCAGATATACTGTCCAAGTGAAATGTTAATTTGAAGTGCTTAAGAATTTGAATAATTAGGTAGGGGATAGATTTATAGAATACTGAGAGATTACTTTGATACCAGCTCCCAGCTCTGGTGAGATCTCCCAGAGTGATTGGCACCAGCTGTTTGTAATTCAGCTACTGCACTCTGTTTCTCTGTGTGAGCCGCCCCAGATTTGAGGGTATTTAGTGCCTGAGGACAGTTTCACAGTCATTAAAATGGAATCTGTGCATGGCTGTCAAGCAGTATGAACTTGCACCAGACCAAGCATAGGCACAACGTCATCCCCATCACATAACCCAGAGTACAGGACACAGAGGACACACGATAGCCAAGCTAGCACAAAGTAGTAGTGGCAGTAAGTAACAGTAATAGTGGCACAGATACAGTCCATTATGAAGTTTGTTAATAAAAGGAGAAATCATCAGAATACATCTTAAAAACAGATGAACAGGCCAGAAATAGTCTATATGATTTGGCCCTTTGTGTCATGCAGCTGCAGTGATTTCAGTTTGGCTTTTGGGGCCTGTCAGAGGTTTTGAGGATGATGTTGAACCCAGCCTGCAAACACAGAGAAGCATGGATCCACAGAAGAGCACACACTTTTGGGAGGTTCCCCATTAGGGAAGAGGTTTGTCTCTGGAGGTTCTCTCACCCTGTGAGAGATGATAGTGCTACAGAGTGGTAGGGAAAACAAAATAAATCAGCTGGGTTTGTGTGCTGCTGGAGAAAAATGGAACACTACAGACAAGAATTACCCAAAATCCCCTGTTATCACTGCATATACTGTTATTTGGCAATTCAGCCTGCTGTGAAAATCTTTGCTGTAGTAAAATTTGATTCCTGAAATTACTTTGTCCTTGTGGGAATATTGTGCAACATTCTCTTTTATATCCTGTGTTAGCAGGCAGTGTTTTAACGCAGCTAAAGTGCTGGCCTGCTCCTGTGGGAGATGGGAGCTACACACTGTTTGCTTTGTTAACGGCTGAGAAATTCTTACTTTCTGCATTGTGCCATGACCAGAGTTTGATCTTTTTTTTTTTTCTCCGTGTTTTTTTTAATGTTATAGCTGAGCGTGCTAGAGTGGGCTTGGCACCACTGCCTGGAATGAAGGGAACAGATTACATTAATGCCTCTTATATCATGGTAAGGAAGCCAACACCTAATTACAAAGTAAAATCAGTTCTAAGGTGCTAAATACCAGATGCCTATAATTGTCTTAATTCTGTATGTAATGGCTGTGTATTAACAGATGAGATTTTAACACCTTCCCCATAATGTAAAGCTATTAACTGTGTTTTATTAAAGATTCTTGCCTAAAAAAATTAATTACAAGATGCATTTAGATGGAATGTGTACTTCTGTGAGATACAGTCAAATAGATACTGGGATTTAAAGTAAATTAAAGCAGTAGGGACTCTGTAGAATTGAAATGGAGTTAAAAAAATATAGTCTATGTGAAAATATTGTGGAGTAAAATGAAATAGGTTCATTATGTGTCCCCAGAAATTAAATTAATGCTTTAAAAGTATGGAAGGCAGTAAGTAACTCTATGTTTGTTTCGCTGCAAAAGGGCTACTACAGGAGTAACGAGTTCATCATAACCCAACATCCACTGCCACATACAACTAAAGATTTCTGGCGAATGATCTGGGATCACAACGCACAGATCATTGTCATGCTGCCGGACAACCAGAGCCTGGTGAGTTACCCGTGTCCCTCCCTGGATGGTGCCACTGTCACAGCCCAGCTGGGCACAGCGCAGGGTCACTCAGTTTCCTACTGGGGCTGTTTTCTGGCTGAAAGCAAAGCCAATTTTTGAGCCACCTACTCAAACTTTGCCATAAGCTGGTTACAGAAAGATAAGTTCCATGATGCGAGGGCTGTTCTTTTGCTGTCGCCTTCTGCACTCACCCCTGGACATCCAGGGCTGGAGGAGTGCTCATACACAGCGCAGCACACCAGTGCTGACAACATCTGCAAGGCTCCTGGGGGCTGCCTGGCAGAATGCAAGCACTGAGGGTATGGAGAGGCTGGGGTTATGAGGAGCAGAAATGCAAGGCAGGGACAGGAGGATAACTGCTTGTTTGCCTGTGAGCTTAAGCCTCAGGCCGTGCAAGATTATGGCTGTGCAAGGCTATACATGTCATTTTTAATGAAAGTAAAAAGCAAACAAGTATGTTAATTCAAGTGGAAATAATGAGTCAGACAGAGAGAATAAGGAGACACAGGTGAAGTGCTAATCACTACTTCCAGATTTACTAGCACGTCTCAGGAGGGCATGTTGAAACGGATTAAGAACTAAACGGTTCATTTTTTCATGCATACATCACTGAGGTGAATAGACAATTGTAGCTGAAAGTGGAAGAGAAACCACCTTCATTACAGCAGGAAAATAGCAGTCATGAGGGGCTACTAAAGAGGCAGCAGTCAATATGCTGCTTGTGTGTGGGGATGAAAGGGAGTGCAGCACTGCAAGGAGTGCTCAGAGACATTCGATCAAATCAGAAAGTGCTAATGAAATGAAAGTATGTCAGGTGGAAATGAAGAGGCTGATCTTGTCTTCACATGTACATGAAATAGCTCTGCAGAACAATAGCAATTAAAGGGTAAAGGAGGAATGCTGGGCTCAGCCACAGTGCTTTCACCTTCACCATTCCCAGGGTGGAGGGTGGCCAGGAAGGCAGTGGCATCCTGGCTCAGCGGTCAGTGTGGGATGTGTTGGCTGGCAAGGAGGGGTAGCACAGGATCCAGGCAGCATCAAGATGCTGGATGTGCAGTGCCAAAGGACAAGACAATAATGCAAGGTACCTGCTGCATGAGGACCTGTCAGGTGGCAGGAAAGATCCCTTCCCTGGCACTGAGCGATATTACTCTGCTTCCCAGTGCCTCTGCTTATTTAGAGCAGAATTGTAAGGACTTAGGACCTTCAGTCACATTTTCAGAATGAACATTGACAGCCCAGATCTCAACAGTATCTTGCGTGTCTTGTGCATCAGAGCTGCAGACCCACAGAAATACACCTGGTTTTAGAGGGATGTGCATGGCCACAGCAGGATGACATCGGTTCATAGCTCATGTTTGTTCATGAGTAAAAGATGGGGTGTCCAGAGACACGGGTTTGCTCTGTGCATGTGGCCAGGGCAACTTCTGTGCTCATGCTGCAGGGACATAGACCTCTGAAGCCAGGAGAAGAAACAAACTTTGCATGTATGTGGTGACAGACCGTAATTTCCTTTCTCTGCAGCAAATTAGGAATTCATAGTTATTTTTTAAAGAACAGCTTTGACAGGATGTTACCTACATCCTGTCAGTCAGGCTACTTCAGCACTGAGCTTCTTCCATCCTTCCCAGTCTCACTGAGGTTTTACAGTGTCCCTTCAGTAGAGCTGTTTTGCTGGAGAAGTTGCATTAAGTTTAGCCAGTGTTTTTTTCAAGGCTAAGAATATTTGTGTTTTTCTCTTCCTCTTCATGCCTCCACTTGCTCCTAAAAATTCAAGCCCTACACAAGTATCCATCAATCTTCTACCTAGGCCTGATCCTAGGTAGAAGTTTGGATTAGACCACAATAAACACAAATTAAAAGTAACAAGTCATTAATTTTTAAAGGTCAACAAGTTTTTTCTAAATAAATATCTGACTTTCAAACAAAACCATATAGGCAGGAGGTCATAAAGCCTGGGATGCAATACAAAGGTTAAGTATGAGTGAGCTAAGGTAACCATTTCCCTATGAAACCAATTAAAAAGCAGATGTTACCTGTTTGAACACACAAAGGGAGGATCTGGCAGGTTTATTGCCCACTGTAAAAGTAAATTTGTTTTAGAAATGGTTTTTAAATGTCAGCTCCTGATCATCTCTATTTATCAAACCAATTTTTTGATCCACTGGATTTTTCAAGGTATCTGAAAGGCTGCAGCAGTGTGTTGTTTCATTTCTACCCAGGCAGAAGATGAGTTTGTGTACTGGCCAAGTCGTGAAGAATCCATGAACTGTGAGGCCTTTACTGTGACCCTTATCAGCAAAGACAGACTGTGCCTCTCTAATGAAGAGCAAATTATCATCCATGACTTTATCCTTGAAGCTACCCAGGTAAAGTAAACCTTCAAGCGTGGGATATAATATAATCAAAGTTATATTGATGCCATTTAAATACAGAAGAAGAAGAAGAGTTCAGAAAATTTTTGAAAAAGATTTACTTGTAAATGCATGTGGATGCATGTTGGGATTCTCATTGGCTCCTTCTCCCTCCCACATCTTCTACTTTCAGGTAGATTCCTCTAGCTAGTAAGACTGGTATTAACTGTCTGTCTTGTTTGAAAGTGAAGACATGTGATTTTACCAAGGTGTATTGTCTTATTTCTGCTTACAAAATTCAGCATTTATAGTTTAATTGTTTGGGGGGTTTTAACTAATCATGAAAATGTAAGCACGATTCTTTCGAACTATAAACCTGCTTCTAGTTTGCAATCTGGATTGCAGCTGGACTTTGCTTCAAGACATTAGTTTGCAAGCCCTTTTAGATTTGACTTGGTTGCTCTTGTTTGACTTTTGAGCCGTAAGGTCTCTGAGAGAGGTTTGATGTGAGCCCTGAATTCAAATACAAAATCTTCTATTGGTTAAACACTGTTAAACTTGCATTATTTTAGGGTATTCGCTGTTACAGAGATGCTGGAGCTGTGTGTCCTCTTTCTATGTAAACTATTTGGAAGAAGAACGTTTCACTTCAGTTTGCAGTGAGGCTCTTCCCTCTCTGTCCCTGGAGTGGATGCCTGTGAAGTGGAGGAGGCTAATGCCAGGCTGGTTTGTCATTGCAGGATGACTACGTTCTGGAAGTCCGCCACTTTCAGTGTCCCAAATGGCCAAACCCTGACGCTCCCATAAGCAGTACCTTCGAACTTATCAATGTAATCAAGGAAGAGGCCTTAACGAGGGATGGCCCCACCATAGTTCATGATGAGTATGTCATCACTTTTCTCCCATTTATGTGCAGATTGTACATTCAGCTAAAAGACACTTGTTAGGACTGATGTCCATTTGTGCATGGAGTAGCTGGAGTTTAGTAGTCCAGGAAACAGATTAAGAATATATAAATTTCCAAGGATGAGTTTTCAGTTGGCACCTGAGGCCAAATACATTTTGCTTAGTGCAGTTTTTATGTTGGTTATAATCTTAGATGGACTCAGGAGGTGAGGCTGTTTGCTGTGGAAGCATTTCAGGTTCTCCTACTCCTGGAAGTATCCCAAACAAATCCTACAACCTGTTTCAGAATGCAGCAGAGCTTCGGTTTAGATAAGGCTTTAAGCAGCCTAATATGGGCTGATGGAAACAAGTTTCAAAACAGCCCAAGCTACTGTCTAACAGCTCAGATTTAATGTGCCATGCAAGACATAACAAGCACAGCTCAGCTGTGTCTCACGATGAGCAGCCAGAAGTATCTTGTGACAAAGGACCCAGGTCTTCTAGAAGCAGATTTATTCTTCCTCCTTCTGCTTCCCCAAAAACACTCCAAGGGGCCCATATAGTGCCAAGTGGGAGGGAGTGGGCCCACTGACACAGGGCTGGCATGCCCCAACACTTGCCTCTCTTGTAGCACAGTGGTTAGCATTGTCCTGCCAGCTGTGCTTGAACACCCAGTTATAGAGTGTGCTAAATACTGCATTGTACATTATTACTTGCACACATTACGGAGCTGCAAAATACCATTATAGTGAATCTGGAGCCTCGGTCTGACCTGATTTCCTTGGAGGGACTGTTTCCTGGTGGGCAGAGCACTTCCTGGAGTCATTCAGTGCTCAAAATCCCAAGGAGGCCCAACTTCTGACAGTGCTTGTGTTGTCCTAAGAGCAAGCACCAAGCCAGCACAAACACCTGCTCTACCTGCAGCCCCCCTGCACTGCAGCCCGTTAGACTTTGTCACTGCCACAAAGCAGAATCAGTGGGAAGGTCTTGCAAATCTTTGCAAAAGCCTCACTACCACACTCTGGTGTGTCAATGGTCAGAGCAGGCACTGTGCTGGTGTCCCAGGAGGACACTCATATTGACCAGTTCTGCCAGAGCTTTCCCTGCACATCCATGTGTCACTGCTGCAACAGGTTTTTCCCAACTGACTCCTGCAAATGGTGCCTTGGGCTGAAGCAAGTAGTTTTTCTCCCACCACCTTTTCGTGTCTTGCTTATGCAGAATTTAAGCTCTGTTGCCTTTCACCAGCACTGATTAATTCCAGGCTGGTTTTAATATTCATGCTTTGAGTAGTCTGAAGTGAGGCATTGCTACTCTTGCAGTATTTAAGATTATGTTTTGCAAAATTAGAAACATTACTGATTTGGGCATTTCATTGCTAGATAAAAAAAAAATCAGTGAAAAAAATCACAATGCTGAGTCATTCTTTCTGTACATTGCTCTTTTTTGGTTTATTTGTCATATTCAATGATTTTATTTTTATGCCTAATACATAATGTCGTTTCTGCTTTTCACTGGAGTCTAAGCAAATGTAGCTGAAAATGAAAATTTCCCTTTGCTACACACAACAACTATACCACATAATCCACTAATAATTACAACTGCAGACTAATTCCAAGTATATGAATTTGGGGATGACTAAATTCATGTGGTATTTAGGAAGTACATGGTGGGATGAACTGGATAACATTTTTAAAAGTTCGGAAATTCCAACTTGAGGCAGTTTTCAAGATTTTTAAATATAACTGCCTATGTGTAGGCAACTAGATAAAGATCTGCTGCATAATTTTCTGCAAGAAAAGTCTTCAGATTGTTGGGAACTGGAAATTACCAGCCCAAGTGAAAATGATTCCATTACACCCTCAGAGGGATTTAGTTGTGTCCTGCCAGGTACATGCACAGGGCACATTGCCCACTGTCCCTGTAGATGATCAGTCACAGCCATCTGTATGGTGCTGCTGCTTCTTCTCTAGACTTTACATCCAATAGAGCACATCTATTGTGATCTGAGTTCTGTTTCCTATTTCTAGGTAAACTGAGTTTGAGTTTGCAAAAATCATATAAAATTAAGTCAGCATGTGTCTTTTCATGGGAGTGCTGTACAAATCCTGGTGGTAATCATGCAATACAAGATGGTATTGCAGCACTTGCTGATTATTTCAGTTTTCACATACAGCTCTCCAAATGGCTTAGAGAGCAGGTCAGCACTGATGACCCCATTTACCAGTGGGAGCATTTAGACACAGACTTTCTCAAAGTCACAGAGCAGACCCATAGCACAGCCAGGACAGAATTTCAGTCTCCTGAGTACCAGGAGAGTGGAGGTTCCTCAGAAGCAGTTGTGTATGATTCTTCATGCTGTGCCTCACACCTGCACCTACGGCTCAAGCCCACCCCCAGGCGTACCGCAGTGAGTTTTCTACCAGACCGGTATCTCAAGGATATCTCAAGGACTGAGTCGTGCTCCTGATGAATAACTGCTGCTTGGGTTTTTATTACATCACAACACAACTCAACTCTTCAAAATCTGTAATGTTTCCTGGGTGCCTGGCTCAGGGATGTTGCCTTTACCGATGAATCAGACCTAGGGAAGATTTTGAGATGTGCCCCATTTATTTGTGAGCACCACCCAGCCGTGTTAGTTTTCTGCAATTGTCAGATGTGGAGGAAGAGGCAAAGTCTCGTTTCTTTCTAGTCTCTCATTGGGAGCTTGAGCTCCCACTAATGAATTTAAAATACGCTCCACCGTAATGCAGATGCTCTCAGCCCATGTGGTGTGGGAGAACTGATTTCAGTGTTACAGTCTCCGGGCTGGGTATTTTGAAATGGCTCACATTCTGCTGCTGGTACAGTTCTTTGTGTGGAATGGTGCAGATAACCTGACTGGTGTACCATCAAATTTCTTCTATGAATTAAAATGACAAAATATTAGCCTCTATAAAACAAGCATTTAGTAGATAAAAAGATGAACTACATTAATCAAATAAAACTATAACAACATTTTCATGACTCTGTGTCAGTGCCCAGGTGTGTTTCTGAGTAACGCCTCCTTTTGGTGTGGTTTTGCAGGTATGGAGCTGTGTCAGCGGGAACTCTATGTGCCCTTACCACTCTGTCTCAGCAGCTGGAGAATGAAAATGCTGTCGATGTTTTCCAGGTGGCAAAGATGATAAATCTTATGCGGCCTGGAGTATTTACAGACATTGTAAGTCTTTAAATGGAATATAAATAGACAGTTTACAAGGGTTTGATCCAAGACTAAAAGCATGAACTAAAACATGCATTGTGTATGTTATCAAGCCCTATCTGCCACCAAGCAGAATTTGCATTTGAACTTTTTTTGTGTACTTGTCATTTTTTATTAACCTCAAAGCCACACTGTAAGTCTCTGATTTGCACTTAAAACTTATTTCTCATACTTTGGAGAGGAGCACCATACAGGCAGTCCTAGTGAGAAGGACCTTTCAGCTTGTCACCATCTGCCTGCCAGCCCTGTGAGCTAAGCTGTGCTCTTTAAACCTGGCACATTGTGGACTGAAGGGATGCTCAGGGCAGGTGGAGCTGCAGGGAGATGAGGCTCTTCACTGAGTATCCAGCAAGAGCAACCCCCTTGCTTCAGTGTGCATGGTGCAAGGTTCTGCCACCCAGGGAGTGACCTGAGGCTGAGCTGTGGCCTCAGGTTTTGTCCTGCCCTCCTGTAGTGTATAATAGTATATCAGAAATAATATAATCTACCCAAAACTGGAGTTTGGATTGACATGGTTAAACTGGATGAACAGAGGTAATTGTTCTAAATCTATTACTTTGCTATGTGTATGCTTCTGAAAATGAATACCCATGACCTTCCCTGGAAATGCCAAATTTAAGTGCCACTCATTTATGTACACTTAAAGGATTGAAATAAGTTGTTCTTTCTTTTCCAGGAACAGTACCAATTTCTTTATAAGGCAATGCTAAGTTTGGTCAGCACTAAGGAAAATGGAAACGGTCCCATGACACTGGACAAAAATGGTGCTGTGATGGCCAGTGACGAATCTGATCCTGCAGAAAGCATGGAGTCTCTTGTCTAATTGGAAACCTGAAAAGGCACTTAATTTGTAGAACTTCTGAAGACTGAGTGAACTTTTTTGAGGCCTTTTTTGCCAGACTCTAGGTTATACAATAACCCAATTACTTTTTTACACTGATAAAAGTTTTGATATTTATTTTTTGCCATTTTATGTCTTAATGGTATCCTACTGAGCATTTGCACCTCTGTTTATTTCACACAGTGAAACGCAATTTTATCTAGTTTGCACTATATGATCAGTGTTACTGCCTATAATACCCTAATACAAGACAAGCCCTGATGTGACATTCCATGACAACAAACATAAGCTTTTTCTGTTTTGTTTAAATGCAGTGAAGTTTTGCTAACTACAGTGACCCTCAAATCTTAAATCTTGAATGCTAGGCCAGATGGATTCTTTCTACAACAGATACTTTACCCCTTCATACCATATTTATTATTTAAAGATCACGTCACAGTTTTGGTAACAGTGTTCTGCATTCCAGTGGAGTGGATGAGCAGTGTTCATCCTTTCTTGACAAAATGTGGCAGGTGATTATTAGCTACAGTGAAGGTGTAACAGCCTTGTGGAGCTGAAACAATTATTTCTGTATTGTTTCAAATTGCTGTGTTGTACACTTACAGGCCTGAGACTTGCTTCACATGGAATATATAAATTACATACAATAGAATTATAAATTAGATGCAATTCATATGTGGGACTTGGTGATAAGTTTTGAATTTACAATTTCAAAGTTTCCCCGTGTATTCAGGAAAATGTTGATTTTGGTTTTTAACCAGCCCTGCAATGGGAAAGTATTTTGGTTTTATTTTCATTGGAGCCAATACAGTGAGAAATCTACTACAACCCAAAATCAGATCTGTTTTCAGATACATTGAAGGTAGCAATATTTTACATTACTAAGCTATTCAATATTTTAAACACATCTAATTTCCTTACTATTTCTTGAATATGACTTCACACCTAATGGTATGTTACATGATGACAGGCGTTTCTTCATTTCATAACTGTTAGATGCCATTTTTGCAGGTGTGTAATTTTCATACTTTAGTGCTAAAACATAAAGTACTGATCCATATTTACTGGTGAAGCAAACTAATAAAAAAACTACCTATAAAGTTACATTCTCCCTCTTTTTTTTTTGCCAGACTAATTCTTTAGCACAAACCTAGCTTATTGTGTTTTCCCTCCCACACCAATAAAATGGTTTCCCCCAGATTATGTAAGTAACTATTGTTTGGAGCATTCAAGTTTGCATCCTCACTGGCTCCCTCTTCCTTTGTATTTGGTTGCAATTCAACAAGGTCAATCCTTGTTTAACAAAAGAAGTAAGCATATGCTTAATTCTCCTGAAAATTAAAATTAACTGCGCCCTTCATAGCTTGGCTGAGTAGGGAGGGGTTATTGAATCTGCCTGGAAAAGAAATACGTGATTTCAGCCATCCTAACCCTTGGTGTACAGTTAAAGGCACTATGCCGTATATGTGGCATTAGTTTCTTCACTTCTAAACTGCAGAAAACATGCATTGTAATTTTTCAGGACTTGTCAAAATATTACGGCATATTTTTTTTCATTTAAATGTAAACCTATTAATTTCTGCCATTCCAGTCTTGCTGAAATACAGACATTTGGCAGGGTTCTGTGTATTTTCACTCACAAGGAAGCTGAATGCAAAATGCTTAAAAGGATATTGAGAGTAGGTATTTTGGTTCAGAGCCTCTCAAGGTGCAAACTGATATGGCCTCGCTGAGAGTGAAGGAGCTATGCAAACTGGTGTGTGCTAACACTTGGCCTTTTAATAAGAGAAAGATTCAAAGTATTTAAGGATTCATTAGCAACCTTTTACACAGTCACCTTCTCAGTTTGTTGAATCCCTCCATACAAGCGATCCCAATAATTGCTAATGCCAAACAATACAATTAGCCCATGGTTTCAGTAAGGAAATCCCATGTCCAGCAACAGCTAGTCCAAATAAAATACGTGCAGAATGTTTTGAAAGATTGTAGTTTGCATGCCCTTTGCACTGCATGGAGGTGGGAGTCGGTAGAAGTTAGGACTGGCTCTCCAGTCACTACACCCCAGTAACAGAATGGTTTAAGTAAGTTTGCAAGTGCTGCTCCCTGCAAGGGCTGGAAGGTTTTGCTGAGTGGTTTTCTGGGCAGCCTGCACCAGCCTCAGAGGCTGCTGAGCCCCCCTGTGCCCCCAGTCCTGAACCTGGCCCCAGCCAATGCCAGCTGGTAGCACAAAGGGACTCAGGAGTTGGATCAGTTCAAGTATTTAAGTTCCTGGAGAGATGTCGGGAGAAGTTAGGAATTCAAACCCTGACAACTAAGTGACACGAAGATTACTGCAGACATCAAGAGGGTTGGATTTGTTCAGTACTTTCAGATGTTTGCTTTTCATTTCACTGGCATGATGGAAGATAACTGTGGTTCATGACATACTGCCTGAACACCCTTGTTTTAATCCCTTACCTTCTCACAAGTTTTAAACATCAGTGAACGAAGGCTGCAGGGGTTGAACTTTGGTAGATGCTTTGGAAATCCATGGATTTGCATTGGCGTTTTCCAACACCTGAAATATTTGCGTGGGGTTTAATCCATGGGGAAATAGTGTACACTGATGTTCTATGAGTTCTCCATGGATTATTTTGTAAGGGAGCTCAAGCTGTATGTTAAGTGCTGTGCTGACAGACGGGTAGCCAACAGATGGTAATGATGCATAAGGCTTGAAGGGGTGAAGCTAGAAATTGCTTGTGAAGGTCAGGATTAAGCACGCAGAAGAGCCAAATCTATCCTCCTGTAAGCAGCTGCAGTTCTGCTCTCTTACATGGATTTGCACCCTTTCCTTGGGACTGAGTGAGTGGCAGAAGGAGCAATGTCTGCCCAGAGATGGGCACTGATGAGCTCTCCTGATCCTCCCACAAGTGTCCAGCCAAAATTCTGCTCTGCAAATCACCACCTTGCTTTTGGCATCCCAAGCCCCCACACTGTACCCAGCTCCTGGCATTCAGTCAGGATTTCTTTCAAGCATCAAAGATTCCCAAGCAACATGCAGGTCTGCAAATTCAGAGAACCTGAGAACATTCCTATATCACTGCAGAGCTCGGTCCTCAGCACCAGCCCTGAGAAATAAGGAACAGAAGGACTGAAGCACACGTGTGTGTCTACATTTAGAAAATACCATTTCTCCATGTCTTGCATGTGTCCTGTGCCCACAGGCCGTGTGAAAGACGTGAACTGTCTTGAGCCCATAAAAGCAGCCAAGCTTTCCAAGTGGGAATGCTTGGAAAGCTTCTGTGTCATCTTAACATCTGAAATAGGTGGCAGGCTAAGAATACCCCATCCTCCGAACACTCCTGTATGTGAGCTTGGCTTTGGTAGGAAGGTCTGGGGAGCTGGTGGGACTGCTCAGGTGTGCAGGGTAAGCACTGAGTCTTCTGCAGGATCAATGTCTAAAGAACATTCATTTTAAACAGCATTTGTCTTTAGTATTTCAGTGTCTGTTTCCAAATGCTAATTTAGAAACAGGGAAAAATCCAAACCCCTTAAACTTTTTCTTGTAAGTGACTGTTTCTGTACTGTGAGTCTATACTAGGTTAGTGAAGTCATTTACAGGATCTGCAAAATTTCCATTGTTTCTCCATTTTCTGATTGCTTGAAATGCTTGAACACAGACTGATACATTGGAACATTAGGAGAAGAATCTTTACACAGCACAACTGCCTTCTCATTAATCTTTTTTAAAGCTGATGTATTTTATTTAAAAGCTAAAAAATATAGATATCTATTCTACCAAAGATACATGCTACTAATTCTCAGCAAAACAAAACCAACTTAATTTAAAAAATATATATATAGTTGTCTTGAAGATTTAGCAGTCTTTCTCAAATTCATGTCTTTTGACATCAGATCTTGTATTCCGAAGTTTATGTTCAAACGGTGAGTTTTTACATGAAGGGAAAATGCCTATTAATCTACTGCATTGTTTTCTTCTTTTTCTTTTTCTCTTTTTTTTTTCAGATGTAATTTGCTGTTACCCCTTTGCTCTTCTTCTCTTTGTTGCCATTCTAACAATGTGAACTACATTGGCTTTACTTATCAAAGGAGAAGGAATGCAAAAATAAGGAAGGAGAGGAACTGTAATAAAGAGATTTGGCCTCTGCTTTGTCTTAGCTGTTAAACTGTTTTTAGTGGTTTTGTTAACTATTTGCAAATGGAAGCATTTTCTACAGAGGATAATTAATTTCAAGAAAAATGTCTTGAGTTTTAAGAATAAACGTCTCCAAAAGAGGAGATAGTCAATTTTATACAATGTCACAACTCTCCAACATTTGGGGTAGTGACTTTTTTTGTTTTGTTAGAACACTTGAGACTAGCAAGTAGCCATTGTTTCTAAAGACCGAAGCATTCATGTGTACTCCTATTTTCTTTTCCTTCATTTTTAAAATAGCAAAGTCATTGAAACTGTAAATATTTTGTTGCTTGGATAAGCATCTTCTGGGAACTTTGTATCTATGGTATATAATCATAGAATTTTATATTTTCATATAAAGCTAATTTTTTTCTAGTTTCACCTCCTTCCTAGTTCTGTGGTAGCTATGTGAATACAAACCTTCTGTGTTTCAAGGTAGTGAGACACCATCATCACACTCCAAAAAAGATTTCCACACATGTCATTTCTTTGGGGCAGTGATTGTGAAAGTTGGATTTTTTTTTTTATTCCATTGTCAGTGTGTGCAATAGGAATTAGACTTAGCCAGTCACTGGATATGTTTGTCTCATTGATCCATTCAGAAAAAAAAATAAAATGTGGTGTTTGGTTTGGGGAAAGGGTGGGAGGGAGTATTTTGAGGGAGACTTTTTGTTCATTTTTGGTTTTTGTTTGGGGTTTTTTTGTAACTTGAAAAATCTTTTTGTTATGTTAAACTATATCAAATCATTCTATTATAGTGTTATTTAATATGTAAATTGTATTGCTATACATAAAATAAAGTATGGTTTTTGATGTATTTACAGACTTCTTCCTTATTTGCATCAGGTACACATAAGGAACAGATGCAGGAGTCAGTATTTCATTGTCCCAGATGTGCAAGAAGAATGATGAGCTCCAAAGCCTGCTTTAATTAGATCTCAAATTTCCAAGCGGTACTCAGCTGGGAACTGTCAGTGACAGTGGAGTTTACTGTTCCCTTCTTAATTGTCTTCAACTATTAGAGAGCTGCCAGTAAATAACCCTGTCCTTCTCCACCAGTGCACTTCCCCAGTCAATTGGGACCCATCAAAATCTCTTTTGGAAGGGGGACTGTCTCCATTCTGAACAGGACCTCAGATCCTGAGCTTTCTTGCCAGCTACTTTGATGTGCCCTTCCTTCAGTCTAGTTCTGGCTTATCAGCCTGCAGGAGCAGGGGCTTCCACCAAGCCATCATCACCTGATTTACTGTGATAAATGGCATTGCTCACTAACCCCAGCACTGTGGCAGGAAAAGCAAAAGTACCCATTCGCAAATGAGACAGACTGGAGGGATACAGATGTTCCAAATCCTAGAGACAAGGCAGCAAATATTCCCCATGGAGTGCATTAGTAGTCACACGTCCTTGCTGCTCCTAGCCAGGAGCTGTCACTGAGGTGGGCACACATGATGCCATCAGTGCTGTCGGTGTTTTGCAACAAAACCTCAGCAGCTCCACACACCACCTCTCGTTCTGGTTCTATGCTCAGGGCTGTGTTACTCTTTTTGTTTTTCTTGGGGGTAAACCGCTTGGGTTTGTGGACAGATTCTTGTTGCAATCTGCTGCTGGTGCAGTGGCTGCCCAGGCTGGCAGAGCCTTCAGCAACACGGCAGCACTCAGCCTCCAGAGCAGCACCCGCACAGGGACAAAAACATCAATAACTCAAACCACTTGTTGATGTAAAATTGCTGGTTAAAATCAATACAATACATCTGCTGCCTTTTGTGTTGCTGTATTCTCACCTGTAAGGTGTGTGTTCTGGTTGACTAGAAGGAAGAGGGATCCTGGAACACTGGATGGGGACTGTGATCAGTGGGACACCACACAACAGCCTGATGACCCTTGCCAAGCACCTCACCTTGTAGCATGCTCCCTCCAGCCCCTGCTCCACGGTGCTGCCTCATGTTGCACCCAGTAGCAGCTCAACACCCTCCCACCAGCAGGTCCTGCTGCCTCATGGATGAGTGGCAGGGAGCTGCTTCTCAGCCTGCCACACCTGCTCTGGGGGATGCTCCAGCACCTCCAGTGCCCTCTATAACTTTTCCAGGCCAGAAGCAGGCACCCAGAGGAAGGTTCCTGTGCCCAGCTTGGCTGCTTCACCTCCATGGAGAAGATGGCAGCCCCTGCATGCACAGGTAGCTGGGTACACAACACTTCACAGCAACAATACAGGAAAAGAGTTGTGTAAATCCTGCTTGTCTTGAAAGTGCCTGAAGGATGGAGTGGATGGCAAGCTGAACATGAGCCAACCCCACTTGCTGCAAAGTAGACACTTGCAGGCCTGGCAGGTCTACACTGGGACCAGGTAAGGACACCCACCAGTCTGCTCACAGCAGGGTTAAAACCGTCTCATTTTGGGAAGGGACAACCACACAGACAAAAAAAAAAACATAACCCCACTGAAGATGGGTAAAAGGAGAGCACCAGGAATGGTCAGTGAGCTGGAAATCCTGAGCAAAGACAGGATTAACTGGGACACTTCCTAGTGAAATGGTGGAGAGAGAGGGCCTAGAAGAGGCAGGAACAGAGAGGCTATGGGGCTTGTCTCCTGGTACTTAAATCACCACTTCTGAAGAAAGGGTATAACTCTTCCTAGATCTTTGATAGATATGACAAAAAACAGAGTTTGACAAGCCACAAGGAAGGTAGAGGTCAGGCAGTGGGAACATGACCTGGGGCAGCAATGGAACAAGAAAAACAGCTCTGTAACAGCTACAGAAATCAGGACACCCCAAGGCAGCTCCTTAAATGAAAAAAACAGCATTTTCACTAGACAGTAGCAGCTCTGAGGTGAGCCCCCAGCTGCTGCCAGCCAGGTCGTCATTGCACAGACAACAAATGGTGCAGAGCTCCCTGCACTGCCAAGGTCATGCAGCATCTGCTCCAGGAGGCCCTTGCTCCTCCTGAGACCTCCTGGTGAGCAACACTGGCAGGAGTGGAGGACAAGAGAAGAGGCAAAGCCTTGGAGAAAGTACTGGGATTCCATGCTCAGGAATGCACAGGGAAGAGACCTGGCTGAGACCTGTATCAAGTGGAAAGATGTAGTAAGTTGTTCATTAATACTTTGGCAACAGAGATGTGATTTACCAGCACTTCCCACTACTAACAATATGCCTGAATTAATTGGTGGTATCAGGAGATCCCAACTTCTTCTGTAATAAATAGCTTCCAGGGGCTGCTAGCAGTCATCCTACGCAGGCACAAATAATAGCAGCATTTTTATTAAATGTATTCAAATGCCAGAAGGTGTATTTTCAAGACCTTTTATAACATAAAAATAATTTTGATCAATGGCTTGGTCCCAGTCCTATTACTTAGGCACTTGAAGCTCCACAAAGTGCTTCCTGCACTGACATGTCACTCCCACCTGCTGGCAGCCACCTTATTGATCACCGGTGATTTCTGTTCCCCTTTGCTGCCAATCAATGTTTTTGATGTCTGACTTTGTAATCCTTTAAGAAGCAATACTTCACAAAGCAATCTTTCTTGACACTGTGTTCAATTTATCTGACAGTCACTGGGCTTGCTTTTCTTTTCTAAAGTTGTTATCTTCCTTATGTCTTGAAATCCTTGTTTAGGAGTTAACGCCTGCTTCATTCGTGTTTTATGCTGTGGTTTTGAATTTTGAAAAGATTCTGCATTTCAGTTCCATGTCTCTTATGGGAGCCGTTTCCAATATTTCACGTTTCCCTGTCTCTGTGTCTGTGAGCCATGCTTTTTGCACAGCTCATAATTTCTGTCACTCCCCAATTCACAGTGACGTGTCCCATATCACAGGATATCCTTGCGTTTGATCTAATCATAAATACTTTGTTCCTTTGTCTAAGGAGCTGCTGAAAGTGAGAGAGTTTTTGGGTCAACTTCAGAAGAAAGGCAGAAGGTATGTGTCTTCTGTCTTGAGAGAAGGCATTATTGGCTGGAAGCCCAAGGCTCAATATAGGGAACGTGGCACAGCTCCCCATCAGCTGTTTCAGTGGGGCTTTTGTTCTAAAATTATGCCCTGTGTGCAAGATGAGAGTAGCAGACTCTGACTGCTCAGGCAGGGAATGAGACACTGAGGCAACAGTGGGAGCCTCTAAATAAAGCCCAAATAATAAATCTAGGACAGAATCTTAAAAAATATTTTCACATCATAATAGAGAAACAGTGGCTCCTCAGCCATGCATCACATAGACCCCCAGAGTCTCCTAACATGAGGTTCTGTCAGTCAGTCTAGAGTTCCGAGATGCTGCAGGTCCCTTCCATGAGAGGGAAGGCTCTGATCCTCGCCAGTTTCTTTGCTAAGAAGGAAAAGCAAAGGGAGAGCTGATGAGCTTGATTGCAGAATAAAATGAGATTTTTATCTCTCAGCCAATGCATGAGAGGGAAATTATGATCTCTTAAGGAAAGCCTGGCTGTTTTTTCTCTGCTAAGGGGTTCCTATGGGGTGCACAAGCTGGACAGAATGGGGGTGTCCTGTATGTACTACATAAATGACCATTTTTCTGTAACAAGGTGCTTATCGTGTTTCATCAGCACACAATCAAGAAGAACAGAAAACCATAGAAAAACAATAAATCGAGGTCTTCATTATGTGCAGCTTGAGGGGACCATCAGCCCCACACTGCTTCATTCTCCTAACAGGTTCAAATCATTATCTTCAATGGTATTGGCCCAGTGTCAGAACCATTGGACAAACTCTGAGTCTGATCATCAGATGAACATTTTTATTTAAAATATCATTTAATGTCAATGTCATTTAAATTAAATATCATTTCATTCATGAATCTGAATGCACTGTGACGGTGACCAAAAGAGGCTGTTGGCTTGCAGCTGTAATATATGTAGCTGTATAAAAATGGTGACACAGAACAAAAGGTGACACTTTATTTATCTAAGTATAGAAAGGTTCTCACGCTTTGCAACTAGCAAGGAAAGCCCTTAGTGCTGCTTAATACTAGACTTCAAGCTGAAAAACACCATTATTGGACTGTGGCGGAATCGTAAAAACTCTTAAAGGTTCAGTACCTTAGGTTATAAGAGATTCTGCCTTCTGAATTTTAGTGCTTTAAACAAGCTTCCTTATAACCTAAATTAAATTTTCTAGATAGCCTCTTACTTTGAGCCTGTCAGACATATGTTATGCCTTTGCCTGAAAGTCTCATAGTGACCTGTAAATTGATTGCAGCCTGTGAAATTGACCATAAGTAGATCTTTACACCTTTTTTTTACCTCCCCTATTTTCTGAAATAAAAAGGATGCAGGTGGCTTGTTCACTCTCAGGCTATAGATCCTATATGGACTTCAGAAGCACTGTTGACCTCCTAGCTGTGTGTATTAGGAAGAATAACTGATTCAAGCTAACCTGGTCAGATGAGCAGAGCCCTGTCACAACACAGTTTTCTCTGTTTGTCAAAATTCTCCTCCAGTTTCTCCAGCCTGAGTCATGGGTGCCTGATCAGTGAGGGCTCAGCACCTTCCAGTCCCCAGTGAAGATCAATGATTGGTCTTTGATTCATAAGCTTCAATAGTTTCTGAAACACCCTGTTGTGCTGGTATCCACCATGAAGGTAAGGTATGTAACTGCCAAAAAAAGATATTAAGCTGGAATTTTGTCACATAAAAAGTAGGACAAAAAGAAATAGAAATAAGCTCCAAATTGACAAGCAAATAGAACATGGTGATGTAACATAAATGACATAAAGTTGCTCAAATTACACTGAAGTTCTTAAATAAGGAATACTAGTACACCCCCACTTTTTATGCCTTTATTTCTTGCTGATTTTATGCCCCTGTCACTGCATGTAGCTGGGTAAAAAAACAGTGCACAAGATGATAAAGCCAATTTTGCAAATTGCCAGGAAGTCACATACACATGGCACAAAATGGTGACCCAGTCCAACTCCCTCCTAGTGGTTTCCAGTTTGTTCACAAAATTGTTTTGTGGCAGCTTCATCCCCGTAGACTTTGAGCCAGATCAGGAAAGTCCATGCTCTCACAAATGGCCTAGAACCCACCACTTCGGGTGCTTTGAGCAGATATTTGCTATTGCCAGGCATTTAATGACAGCCTCAGCAATGAACAGCCCTGAGCAGGGCTGGTGTCTTCTGAGCACACTGTCTTCTACCCCTGCCCAATTTTTCTGCTTGAATCATGTCTCACCCTCTTTTCTTCCTCAGACCATACAGTGGTCCCTACCCAAAACAGATAGTAAAGACCCATTATGTCATTTCCTTCTGAGTAAGTCCAAAAAGCGCGTCCCAAAAAGGTAATACTAACTTTGGATTCTTTACCTTTTAGTGCTCTTATTCCACATTTTGCCTGCAGTTCAATTTTTATTGATTTTCCTGCGTCACCTCTCAGCATCCTTCCTAGGCAGCATGATGCATTAACTTTCCATATAATGAATTTTCCCATTTGGTTCTGCACTCTGAAATACACCCACCTCTGAATGAGATTTCAACACTCTGCATTGCTGACTTTCAGCTGCGCGCCACAGCCCTCATTTTTCGTAGGCTGGAAACACCAAAAGAGCCCTCTAGACCCAGAGGTCTTGCTTTTAACACAATCACTGCTGTATTGGGGGGGAGGAGAGCTTTTATATTTCTATTCTAGTTCCAACAATGAAGTTACTAAAGCTATTTTCCACCCTGCAAGAAAGCTACCTGATGATGATATTGTTCCTGCCTTTTAAACTAATTTTATTTTAGTATGGTGCATTTGCAGGCATCATAATCTTATTGGTGCATGTTATTCCCACTTAATGACTGAAAATGCTATTGTTTGGGGAATGGGTTTGTTCTGGGTTTTGTGGGTTCGGGGATTTCTCTGTTTAATTTTATCTACCACCATAATATCAGAAGATAAGCCAATTTATTCACTAAAATCCTTCCTATCCATTGCTTTGTTGACTTCAGTCTCCTGAGAAGGATACAAGGTACATTTGCAAAGCAATATGGAGAAAAACCTACAGTTATTCCAGGTAGGATGCATCCACACAACTAAGGGTCTGTCCCAGCCATGGTACAGAGAAGGAAGCATCTTTGTAGTTCAGCTTCTCACAGGAAAGGAATATATATATACAGTCCAGTCTTCCACGCTGGGTTTGGAAATTAGTGTCACTAAATCCATGTCCCCTCTAGGATGGCACCTCTGCAGCACTGGGGACATCACAGTCTTCCTGACCTGAATGGCAGCAGACCTCCAAATAAAGGATCCCCAGGTCTTTTATTTTCACTTTTAACTACTTACTGGATTTCAAAAAATTCTTTTCATCTTGTGTAAAGCAGGATGGGGATTGGTTTCACACCATGTCATTACAACTATTACAGCTCACACTATAGCCCAAAAGCACTATTTTGAGTCCCAGACTTGAGGCATTTCAGAAAGTAATGAGCTTCAGCAGAGTGGAATTTTAGCCTTCCTGCAATTATGATATTTATGTTAAGCACACAAACTCTAAAGCCTGTTTCAGACACCCACATTAACCTGAGATCCAGGGTGGGTATGAGGTACTTAGTGACCAGAATGGCACAGGAGGACATTTTCCCCCTTAGATGTCCAGCTCTGTACCTACAGCTGGGGGATGCCACATGATTGACATGGAATAACTGCTGCCGGAGGTGACTTCAGAGGACATCACCTCACATCACTCAACTGGCTTGCAAAGCTGTTCCATGCTGTGTGGAAACAAACCATTTCTCCCTGAAACCATCATTGCCTCTGCCTAGAAAACCTGAGCTTCCCATAATGCAGTAGTGGAGGAGAAACATCTCCCTCTCCTCGCAGGTGAGTTCCAGCTGACACATTTCCTATTTACAGAAGGATTTTGATGGCCATAAGCAAGAGCTTAAAGACAAAAAAGTATTGAAAAAGGGATCTCGTATTACATGTATACCCATTATGGCCAGGTTTTGTATTAAACTTCCTTTTATATTTAATAGGAATTAATAGGTATTTTCACAAATAGGTCTCAGTTGTTATAGGTGATTACAGAGTTCAGCAGGTTGACTATTACTGCAATAGAGCATCATCTGCTAATGAGCTTGTAACCCATGTTATCCTTATTTGCTAGATGTTCATCTTATCTATTAATAATTCATAAACTAACCTCATTATAATACTGTAGTATCAACTGCAACAGATTACAGCAAAAACAGGAAGGACTCAGGCACTAAAAAGTTTCTCTGTGCAGCTAATCCTGTGTTCCTCGTTGAATTTTATCATATGCTCTTGATATTCTGGAGAGCCCCGCTTCTTCCTCAGACAAGGTTATCAACAATCTATATGCTGCATTTTCCCACATGGCAACTGATGCCCGTAGCAGAAGCTGAGCTCTTGCCATTGTATTGGTACAGACAGATTTGGGAACAGGACCAAGAGTTTGCTAACGATCTTCAGAGTGAGCAGAGCTCCACACAGGCTTGTGAGTCTGAGTGCAGCAATGAGGCCACCACAATTCCCATCCCTGAGTTGTTGCCTTCAATCTTCCTTTCACAGGAGTCCTGTCTAGTGTCTGAGGATACAACTTCACCAGTGCACTAAACTATGCTTCCCTTCTGGGCCATGCTCTTCATAGATTTATTCCACTAAAGTGGTCACAACACAAAGTACTAACCCTACAAGCAGAAGCACTTGCTGTAAAATGGATTAAGAAATTCCCAAAGGACAGGGAGTGGTTCTTTTCCTGGTTTGTGTGTACAGAAGAGGGAAAAGCATGGAGAAAAGAAGTGGTGTATGCTCAAGTCTTCAATTTTTCACAACAGTCACTTTTCAGTGCTATCTAAATAGCAAGTCAACCTCCTTTTTTACAAAATCCTCTGCACTTGAATGTTTTCTGCCAGTCCTCCCTCACAAGGTGGCATGAGAACACTGACAACCACAAGTGCTCAGCTGCAGGATCTGGCTTTGTGAAAATAAATAGCAAAGCTGGAAAGAGTAGGTTCTTCACAAAAAGAGTAGTACAGTCATCCACAGTACATACACGCTTGTTAAAATCCATTGTTCTGAATTCATGACAACACACCTTTCCTTGGAGCCCCTTTGGGCAAGAGACACTCTCAGGACATCCAGGAAGAGCAGCTGGTCTGGGCAGACTCTCAAGGCAAAAATCTGGGCTTTACGGAAGCCATGGGCAAAGTTCAGTTTGACTTCAGCAGAGCCAAGATTTTTCTGTAACCTTATCACTACATTTCTTGGCTTTCAGTGTTACTGCATGTTTTCCTGAGCAATTTCAGGCAAACCTATTTCAGTCTTCTAACAAAGATATTCATGATGAATAGTAATTATTCTGTTGTAGTAGTATACTGGGACCTTAGCTGTGGACCCTTGTGCATCCACAGCAGCAGTGTGTGGATGCATAATAAAGAGGCAGGTTGGGTCTTTATCTATGTATAGTGCTCTTTACCTTATCCTCAGACGTTTACACGAAGGAGTTTAAACTGAGAAGTAAACACAAAGATGTGGATATGATCTCTGGTTCAGGATGTGCCTGGTCTACAGACTGCCAAAGCCTGGTAAGAATTAATGTCTGCTGCTCTTTGTCACCTTCCCTGGGTATCCTCTATTGTCCCTTCTTAAAAACAGGACACAGTCTGAATTTTCCTACAGTCTCAGTAGTACCGGGTTTTCAGACTATGTTATGTTGGCAAAATCTGTATGGAACATCACTGGTGTAGTGGCAAACAGATCACAGTCCTGCACCCTGACAGAAAATGCTCTGCACACCTACATAGCACTGATGTCAACACAAGCAGGCTGGTTTGGCAGGCAGAGCCAAGCCAACTGCACAAGTTGTGCATTGTGTGGTTTATTACAGGTTTTCCCTCTGAAATACTATCCATAGCAGAGGCACAGAGCAGCAGGTGACTCGGAGCTTTAATTTCCAAGTATTCTCTCAATGAAGACCAGCAGCTGGTAACAATATTGACGATGGAGATGGGATTCCATGACAACACACATTTCCTTGGAGCCCCTTTGGGCAAGAGACACTCTCACATTCCATATGAAATACCACACCAGCACAGCTCAACTGAACAGGTCTGCTATGAAAAACTCGCCACTGGAAAGGCTCTGCAAGTCAGGCTTCCCTCTGAAGGTCACCAGAAAGCCATGGCTCAGACTCCCAGTCACAGATACGTGAAGGTCTGTGTTAAAATGACCCCATTCTCCGAGTTCTTTCTAAAGAACTCCTATGACGTTGTCTTGTTTTTCCACAAATGGGGCTTTGCACAACATTTTTACAGTTCACAATGAATGATGCCATTTCTAACTTAGTGTTTGCTGGTGATTGAAACATGGACTCAGACCAGCAGGGAATCTGAATCATTTTATTCAAAGAGTAATTTGGTTTTATAGACTTATACAACCTATCACACATTACCATGTCAGCAGCACACCCCTTGAATGTCTTTTTATTGGGTCACTCACCTGTAGGCTTCCAGCAGGCTCTTCCCCCCAGGGTCCAGCGAAAACAAGCCTCTCTGTGCCACCACATGCTCCTTTGTGCTGCCATGTGCTTCTTTGTCTTGTCATGGCATTCTGCAGGCACATCCCACAGCCCATAGTTCAATTCCATCCCATCCCTTCCCATAGTGTTTCCACTGAGATTAATCTGATTTTCTACATATATTTTGCCCCATAAAGTATCCAGTAACCTAACTGCCTTTTAAAAATCTTATTCAAAGTAAACAATTTTCCCAAGCCACATTTACAATAAATCTCAGTCTTGTAGGCTGTGAGATTTTTCACTGTCTCTCTTCCTGCTCACCCCCATATCATGCTGAGTCATTTTCCAAAACTAATCCAGTTGCTTTTCTATGAGCAATGAATGAAATCTAAAGTGAACGAAATCTAAACATAGACTACACCAGATAGATGATGAGAAGGAAGACATATGTTATCATAACTTTCCAACCTTGCAAGAGTTGTATTCCCTTATAGCCCTGCAAGCATACACAATGAGACCATACAATGAAAGAAAAACTTTCAATAAACTATATGGGAAAAGAAAACCACCCTTTTTCCTTAGATGTATATTTCCTTTCCCATCTATTCTAAACACAAGCAATTAACTGAAAATGATCCTTTACTGGCAATTAACTGAAAATGATCCTTTACTGGCAGAGATTACCTTGTAGTGATGTACCTTGCTACCTTCAGCATACTTTGTGGGATTTAGCCATAGATCCCAATCATGCTTTCATGATCTTTCCTACAAGTAACACCCACATTTTCTCACACATGAACAGACATTATCCATTTCTACACTTGCTTATGTGTCTTTTAGTGCAGAGACAACAGTCTCTTCTCAGAGTCTGTAACAGTCTAAGGCAATTCAAAATATATAAAACTTATACACCCGGTTTTTCAAATATAACTGAGAAAGCATAATTTTAATCAGCCCTGTTTGATTATTCCCGTTGGCACAATGTGTAAAAAGGTATCACAAATTATTTTGAGAGATAACCCAATTACAGAGAGCCATTTCCAGAGAGGAAATTTAGAGCATCTCAGTAATGGCTTGATTAATACACCAGTCATATTTTAGCAACAGATCGTTTGATTGCTTATATAAACTGGTTTCATTCCACTTTAAATACAGAAAAATACTAAATAGATAAGCAGATCTATGAATAACAGAACCAAGGAGCCTGGTTTTCTATAGATTTGAGTTGGCAGGAAAAAAACCTACATGAACCTTCTGACATCTTACAAATGTTAAGCTCTCCCTACTACTTTTCTTTTTCTCTGAAGAACCATCTATATTCAAAAAAATTTTTAGAACCTTGATGCCTTTGGGACTAGTAAACTATTTAACTTGATGTTAAATTTGGCTGCAATTGGTCAACTTCAAAAATTACTGGAAATAGAGACGTGTGCATTCATGTGTGCACAACTACATGCACGCACACAGAGTACAAACACATAAGCCTCATTTAAATAGAAAATCATTCCCTATAAAAAACTGATATAAACTGCTGTAGTTCTACAGCTTTTGCCCATCATACCCATTTTCAGAAACTAAACTGCCAACCATCAACTGATATCACTCTTTCATAAGATTTAATGAAGAAAATAAATGGTACTCCCTGAGGAAAGTAATTTTCTCATTCCTTAGAATGTATTTATTTTCTCATATTTCTTACTGCTTCATCTTTCCAAAGAAAGTCTCCTTTACGACATTATTGCTAAGCTGAAACATAAATGACAGAAAAGCAAGCATTGACCCTATTCATGTCAATGGCAGCACTGACATTTTTACCCAGCTATTTCAAAGCCTGGACTCCCCAGTACTGTTCATAACTTATCATAAATAGAGTCTAGTTCAGTAAGGCCAAAGACAGTCAACTGTGCAAGAAAATCTGAGAATGCTGTTAGAACTTGCTGTTATTTAAATATTTTAAACTGACAGCATCTGAAAACTAACGTGAAAGCTAAAAATTTAAATTCACCTGCCTTTCTGTGCCTTAGGCTATGAAAGAAGTTCAGACAAACAGCCACCTACAAATAATGTCATGTAGGACTTTGTAATGTAAAGCTCATAGTGAGATCACAGCAAATAGAAGGTTACATTAGGAAGCCTATGAAGACAGGAAGATCTTCACAACACAGAGATGCTGTGTTCAAAACATTCTCCTCCCAATGCCTGAATGGAGTAACAATGCTCTGCACACCTACATAGCACTGATGTCAACACAAGCAGGCTGGTTTGGCAGGCAGAGCCAAGCCAACTGCACAAGTTGTGCATTGTGTGGTTTATTACAGGTTTTCCCTCTGAAATACTATCCATAGCAGAGGCACAGAGCAGCAGGTGACTCGGAGCTTTAATTTCCAAGTATTCTCTCAATGAAGACCAGCAGCTGGTAACAATATTGACGATGGAGATGGGATTCTGGTATTTCACCAGCACAGCTCAACTGAACAGGTCTGCTATGAAAAACTCGCCACTGGAAAGGCTCTGCAAGTCAGGCTTCCCTCTGAAGGTCACCAGAAAGCCATGGCTCAGACTCCCAGTCACAGATACGTGAAGGTCTGTGTTAAAATGACCCCATTCTCCCTCCCTCTCTATTCTGTCTAGAAGTTCACCTATTTGATGCTTAAGCACTTCCCTAAAACTTCTCTGTTCAATAGAAGGTTTAATCATTATAGAATTGTAGAGTGATTTGGGTTGGAAGGGACCTCAACTTCCCTCAAGGGAAGTTCCACCCTTCCGGCCATGCGCAGGGACACAAATGGATTACACATTTGCTCTTCTGGTAGCACTAAAATTTTGTTTAAAAAGCTCTTTTTCACCAATATTATCATTCTGTTGTTAGTAGAAAACAATCAGATACTCTTCCTGCTTCTGTTTTGATAAATAAGCCAAATATTTTAGTCTTTTCTCTCAAAACGAGTTTGCTTCACTCTCTTGATCATCCTAAAAGCTTTTTCTACACCTCATAATTTCTCTTTAACTCAGGTGACCAGAAACACACCAGAACCATCACAGCTGGTCAAATAAGTAGAATGACCCATAACAGGCTTGCAAGAAGCTCAGCTGAGCAATTCTCTCAAAAGTAAAGAATTAATCTTTTTATCCATTTCCTGATTATGGATAAACCTGAGGCGAGGGGGTTAAATTGAAGGATAGAGTATGAGCTGTAATTTGGGATTAGTGCAGATTATTTGTGTCCCTTAGAAGTATTCATTAAGTGTGCTTTTATATTACTTGGATAACCCTTGCCTCTCTCTCCTTCCCATTCATTCATACAAAGGAAATATGATACATTGACATTTATACTTCACACACTGTTATAAAGCAAAGCTGATTATTCTTATAACACAAGGTTTGAGCTATATAGATGCTGTTTGCTTTTCTTAGATTTATGTGATCATGCTCCTTGCTTCTCTGTTTTTAGGATGGTTATCAATATTCTAAAGGTTTTGTTATATTCTCTCACACTTCAAGGTATTTCCTGAAGATAATTGTTTATCAAACCAGTATTTTGTGTTTCTAAAAAATGTAACTTCTCTCCTAAGAAGAAAAAGGAAAACCACAACCAACAACCAAATTTCACAGAAAAAAAAAATAGAGGAAAGAGATTAGGCCAAAAAAAAAAATTTAAAAAAAAAAGTATTTGCATATCTTTCAAAATCTGCTTTAAAAGCTTCTTCTGAGGCTTTTAATTTCTGGTTACCAAACAAGATACTATTAGACTTTTTTTAAACCTTTTTAGCAGTGCTAATGGCACTACTCAAAATTATTGAAATTCCAGGTCTGAGCACTCACCTGCTCTAAAAATCAGGTCCTGTGTGAGTCAAATTGGTCATTTCCTCTGAATGAATACTTAAGAAAACGTTGGCTTTCAGCAAGTTGGTTCAGACTATGAACCCACTCTGGCAGAGACAGGAACAGAACTCAGGTTTTCTGACTGACTGATCAAATAGCTTGACTGTGCTATCACCAAGAAAGAGATTTTAAAGAATTACTCTGAAACGTTATTTTCATTGAATTGCTGAGTACATAAAAGGTGTTGAAAGAAAGGGTAAAACTTCTTGAAAGGGTTTAGAAATGGTTATATTTCTAATCTGTTGTGGTAGAATTTTCAACTCCAGAGTTCAGTGAAGCTAGACTGACAAATTTATTACAGTTATAAGGCTGAGAAACCTATTAGAAGAAATATAATAGAAGGTACATTTTTGTGAAGCTTTAATAGGAATGGAAACAATTCAACAAAAGACTAAATTCTGTAAGGTGGGAAAAGTCATTTATTAAATCTTTCTAAAAAGATTGACTGACCTTTCTTTAAAAAGTGGAGCTTTTTTTGTAAAACATTAAAAGCTCAAGCTTCATAACAACAACCCAATAAAAGGATTTATTAGAAACTGGCTTCCTGTGCAAGTTCAGTTATTTTTATTGTCAGTAAACGCTGGTGTTACGCAATAAGAGAAGCATTTCTCTAATTTCTCTCTTGAATTGAAGAAATTCATAATAAAAGCATTCAAAATCTAAACTGAAATAAAAAATAGAACACTGCTGCTCAGATTTGGATGGCAAAACCCAGAAACGATGGGCTGAGAATTCAGCCCATAAGAAAACTGTGCCAGAACTGTGAAGGTGGTGTTATTTCTTCTACATCTGTTTACAGTAAAAGTCAAGCTATTAATATCAGGCATCTTGACAGTCGTATAAATGCAGGTGTTAAAATTCAAAGTACTTTTTGCTGCTGTAGATGTATCATCATTACAGAATAAGACAATTTTAATGTACGACCAGATGGCAATAGCATTACTTACAGTGGCTGAAAGTCATAGGGTGACTTGTACACCCAATGCAAATGGTCTGAAACTGAAGATGGTGTCCATCGTCATCCCAGAGCACAAAGCTGAATAGTCCAGTTTGTTCGAAGCATTGTGTGAATGCACTTGGAAGAGCATTTAAATAACCAGCAGTAGCTGCCCCTGAGTGAATTCACATGAAATTAGCAGGCACTGACCTGCTCCTCAGTAAACTTGCTATGGTTTCAAACAGGAATCTCAAAGCAGGCCAAAGCTGACAGACCTTCTGTCTGTGCAGCAGGCCAAGTCAGTCTTGAGGAATTCCAATGAACCTCCACTAGGGTGTGAAAGACATAAGCTGTGGATGGTTTTGAAGCAGATGGTCAGACACTGATCAGGTACACAATTGCAGGCACCAATCTGAGGAAAGCAGTTTCTCAAAGCTCCCTACATAGCCTGTAAAGAATGATACCTCTGGTCCTTCCCAGCAGCTCCAAATGCTCAGCCTCAGGCCTACATCATGGTCACGGAGAGCCAAGCTCTCTGCACTGATCAGGGAGGGAGCCAGGGAAAATCAGCCTTCCCTTGTATAAACCATCTGACACGACTCTCTCACTTAGGAGCCAAAAAGTGTATTCCTGTCCCTCTCGTTCACATGCACCTCTTTTGCTCTCAGGAGGAGCTTGCTCTCCGTGTTGGGGAAGAAATATCCAGTCTTACAAGGGTAAGTGAAGTGCTGGTTGTAAGAGCAAAGCTAAGCACCTCCATTCAAAGTACTCCAAACAGGAACAGAGTATGGTGGTTCTCCAAGAGGTTTTTTTTATTAGGTTTCCTGTGTGCAGTTTAGGGAAAACAGACAACAGGATTTGTTTGAAATAAAGTTTTAATTTACTATCCTAACATGCTGAGAGGCAATTAGATTCAAGCTAATTACTGTAAATAGTTGTTATAATTACTTGCAAAACATTCAACTACCAGTACATCTGTTAAAGCCGGTGGAGACCCGTACTTTTTTAAGAGAAGGCTTAATGTCATTACTTAAGGGCCTAACTATTTTCATGAACTCTTCAAAAAGAAGTAGCTATACTATAGACACGACTCATGGAGAGCACCTGTTAAGGCATGTATCCCCTTGACAAGACTGAGTGAGTGTACCAGCAAACTGTCTGAAGAATTGTCTAGGCTAGTTTTAGTTTATATTTACAGAACCTTTAAGGATTTTTCTCAAAAGAAAAAAAGATAAGAAAAAAAATTTGCAGCAGAATACTGATTTTCTTATATTTGTTCTATTTACCAGGTTTCTATCCCTACCTGAAGCATGAAGAAAATATTGTCTTGTTAACACCTTTTTATCAATAACATTATTTTTTTCTTTGACACTGGACAGAGTCTTGCCTGGCCTGATGCACAGTTTTATGCCACATTTTGACAGGCACACAAACCAGCTGGAGTTCCACCACTTCTGCACCCTCACACACACAGCTCTCAGTTCTTCCTCTTCACACAGGTCTTCCAACTCTTCTTCTGAACTTGGCCCAGTCATCTCTAGTTTGGACTATTTTTGCACCAGCTGATGGGTGCTGAGCCCATCCTGGTCTGCTGTTTGGTTTCTGGTACATCTGAAACAGGTCTCCTGATGTCTGGGGGCAATTCCAACAAGAACACATAGATTACATTGGTTTGTCTAAGCATACAGTAATGTGTTGGAAATTTTTTTCAACAATATGTGACTTCCACATGTGTACCAGTGTTTCCCACACCAAATACACACCTTTAGCTACCAAAAACCCCAAAACGCAAATACAGGAATGTGTTGGTGAGTTGTCCTACCATTTATGAGCTTCATCTCAGTTCTAATATTACTACAGAGAAGACAACAATTTATAACGCAGGACAGGGAATGGTAGGGGACTTGCCAACAGAAGGGTTGAGAGCTAGTCTCTGAATATTGGAATGTGAGTACAAAGAGGAATTAGAAGCCAAATTTTTACCCTACTAAGTTTGATACTTTATTAGCTCACTCCTGCTCTGGGAGGGCATTTCCTTATATACCTTTGCCTTTTAGCTTGTGGTAACTTAAAGCAGCTTCACACAGGACTTGTGCAGTTGATTGAAGTGCTGTTGACAGTCTCTGCAGCTGATAGAAAAAATTGCCAGAAGCCAAGGTGATGGCCACAAGCTGCTCTCTCTGATAGGATTTCATGGCTCTCAGACTGTCCCGTAGGCCTGCTGCATTTTACCAACGATATCACTCAACAAATGTTTATGAACAGATAGACCTCAGACCTCAACGTGGGTATTAAGCTACTGTACCAACGGAGGTGTACCTCCAAAAGGTAAGAGAAGGAAGAAGTGGAAAGCAAAGCAAAAAAAAACCTAAAGTGTGTGCATTTCTTTTAAAAAGTTTTGAAGTGGTTTCATATAAGAAAACTCCTTTCTTAGAGTTTTCCCTTTGAAATACTGGTGTCTTACAATTCCAATATATAAAAACATTTCCTTTTTTAAAACTGACATATGGCAAAAATTGGTAGCAGTAAATAAACACACATAAAGCTAAATCATGCCATCCTAAATGTTAGTAAAAGTGACAAAACAAAATACTATCTATATAAACTATGCACAGGTGTGTAGCATATTACAAGCAAAAAACCATATCTTGCAATTAAAAGCCCACAGTATTTATTTCACTTGTCTGTAATTACATTTTATACATGTTTGTTTAGTAATATCAATCCAAGACATCATTTTGAGAATATAATTAACTTCATGTTAGAACAGAATGTGTTTGACTGTTTCTGTGTGTTGAAAGAGACAAAAATCTTTGTTAGCTGTATTTAAGTGCCACCTAGTGTCACAATCCACCAATTTCACTCAGAAAACCCTCTAAATTTTCAGAGCAAAATCAAATCGCAGGGTTAAAAAAGACCTGGGGTCACAATGCTCCAATTTCAGTGCTAACATTAAGTCCTTAATCCATACGGGCAGTATCAGGGTCCCACTGGCAGGCATCTGTTTTTCAAATTTTTATAGCAGTGGTCCAACAGTAGACTCACATAAAGATAGGAGTATCTAATGAAGACAGAATCTGGATGGAAAAAAAAGACTTTTTATAAAAATTACTAAAGGTGTAGGGTTTTTTTGAAAGATGCACATCATAACTGGAAGCTAAGGCGGGGCACACATGACATGACACATATGTAACAGCAGGACACACTACAGTGAGGTGCCGGTGCATTCAGATGCGCAGGAGAAAGCTTTTCCTCAAGTACACGACTTCCTCCCCCAGCACTATATGCTGACCATGACACCCCACGGTCTGCAACATCACCTGGATCGGTTGGGATCAGCTGTCCTGGCTGTGCCTCTCCCATCTCCTTGTGCACTTCCACAAGACGGGGTAGAAGCAGAAAAGGCCTTGACTCTGTGTAAGCCCTGACCAGCCCTGACATAAAAACGTCCCTGAGTTATCAGCACTGTTTCCAGCACAAATTCAAAACACAGCCCAAATTCAAAACACAGCCCCAGATCAGATACTGTGAAGAAAATTAATTCCCCCCCAGCCCAAACCAGCATGTGGGGATTTCTGGCTGTTACCAGCATTATATTTTTTTTTTCAATAAGTTTAAAGCTTATATTCTTGACAACTTCAGAACCAGTCTAGGTTAAAATAAGAGTTTATAGCTCAGTAGCTATGAACTTCACTCACTGTCACGTAAGGCAGCCATTAGAAAATTATGGCTTCCAACCTGTCTGTTTCTGCAACACTGAACAACTGATAGTATCTGTAACTTAATTAAAATGCTCTTTGCATTCTTGTCACAAATAGCATCTATAATGGTCTATGTAAACCAAACTTCAATTTGTCTCTTTTCTTCCTGAAATTCATTAAATGTTAGAAAGAAAGAAAGCTAGCAGCCATTACAGAGAGCTGGCGTCGTTCAAAGTAGATTATGCAAAACACTTGGGCTTTCTGTTACATTTAGTGAGACCGTAACAATTAGCTTTTCACATCAAATGAGGACTGGCTCCTACACCTCAGTGACATTTATTGGACAGTCTTGTCTTTAAATCACAATGATAAAAAACAAAAATTAAAATAAGTTTTTAAGTACTATTTATCCTGACTGCTACAATAAGCAAAGGTAAGTTGACAAGTATATTAAAGAACTTCTACTTTTGTCATGAAGTGAATTAATGTGAATGTGTTGCAGAAATATAAAATCGGAGAATGAGAAAAAAATATAAAGAGATGAAAAATCACAAGTAACAGCTTCTGATCAGCAGTAAGAAAGACGTGTGATAAGGTGTCTTAAGCCAGGATGAGAGAATGCTTAAATAGAAAACATTTAGGCAAGACAAGCACTTTCAGAGCAGCTTTTAGAAATCTGCAGCTGTACACGTGCATAAATTTATTGGGCACCAATGAAATGGAGAAAAATTATTTTTCAGCTTTATCTAGCTTCGAATTTTTTGGTTTGTGTTTTCTGTGAAGAACAAAACATTTACGGGGGAAAAAAAAAGGTAGATGAATTGTCATTTTTTATTTGAAGTATATTTTGATGTAAGTTTGCCTGTAAAGGACTAGACTCGCCTCAGCAACTCTTCAGCTTTGAGGCCGGGAAGGAACTCAGCTCTGACACACGGGCAGAATCCCACCAGAGGGTTTGGAAACCATGTGGAGAACCGTGCTGGCGCTGCGGGCGCTCTCCCGGCTCGGACACGGATGGCTGTGCCTTGCACAGAGGAAGGAGCACTTGTTTCAAACACGAATAGCCATTGGGCTAGGGGCGCGAACCCTGTGAGGGCGAGCATGGGCACGCGCCCCTCCCCCCGGCCGCCCCCGCGCTCCCGCCCCGGGCCGTGATTGGCCCCGAGCACTCTCGCTCCTCCAATCCCAGGGGCAAGGCCCGAGCCCGCCCACCGAAGCGACGGCTCGGCTCCACCTTACGGGCCCTCTCCATGGCACTGGAGGTGGGGGATGTTTTAAGACGTCCCGGAGACCATGGCGTGTGGTTGCTTTCGTTTTCGAAGCTGCTGAGGATAAAGGTAAACCAGCAAGTGTATTTGGTATTTTATTTTTGTTTCCCGAATTATTCTCCCACAATCATACGGGATGGTACATTTCAACGAGATAGTAAATCCATCCCCCCTCCCCTTCCTAATGGTAGGGCTCAGGCGGTGCGCGGCCCCGCTGCGGCCGTGGCGCTCCCGCCCTGTCAGGGCCGCGGCCGGAGGCAGAGTGGCTGCCGGTGCTGAGGTGGAGGTGCTGTCCTCGACCCGAGGGGCCTCCCTGGGGCTGCTGGAGATGCGGGGACTGCCCGCGGAGGTTCATCCCGGGCTGCCTCAGGCCTTTGCATCCGCCCAGGGCAGCAGCGAGTGGAGCGGTTGCCCCACGGTGCAGCGGACGGAGGGTGCTCAGGCTGGTGCCATTTTGTCACTCACGCTGGTGCTGGTTTATTGCTCCTGTTGAAAGATACAGGCGCCCTTAAAGACAAGAGGTGCGTGCGGCGGGGTGCTCTGGCTTCTCCTGTCGCCGATAAAGGTGTGTCGCAAAGAGCACGAAGTGCCCCGGCTGAGGGAAGGAGCTCTGAAGGGATGTGCTCCGTGTTAAACAAGGTGAAGCATAAGCAACAGGCCAGGTGGATAGAAGTGTTTTCAGGGAGTGGTAAAACATGCATCCCTAGAAGATGCACCCCAACTTCAGCAGAGGCCACGTGTAAATCACTGGTTTCAGAGTTAGGTGTGACACATGATAGTGAAGAGACCTTAACTAATTATTTTCTTAATGAGCTCTTTTAGCTCTCCCACCCTTTGACATTATGAACATGTGACAAGTTACTTAATTTTACTTAAGGTGACAACAACACGGTCACCTCTGAGGTGAAAAAAGTTGGCAAAACATTTTCAGCCTTCTGAAGAGTGTTGTAGGATCTTTATTTGTATCAGTGGCAGTTGATCTCCTTAATAGCTCAGAAAAAAACCCAGTAAGTTCTAAACAATTTAAACTCTGTGCTTCCTTGTATACTGAGTCACAGTGCTGAAAAGCTGAGCTCAAGAAGTTATCACTTAGTTTTTTAAGCATTTGGACATTAAACTTCAGTAGCTTACGTTTCCTTTAGTAGCTTAAATTATTTAGTTTAATCAAGCTACTTAGTTTAATCGTTCCTGTACTTAAACGTCGTTTCCTAGGAACAGGTCCCTGTATCTGTGAGAAGTAGTTTACAAGTATAACTTTGCGTTCAGTGTAACATGATAAAAGCCAGAAATCGGTAATGTAAACAGTAATAGACAATTTATGCAAGCACAGAGTGTGTGTGATTGTAAGCATCTGAAACTTGAGAAAACTCAATGCTAAATCTGAAACTGAAAAAAATTTGGTTCTTTCATAAATGATTAGAATACAGTAGCATTTTCCTAAAATATACTGTGAACATTAGTAGTGTGAATGTATTCAAAGCATGATGTAGCAATGTCTTGTGGCAGGTTTTGTGTAGATAGCTGACATATAGATAATAATGTGTGCAGCTTTTTAACCAGAATTGTTTAATACTGGAAAGTGTATGTTAATGTAAATCTTTATAAGATTTTAATTTCACTTCGTTTTCCTTTTATAGACTACGAAACCGTGGCAAACTGAAGATGTCATCCTGTTTGGCTCAGGAGGTTCACCTTGCTAGAAGACATGAGGAAATGTGAGTAGTTGTTTGTGTTGGGTCTTGTGAGATTCTCCCTGCCTGCGCACGACCCTCGGTGCCAGTGAATCTGAGCTCTGCACAGCACAGTCGTGCTTCAGCAAGGGGCTGGAGTTCCAGGAGGTGGCACTCTTCCTTCAGGAACCATGGGAATTAGCATCCTTGCCTGCTGTTCGGGGTATTTAGGTTGATGAGGTTTAGGATTTCCAATGGTGGTACTGGTTTAAGATCTGTGTTGTTAACCTGTCACCGTTAAATTGCTGTTTGCGGAAAGTAATTGGATTCTCTCAGTGCCTCAATTATAGAATTGCTTTTTGTTGCCCTGTAAACTCAAATTGTGAGGCAAATACAGCAGTGATTCAGAAAAATTTGCTTTTCTTGTAACAACTGGTATGTGCCAATGAGCAAATGTAGTACTGATCAAGTCACCCCAACCCACCCTGTCTTTCCTTCTTCTGGGAGATTCAGTGCTTTTAAGCACCTCAGCATTTGAGGACTGCTGGTTGCAACATTATAGCTTCGTACAAGCACAGCAGGTGATGCCTGCCTGCACCTTTTCCCTCCCCCAGCACACCCACCCTGCAGCCGGCTTAATTAGCCCCATAGTTTTAAAAAAACTGGGTAAGGTAAAAAGGTTATTTTCTAGCTCCTGAGCAAAATGTTCTACCCACTTAGCAAAATGTTTTCCTTTGTAGACTGTCTCAGAGATCAGAGCTGCTACAGCAGATGGAGACTTATCTAAGAGACAAAAAGACTAAAAAGACATGGCAAACTCAAGCAGCTAATGCAGCTCATAAAAGGAATGCAGCACTTTTAAATGTAAGTTTCTGCAACTACCAGGAACCGCATCAAAATGTCATGGTTATGTAGCTTAGATAATTTTAAAAAAAAGAAAAAAAGAGAAGTGTTTGCTCTATAGCTGTCATTTGAATTCTCTTCTATATGGTTCCCTCTTCTGGAACTTGACCAAAAGGTATTAAATGACAAGTCTTTATTATCTGATGGCATCACTACCTATTTCCTGTGCCCTTCTTACAAAAGCCGCGTGGTGGCAGCTGCTACTATGTATTTTTTTTTTTTTTTAAGTACATGTAGAGATGTAACACATGCTAGTACATGTCTGCCTGAGAGAACTTAGGGGTCTGTCAGGACTCACAGCTCCCCTATGCTTTGATTCAAGACATGGGAGTATGTTTGAAAAGGGCTGACCAGGCTACAGTGCTTTGGGCCAAGGGTAGGAACTGTTCTCCCACTGTGGTTAAGTTGTGGAAGAGGTTCTCGTTTAATATTTTTCTCTAAAGAGGTGTAGAGTCACTTCAAGCATTTTAATTTCAAGTCTGTAAAAGCAGTGTTTGGTGTTTCTGGCTCTTCATAGGGGTGACACCATTAATAATGTTCACAGCTGTTCTACATACCAGTTGTCATATTTAGGTAAGATTTGTTTCCTAGGTAAATTCAGCAGACATTAGAGAATGGGCAATTTAAAAGATCTAGGTTTCATGGCAGGGACTGGAATACTAAAAGATTCCTCTGAAACCCCTAGCTCAGGCATCTGAGTTTGGAGAGATGCACTTGACCACTGACATGATGCATTTGAAAAATATATGTCGGTTTTTCAGGAGACAGCAGCAAAGTGAACCTCCTGTGCCTTTTCTTTAAGCTCCTACTTATTAAGGGTCCATAATGCATGTATTGTGTTTATTGAAGAAGTAAGTTTTACTCTAGAAAATTAGAAGATTAATTTGTGTCACCAGAATTTCTTTGGGTTTTTTTCATGCAGAGCCTGGTTCAGGTTTAAAATGTTCACATTTTGGCTGGGTATAATTCTATTGCATTAGCATTTGTATTTAAATGGGAGTTATATTTAGAGAGGGACAGACAAGGCAGAACAGTTAGCTAGGAATGCCTTCTTAACTATACTGTGACAAAGATTTTTCAACTTGGACTGGTGAACTGATGCATTCTGGACAGGGGCAATCAACCCCCACTTTATTTGGTATAGTAAGTGTAGATGCTTTAGTGAGAGGCTGGGGTCAAATGGATGGTTTGGTTATTTTTTCCATAGCTCCTACTCCGTTGATTTAGTAATTCCAGCCATTACAACCCCCATTCTCCATGTGCATTTTAGGTTAGATTTTTACTTCATAAATATAGGGTTTTATAAATTATTTGTGTTTATGAATACATTCTCAGTTTACATATGCAGATAAACACAATAAATGCAAGAGTATATTTCTCCATCCTGAAAGCTTTATTGTATTGGAAATGGTAACAATAGCTCAGACATATACAGAGTGTAAATATTTCTGCAGTTAAACAGATATTTGCTATCTTCTGTCACATCCTCAAAATTGTTCCTTTCAAGTGTCAAAAGTGTTGGTATTTGTACAGAAAAAGCAAAAACATATGTATCAAAACAAATTCTGTCGCAGGATAAAGTAGCATAAATCAATTTAAATCTATTAATTTTATCCTAGTTTTAACAAGCATGCACTCCTGCAGATGCTTTTTGATAACAGAAGAAAACAGGGAAAAAAAAATCTATGCAGCATAATATATGAGAAGCTTGAAAACAAGACTGATTAATGTGCCAGCTTCAGAATATTGTTCCTGATACCAGGCACTGTACATTTCACAGTTACCATGTGGAGAGTTGTTGATTTGGCCTACTCAAAAATACATGGACATGACGAAGTGTTATTTTTTTATTTGCATTTCTGGTTTTCTGCATGTAAGCAAAATCGGTTGTTTTCAGTAATAGATCATAGCAAAAGTCATTTTTCTTTCTCTGTGCTAGTTGGAATTTATGCACAAGAAAGATTCAAAATTAATTTAAATTCTAATCAGTAGGAAGCAAGGAACTAACCTTTTTTTTTTTAATTGAAATTTTGACATTATAAGCATTTGTTCAGCATTTGAACATAATTATCAGAGTATTTTCCTCAATGTCTTTAGAGGGAGACTGCAGATTAGGGAAATCTGTATCATTTGGTGCTTATATAATGTTGTCGTAATAAAAGCAGAAATTAGACTAGTATTTGTAATCTAATTTATGACATTTGTTTCTCAGTGATATTTCTTGTGTTTAGAAATATGTATTACTGTGTAACAGCTTGTAACATGAAATAGAAAAGAGTATGCTATATAGTAATTAGTACTGGAAAGGTAATTTAGAACAAATTTGCTTTCCTTCCCGGGCATGTAATTCCGAATTATTTAAGTGGGATTCTGCCAGACTGATATCAATATAAGTGACAGCTGAATTTGGTCCCCTAAAAGCAATGCGTGTGTCATGCATTCCATTTTACCTCTGGGGAAGGGTCTTGAATTGTTTTTGTTCCAGTCCTTGTGGTTTTAGGGGAAGCACTGTAAGATGCTCTCTTTTTTTCAGTACTGTGACATATTAGATTAACTGGGTTTTTTTCCAAAGAAGTTTATAATGATGATGTATTTGTTTTTATATTGATGACAGGGATTTATTTTTCCTACAAAGCTTACCAGTTGTGTAGACACACAAGAAGTGCCACCTAATCTTTCAGTAGTTCCAGTTATTTTCTAAAGCATACTACACCTTCCAGCAAAAATTTCTTTCCCTGTCTGTCATTAAATCAGTGTTCTGAATGACAATAGACTGCACAACACAAACTGGAGTGAGCAACAAAAAGACGTGTCCAATATCTAGGCTATGCCAAAATGACCTTCTCTACTAAACATATATGCGCAACTGCTGTCTCCTTTCTTGCCTGAAAGACACTCATTTCCTATCACCATAAACATTCCAATGACTTGGCTGAGCCTATAAAGAAATAATGATTGATATCCTTCTTCCTTTTAAAATTCCTACAGTAATTAGGAAGAAGGAATCAGAAAGGAGGAAAATCCTGTGGAAGGATATGAGGTGAACATTAATGAATGATCCTTTATTCAGTATGGTTCATTATGGTGGTAACTTCTCCAGACTTGGCCTGAGCCATTCTGATACGAGCTTCATTTGGTGCTGTTTGTGTGTATCTGTTCTAAGTATGTGCAACAGAAAAATTCCTTGCTTAAGTCACTTAAATCTGTGTTGGCCTCTGTTATTTTGACATTGTGATTTCAAATGCCTTATATCCTTTTTCCTGTTCCCTCTTTATGTTTATCACATTAGTCTTTTCTTACCTGAGAAGGGGCAGCCATTTGCTGCTTCTGAGAATGTGGATAAATCTGAGACTTAGTTTACTCTTTTCTCAGACCTCCTTTAGCTTCCTACAGTGGTATGGATTTTGCTGTAGAAAAGGGAGGAACAGTTTTGATTGGATTAGTTTTGCAATTATGTACAAGAGAATATTGTAAAAGAAATTAATGAAATAAAAAAAGATGAATACTAAATTGAACAATCTGACTGTATCCGTGTCACTAAGTTGAACTTCAGCTGACAGTAAGGCTGATTTTTTGCTTTTGTGAATCATACTCTACTGAACTAAACTTGAGTTGAACATTGTTTACTTATTGATGTATTCAGACTGGCTATTATTCAATACGAGTAATCATGTTTGGTCTCTCTTGTGGATATGCTCCTCCAGAATCTCACTCTTCTTTTCAGCAGCAGTGGTGGTGAATATTTGGGAAGTCCCTTTGGGGAATTTCCTCTCTCATTTAGTTTTTTTGTTGTACTCTTCACACCCGCTCTCTGCTCCCAACTCTGCCATCTGCTGTACTTTCTTTCCCCCTCCACTCTGTTCAGCTTTGGCTTCTTCACACCCCACTCCCACGTCCCTTTCTGTCTCTCTTCATCTGCCCACCACTCAATCTCTTCAATGTTTGGGTATGGAACTAAGCCCACAAGAACGGGTCAGAACTTTAAAGGGGGAGGGTGGTTAGTTTGGGGGCATGCTTTGATTTGTTTGTTGCTGTTGATTTTTTTGGTTGTTTCTTTTTTAAAATATTTATTTGGGCCTCTGTGAATCCAGCACACATCCACTGGACAAGCAGAAACCCAAATACTGATTTTTTTTGTAAGAAAGCTATGTGGGGTGCATTGTCATCCAAGTTTGTCTGGTGAACAGCTTGCTGCAGCTCTACATTTTTGTGCACATGTTATGCATGCATATTAGCAAGTCATCTTTGTCTTGAGAAGTAAAGATCTTGCACATAATTTGCCTAGTTACTTTACAGTTACAGTAGCTAGAATACATACTTCAGTCTTATGCAGCACGGAAAAAGATGTTCTGTTCCCCTCTATTTCCTTAAGTTTTATACAAGAGAATTTAACTAATTTACCCTGGTGTCCAGAGAGAATAGCACTGTTTTATAGCAGAAGTCTTACTTGGTTGTGAAACATGCTCTTGTATGAAAAAGGTGCAGCAAACGTATTTAGCAGATGTAGGGTGTTAGTCTAAGTAGTACAAGTTGTATTTCAGAATGACTAAACAAAGATTTGAACTTCAGTGTTATTATTTGAATGCTGTTTAGCTGTAATAGGTTTATTTAGTTAATTTAAATGTCTTTATGTGTGTATTTTCCTTTTAAAATTCCCAGTGCTTGTTTTTAAAATGTACTTTGCCTGTGTTTTAGGATATAGAAGCAGCAGAAAAAAGGCTGCAAGAAAGAATGTATTTGCTTCCACATCCCGATACTGTTAAGTTAGAAGTAAGTCCTAGAACTCTGTCTTTTCATTTGTTTTCATTTGCTCTTTACCAGCTATTTTGCTTTTTTTTTTTCCCTGAGGCATGTTCTTAAAGTGAAAATAATTGATTTTAAAATCCAGTGACTGGTATAGCCAAAGGCCTGTGTACTGTGTAGCAAGCTGAACCTAAATTCTGGGACAAGGTCCCTAGATTCTGGAGCATTCTGGTGGAAATATTTAGTGGCTTTCAGATCTCTACAAACTTCTATTTAAGTCAAATATAAAAAATCAATATTGTGAATATCAGAAAATTACTGTGTTTACTATGTCAGAGCTATTTAGTTCGTTTTATATGGTCATCCCATTCTCAGTTTACCACAGATTGTCATCTTTACATTTCAGGGTCAACAGTTTATCTGCATGAACAGAGAAGATTTCACATCAATTATTTAGAGTTGTATAGAAGCTTATGAAAAGTACTGCAGCAGGAACACTCAATTCTTTTTTTTTCTTCTCAACCTGCAGTCTCTGAAGCATTACTTAAAGATAAAAATTTTGAGCAGTCAGATTCCCATTTGTTTCTTGCCCCAGTGGTTTGTGTGTTCCGTGCTGTGTGGTGGCTTGGTTCCCACAGGCACAGGAGCAGAGTGTCCAATGCTGGTTTGGGTGCCGGGGCCCTTTCAGAGCAGGGCAAAGGGCCGAATTTCAGCACTGTCAGCTGTGAAGAGAGGTGTATTGTACCTCAGCTTCACACCTGCTGGGCAAGTGTTGTCATGCTTAGGCTATTACTTAAAGGAGAGACATCACTTCTTGTTCTGGTTACTGTTCAAAGTTTTCATCTGTCATTGCATTTTGTAAATAGCCTACTGTGACTGTGACAGGGTGCACACTGGGTATGCCCCTTCAGTGGCTTTTTTATTATTTTTAGACGTTTTTAGGGAAAAGGGTATACTTTCCCCTGAATACTTGTACGTTTTGAATGATGCTAAGGAAGATGCCAACCTACTAATATTAAACATTAAACGTGTTTTGACTGTGTTCCGAAGTAGTTTTAGACTCCAGAAGGACTTTTGAGACACCTCTAGAGTTGTTTGGGTCAGTTAGTCCCATGGTAGGTGTTAAGCTGCTTGTGGCATGTCGAGCAAAGTCCACACAAATTGGAGGCTGGAGAGTGATTGCTCATGGCTGCAGAATGTCTGCTCTCTGCAGCAGTGGTGAAATTTTGGAGAGAACAGAGTTACTATTTGAAGGAGAAGATCCTATTTCAGTTCTTTTTTTTATGCTTCTAGAGAGGAGTGTTATAAATAGTGGAAAAAGAAAACTTTCTTTCATAGTACAAAATTCTTGTGCATGCTTTGTTCCAAAACACTTCTGAGCATATTTCACTCAGCCATATATGTGTCTGTATTAATATACTCTGAAAGTTATGGCTATAATGGATCCCCAGCTTGCTGAGTCGGAGTAGTTTTGTGTGACAGCACATATGCTTGTCAAAAAAGATTCTTTGAGTAAATCTGTTGAAGAAAATATTTTTGTAAACCTGCAAGAGCCATAGTTATATCTGAGTTACATGTAAGGATCAAAATGATTAGCCAGGAATCTAGTACTTTGCAGGGAGATCTTCAGTTTTATGCTGCACTTCTCCTTCATTATATACTTAAGTAAAGAAAAAAGGCTCACTACATATGTATCATGACTGCTTTCTACTGCATAATTACATTTTTCTGAATGGACATCAATGGCAAAAAATACATACATGGGTTGACTGAAGTATTATCCTAGCACAGTTCTTAGATCACATTATTTTGTGGGAAAAAAATTATACCTGGCACTTAAAATTTTCCTGAAAATGCTACAAACAACAAAGTTATCCTTAGGATACCAACACAAAAATGATGAATGATGAATAACGCAGATAAATGATATGTTAAATTTATTACTCAGAGGCACAGTGTAAAGCAAGAGGAAGGGTTAGATGATCCACAGTGGTTCTCCTAGACCACAGGCTAAATATACAGCACTTTTTAATTATTATTTTTATTTGTGATCCAAATACTGGAGATGATTATTTCATCAGTGAGTTATCAAGTCTAAAATTTTACTCAAATGTTTTGAACTATAGTTCTGTGTAGCACTGTAAACTTTTCTAGGATAATCTATTTACATTGGTAAATGTGCAGCTTTCATTTCTAACATTTTTTTCCACTGCAAAATTAAATTCCAGTAACATACATACTTAAATATAAAAGCTGGTTTTGGAAAACTATATAATAATGGAAAATAGTTTATTAAAGGTACTGTAGGGTCTAAACTGATGTGTTGCTTACCACAAGAGGGCACATTCAGTCACTTCACAGTTCGTCCTGCAGAATGAAATATTTCCAAGCTGATATTTTGTATCATACAAGAGATTAAAAATTTTATATGTTAAGTACGTTGTTCTTTTCTGAATTGCTTTACCCTTAAAGTAAGATTTAATAATGCGTTTCGTATCTATATTGCTTTAAACTGGCTGACACAGATTTTGAAATTAAGTTTATTTTTTCTTATATCTTTCTCAGACTCTCTATTGGGCATCAGTAAAAGAATCTCTTCCCAAGTGGGAAGAGTTTCTTTTAGGAAGAGGAGAAGTTCCTATTGGCTTTAAGAAAACGAAAGCTACAAAGCAGAGCATAAACTACCCAGAAGAAGATGCACAAAAATAAACAGTTTCATTTTGTTTTGTAATTTATCACTTAAGCAGAGAAGATCATCCAGATCGGGCAACAGAATATCATGCCATTAAACTGAAATGTAAATAATTTAAATGAAAATTAATTATATAGGATAATTTGATTCCATTGTTGCATTATGTATAATCCCTTATTTTTATTCTGTACTAGAGAAGCAATCCTCAAATGGGCTTTTAGGATCAAGAATGAGAAACATTGGTGTATAGATTTCCACCAAGGCAATTGGGTTTTCAGTATGAGAAGAGTTTTATGTTATTTTTAATCCTCTGCTTCTACATATAAGTGTGATAAGTAAAGACAGAATCTTGCATTATCTTTCTTCACTTCAGTCATCTGTGCTGCATGCCTGCTCAGGGATAAGGGAGAAAGGAAGAATTTACTGTTAGCAGAAAAGGCAGACTGTGCATCAGAGTAGCCTTGGTTTAGCACCAGGAATCTGTGGAAGAACCTTAATGAGAGCAGTTGTAGAAGGAACTAACTTGAATTTCTGCATCTTGTTTTCTCTGATTTTTGTCATTGCCACTTTCATCACTTCTACACCTCACTCCAGGCAGCTTTTCCCAACTTCCTTCTGCCTACATTGTATTTTTTGTCTAACAGGTGGGCCAACAAATCTCTAGGGCGTTTTGCTACTTCTAGGCTGCTCTTATTGCTATTTTCTTTCTGCTGATATAATCTACAAGTGAGAATTTTTTCTGAGACATTAAAGGTTTGAAAGAAGCAAACTGAAAGGTAACTGGCAGTGGCTGTCCAAGAACAAAACATATACAGAAGTCGAGGATATAATATTTTCATTTTCAGCCGTTGAACAGCTTCTCAGTTTTCACCTACAGAGGTACAATATCAGTGAATTTTAATTGTACTGAGCTAACTAGGTATGAAAAATTCACTGGTACAGAACTTCTAAAAGTGTCAGCTCAGTGGAAGATCCTTCCTGGTGTGTGACATGGCCTGCAGAAAATTAATCTTTCCTAAGCGAAAGAAGCCTAAAAAATATTAATTTATTTTATTGTTAAGAACCTGGACTTGAGTCAATATACTGTTAAATCTCCTGCAACAACATCATTCCACCCCCAGCCTGGAAGTAGTAGGAAAAAAAAAAATGTACCTCTGCCAGTGTCTGAGGATATGAAAGTGTAATGATTACAAATATTGCTAGGCTGCTAGTTATCTGAGCTGTGCATCTTCATACTACCTAGAGAGAGACCCCACTATTCAAAAAAAATTATATCCCTATGTAGCATGAAGAATCACTGACACAACAAAATCAAAACTTTAGGTACAATATAAAATTGTTGTATATTTTCTACAGGAATATTAAGAGTTCATTTTAAACTTTTTCTGTTGAAGTGTCCATTAAACTGATAACTTTTTACAGAAACTGCCATCTTAGAATTATCCTGTTGAGTGGGTGTTGGTGTTTGTAACAATAACGTTGTTTTCATAATATGTGATGGCAGATTAGCACGCTTCTCTGCAGTGTTGTTAACAGTTGTAATTAAGGAATAAACAGTAAAGGGTGTCAGTCCGATGACAATTTCATCTATAGTGTCACAATACAAAATGTCACAAAATATTAGAACTGTTATATAACTACAAAAATATCAAATTAGGCTTTCATCTTACAAGCTGAGAGCTTAAAAAAAACTTGGCATGGAGACCATTGCAATTTTTTACCTACTCAGTGTTCTGTCACAAAGACAGAACTTGGTAATATTTTCTTCTGTAAACTCACAATGTGATTCTCAATCTGATTTAGTGGGAATGTGTATTATCTTACAGTTGTAGAGCTCACATTTAAAAAGCAAATAATTGGAACCGGTTAAGCACACAAGAAGGGAAAACCTATTATGCATGATGCTCAGAATGAAGGGATGGATGAGCAGTTAGTTGCTAACAAAGAATGGGATTCATCCCGTTCGTTGCATCCAAAGGGAAATCACTTAAACTAAAATCTGGGCCCCTAAGTACTTTACACATGCGAATAATCTGGGTCTTTATCTCTTTCGACTCCGCCTAACCACTGGGACACAATGCGGGTGCTCACTATCTCCTTGCCCTTGTGATTTCCCCTGGAAGGAGATCTAAGTGTGTGCACCCTGAGGGCATGGCAGCTCGATGGGTGAGAATTTGGCAACATGCACGAAAGGCACCTGCAAGCAGGGTTACGGTAGTCACCATGCCGGTTAGGTGCTCACATAGCGTGCCTGAAAGTAAAATGAAATTGTCTTCAAAGAAGGAATTTAACTTTTTTTATTGCAGCATAACTTTAGAAGCAATAGGACAACTAGTTCGAGGAAAAGTATGTAGGAACATGTCCAGGAAAGGAAAAACTGAATGGAGAAAAATATTTAAAGCAGTAATAGCAGTGTGTAGGTGACTGCTCTCAAAGGCAAGGGCCTTCGTGTTGCCCTGTGGTTTGAAACAAATAAATGCAACTGCCTATGACTGTGAAATAGCACAGCAGTAGGGGCAGGAGCAACACAGCAGGGCCCCTAAGGTACAGGAGCAAGTGTCTCCTGAGCTGGGACACGCAGTGGTGGGGAACATAATTATATGGTATTTCCTGTTCTACTTAGATTTGTTGAGTATAATTTACCATGGCTGGGCTAGCTTGATACTTGCCTTTTTATAGATACAGATTTGAGAAAGCAAATGTTAAACTTTGGTGTGCTTAAAAAAATGTAAGAATCCCCCAAAGTGATTTCTACTGATAAGATTTAATATTGGTCTCCTATGAGATCTTGAATGGGTATTCTTCACCAAGTCAAGGCAGTTACCTCAAACATGTAGTTATACCCCATCTTATCCCAAGCTTTTATATATATCAAAAAATATAAAATATGGATACTACATCATATATGTCTTCTGTAATTTCCTAGTCATCCTGAGTAAATGTTTTTTCTCTCAAAAAAACCCACCACACCCCCCCCAAAAAACCCAAAACCAAAAATACCCCCAAACAAACAAACCAAAACCAAACCGAACTTGTTACTCTATAGTCTTGACTTGCTGCTTGCCCTTTTGTGTTACAGTACATGTATACATAAGGGGCAGTGGTCCTAGGGGCCTGTTGCTTCTTGTGCTTGTCTGGTAGGTGGGGGACAGCAATTAAGTGAAGAGCAGTGAGGAAACCCAAAGGTTTTTCCTGTTTGTGAGTTAATCTTGGAGTATCTTGCAAGAAGAAATAATTAATCATACTTTTCTAGGTTAATGCACAGATGATGCACCCCAGTACTAACCCAGGAGCACAGCCTGTTCACCCATCTTGTCACCTCTACCATCACATTCCCAAGCTTTTTACTTTCTCAGTTATTCTGGCTGTGGGGGCAGGAGCAGAAGGCAAGGCATGCTACTTTTCCCTAGCATAAGAAATTTCTTACTCTGCAGAATCTTTCACAAGCCTATTAATTTAATTTGAGAGTACATTTGAAATAGTAAGTTGGTTTAGACACATGATACTTGACTCTATGGTATCCTCTTGATTGTATTTATTCAGGGTCATGTTTTCATAGAAGTTGGGAGCTAATTTTTAGGCTGAGCTTATAGTTTTACATTTCTGTCTTTTTCATTGACATAGAACAGGTTGGGGATGTAGATGCTCAATTTGAGCTTGTTGGTACTGAAAAATAAGGAAACCAAATTTAAAAGGGAATGTACTTTTAGAGGTTATATCTGAAAGAAAACATTATTTACTCCATAATGGTAATTTTCATAATATTTTAATAGTTGTGTTCAGATACAACTTGACCTTAAATATCACCCCAAATGCAAGCTGTTTTAACATATTTGTAATGCTAAGGTCTTCATTACTGTGATATTCTGTTTGCTCAAGGATTATAATCCATGGATATACTGTGTTATACTTGAAATAAAGCTTTGATCCTGTAGTCACTGCCTCTTGGATCTCAGCGTTGCATTGCATGTTTGAGTTGGATGTAAGTTGGTGCCTGCTGCAGCCAAGTGTGAACAGTGAGTAGGCCAGTGATAAATGCTTTGCTTAGGTGTAGTGTTTATTTCCTCTGACTCTGATATGAAATATTAATCTGCTGAGTGAAGATTAAAATCTTAGAAGTTTACTGCTGAAAAATCCAAATGTAATGAATCCCAGATCGATGATTTGCACTCTTCCTATTGTTTCCTAATAAGTGTGAGCTAAATTACTTCAGATATGCGATTACTAGGAAGATGTAGATAGAGATACTTAAACCCTTGCTAAGGAAACGGGGGGAGGGGGGAAGGTTCTTTAGTACATCTTCCTGCTGTGTGAAACTCTTTGTCTTTGCTATAAATAGAGTGATTTAATTTGGGAATTTGCTACTGCTTTTAAACACAGCTAAAATAGCTCTTGAAAATGTGCTAAGTTGTACCTGCTGTGTATGTAGCCTTCCAGTTGTAGCTTTTACATTTGACTTACTTTGGATACGTCTGGTTTCTAACGCATACAGATAGAAAGTATGCTCACTTCTTCCCGTAAGTTTTATCGCTGTGATGATGGTCTTAAAAATGTGTGGTGTTCTTTCCCCTCACTCTCAGTCGTATCACCTACCAGAAAACCCTAATAGGCAACAAAATAGTGTGAGACAGTATTTACATCACACTTTTGAAACAGATTCAAGCAGAGCCAGCTGCTGTAAGATTATTTTACAAATCTATTGCAAATTAATAAAAGGACAAAAATTGCCTTCCTTTAGGTAAATTACAGTCTCCTTTACTAATTACGTAGCTTGAAGCCGCAGTAAATAAGTACCTGCCTCACTGCGGTGAATGGTGAATGGGAAATGGGAAATGTAATTTTGGTAACCAGACTTGCCTTTCTTTACCCATTTAGTTCGTTTGTGTTCCAATAGCTTCATTCACGGAGCTCTGACTGTTGCTCAATAAAAGCTTCCGGAGGATAACGTGCTCAAGTGAAGTACATGCCGGCAGCTTTGTTCAGCGCGGGCGAACCTGCGCGCTGCGCTCCGCGGCCGCGCTCGCCCCGCGCCCCGCCGGGAAGGGCTCTGCCCGAGGGGCAGCGCTGCTTCGAGGCGGGGAAACGCCGAGCCAAGCGACTGTGACAAAAGGAGAAAGAAGGGGACAAAAAACCTCCAAACAAACCAAACCCCATTTCTCGCTGGTTGCCCGGTGTGAAATGAGCTCGCTGTGGCACGGGGGAGGACAGACGGGTGGCGGTCGGTCGCGATCGGGGCGCGGGGACTGCGCGTCGCCGGGAACGGTACACTAAGAGAGGGAACGGGAAGCGCATTGTGTGTGTCCTCCCTCACTCAACGGCGCCGAGATTCCCGGGAAAGCTCTGGGCAGAGGGTTTGATTCCTTGGAAACGCTCTTACTAATGTTAACGGTAAAAAACGTATCCGTAAATCCCTAGGAAAAAAGGGTTGTCTGTGTGACCCAAAGTGTCGCAGTCCCCAGTCAACTGGAAGTGGTGTTTAGAGGGCGCTTGAACTACTGCAGCCGCTTTGCTCTATTTCTCAGACGTTTCTTTGTATTAAGTTTCCGGGTACATTTGGTTTATTCCTCTATAATTAGCTTTCTTTTGCTGGATTCATTGATAGATACGATAATCCAGTGTTGGTAATATCTCAGTTCATTAACATAATGAATCAGAAGGAAGAGGCTGATAATAAATCAGCTTCTATTTGTGTGGAATATCTTGGCAACTGGCAGCAGTGAGGAAGACAGTAGAAGAAGTATCAGACAATTAACGGGACCTCGGGAACGCGGCTGCAGGACGTCTCAGGTGCTCTCTGCGGTTTAAACGCCTGAGCCCTTCACGGGACAATGGTGTCCTTTGCAGCGCGGCAACGGCGCTGATGTGGGAAAATACCTGGCTGCCGTGGCTTCGGTCTCCCAAAGTGCTTCAAAGCGCACATCCCCGTTGTTCGGGCTCCCCGCCGCCGCTGGCAGAGCAGCCCCACGGGCTGGGACGGGGACTACCGCTACCCCCCACCGCTGCTGTGGCCCCGTTTGTGCGCGTTGCCCGCAGGCTGGAGCGGCCCGGAAGGGGCTCCGAGAGGCTCGGCGAGGAGCCGGGAGAGGTGAAGCGGGTCCAGCGAGGTCCCCACTCCTTGTCCCATCGGCTGGGAGTACTTCTGCCCCCGGATCAGATCTGTTTTAAAGTTTGTCAGCAGCCTGCTTCTTCTGCAACCGCAGAAGACCGCAGAGATGCAAATATTTGTAGAAGTCAAGTTGAGCGTTGTTTCGGGCTTACGCACACAGAATTTTGGGAGCGGGCCTTTTGTTTCATCTGTGTCTGACAACATTTTGTCCCCATTGGGGACAATAAGGTGCTTCGGTGACTAAACACGCTCTTACCGGAGTCACTTTAAAGCAGAGTTTAGGATCACTGGTGACTTGAAACACCCGCATTGAACGGCTGTTTGGGCTCCCTGGGGAGCACGCCCGAGGCTCCCTGAGGGCTGAGCCACATGGCCCAACTGCAGTTTCAACGCCTCACGAGGAGAGGCAGCCCGTAAAACAGAGAGCACAGAAGTCTCAATGCACCCTTTTCTCTTTTTTCTTTTTTTTTTTTTAATTTTTAATTGAGGGCACGTGTTGCCCATGATTCAATCAATTAAGCAGTTGCAGTATATCAGTGAGATAAATACAAATAACACGAGGCTATGGCTTTGGGCTAGGCAGGGTTAGCGATAAGAGTAGGCTAGGAGTGGAGTTAAAAGGAGGGACAGCGTTACCTGGAGAATCAGGATGTGTGGTAGAAATCAGCTGGTAAGAGCATTTCCCCCTCCCCCTTATGTGTCTTCTCTAAGGCCCCGTGGTGATGGTGTTGGTCAGCACAGCACCGTACCTGTGAGAGGGCTGGTGAGAAGGTGGGGAGGATGGCAGCAAGGGGGAAATGGCAGGGCGACTGGTTAGGGCAAAGCTGGCCGTGGTGTGAGGTCTGTGTGCAGGAATCTTCAGGAGAGGAAGGGCGTGGCTGACCGTGTCCCCAAGCAGTAACCCCCCCAGCACCATCGTCCGAGGACTGGGTGCCTTTCCCTTCTGGTGGCACCCTCTGCCTGCACAGCCACAGGGTCTACCTGTTCCTTGCCATCCCATCTGCATGTGGCTCTCAATGAGTCGAAAGTAGCCGGGCAGGCAGCCGGTAGCCCTCGCTGTGGCCGCTGTGAGTGCTGGCTGAAGGGCAATGCCTCCGCTGGGACCCGCTGTGCCGTCTTTTCCCTCGGTTGCAGGGGCAGCTGCCTCTGGCCCCTTACTCTCTCCACAGAACTCGGCTGTGGACGGCAATGCAGCCTCGGCTTTCTGGGGGTATCTAGGGTACGAATTTGAAGGGGTTAGAGGGGACCTGAGGAGAAAGGCAGGAGGTGTTAAGGAGTGGGCAGGAGCAACACCATGGAGGCTGAGGAAGGACCGCAAGGGCTGGCAGCAAGAGCCAGAAGAACAGAAGTACTCTGAGTACGCAGTCCTGGGAAAGTGAGGCCCATGAAACCCGTCCCTGGAGGGGTACCATCGTAGATGACACGCAGGGTTGGGCTGGCACAGTTGAGGCCCAGCCGGCTTACTTAAAAATCATGGGAATACTTCCGTAAAACGGCTTTAAGCAGCAGAAGGACAAGTCCTGCAGGCACCTGGGCGTCCTGGGGGACACGGCGGTTTGAGAAAGGCATGTGTCAATTTAGCTCTGGTGTTGACTTAAGTGAAAGTGCTTAGCCATTTCTAAACCTAAGTCAATACAGACTTAAGCCAAAATTGTTATTAACGAGCTCTAATCTGATTTAAGAACCTCCGAGCGAGCCGTGTCTACACGACGCGCGTTGCCTTGCGCTGCGCTCTGCGGTGCCCGGTCCCCCGGGGAGGGGGGGCCACAGCCGGGGCAGCGGGAGGGGTCGGGCAGCCCCGGGGAGGAGGAAGACGGATTTCGGGAAGAGCCGGGCCGCCGGGATTTGGGATGACCGGTGATCTCCCTCCGCGGGATAACTTCTTTAAACTGTACCCAGCTCAGCTGCGCTGGGGCGATTCGGGTCTGTGCAAACGCCTCCGGGCCGGGGCTGCCAAGCCCCCTCTGCCGTGCCCGCCCGGGGGGTAGTGCCGAGGGCCAGCAGCTCCGCTCGCTCAGAGAGGGACATGCCAGTGCATTTTTTTCCCCGTCCCAAAGGGGCAGTTGAGCCCTCCACTCCACCCCTCACTGGGAGCCTTTCTTTTCTTCCCCACCAGCTTTGAGCAGCCCTGTTTCAGATTGGCCTTTTTATGTTTGATATAAAGAATAGTTGTTGGCCAATTCCATCTTTTCATCGCTGCTCTCCAGGCCCGGGTCCAAGCGGCTTGTCAGATGCTCATTAACTCCCCCTTTGGCTCTTTCCAGTGTGTCTCCTAAGCTCATTGTGCCAAGAACTAGCGCTTCTTTCTCTTTACATGGCTCCCTTTCTCTCCTCCATCAGGGAGACAAATTACTTTCCAAAAGGGATCGCCAGGGATGGTTTAATGAGAATTTCTCCAGCGCTGGCCGTGGAAATCAATGTAGTTAACATTCGGTGCACTTAATTGGACTTTTCTCTTCTGCCTCCTTCAAAAAAACTCTGAAGCTATCCTGTTAATCTCTCATTTGTAATCAATTGTGTTGACTAAACAAAAGTCTAGGTCGTCCTTTCTTCCTGTCCCAGACAATCCTTTGTTGCCTCTAAATGCCTCATTCTTGAGTGCTCCTGGTCGTGTAGATGGGTCCGATTTTTGACAGTTCATTATTGCGCTTTTGTCCATTTAATCTCCCTCGCTGTGTTTTGCATGTGCATGCCTTAATGAGCTCCGTTGGCAATTAACATGTTTCTAGCAGCAAACTGGTTGCTCAGACGTTTGGAGAGCGGAGTGCAGGGAAAAGGGCAACGCAGCTGCCTGTAGGTTGGTCGCTTCCCGGTGCCCGGCGCGGTGCCGGGACGCACCTGGGAGCCTCCCGGTCTCGGGGAAGCGCCGGGCCGGGCGGGCCGAGGAGGGGAGCACGGCGGCTCTGGCACGTCGCTCTCTGCGCGGAGGCACCTCTAACCCTCCCCCTGAGGCACCGGCACCGCTCAATCTGTTGTGTGCGCGGCTGCGGCGCCGGGAGAGGGGTTTTTGTGCGGGTTTTGTGTTATTGAGGCTTGCTGGCAAGAGTGCCGAAGTGTGAGCAGTCGTGGACAGCAGAAACATCTTGTGAGGGAGAGGATAATTGGAGTCTCTGGCGTGTGTGTGTCTGGCAGAGCCGCCCCTCCCCCGCGATCTGCGGCTTGTGTGTGCCGGGATGCGGGCGAGATCCGGGGGGGGTCCAGGGCCGGCCGGTGGCGAGCGCGCTGCCGCGGCCCCTTCCCAGTGCGTCCGAGATCGGGGGGAAGCCGGAGCGACAGCCGGTCCGGGGAGGCCTGCCCACCGCCCCCCCGGAGGGGCCAGGTGACCAAGCCCACCAGCGGCGGCCGACACGGCACTTCAGGGTGCCCCGAAGATGCCCTTAACCGTGGCGGGGATGCCGCCCTCCCCCCCGCAGACGGCTCTGTAAACAATGCCGCTTTTATAAAAATGCGTTAAGAACGCGCTTCCTTAATTCCCTTCCTGGGAGTGGGTTTCGCACTGCTCTCGCCCATCAGGAGAGCTGAGGAAGCAGCCTGCGCGCTGTCTGTGGGGCCCGCTGCCGCGCCTGGCTCCCGCTTTCGGCTCCCGGCTGGCAGCCCAGACTTCTTCACGGCGCCCGAGGTGCGGAGAAAGCGGCGCTTTCCCCGGACCTGGCAGCGGGACCATGGGCAGCGGCTCCGTGGGCACTACTCGGGATGCGCACGCCCCGCTCCCGTCCTCCGGGACCTCGTCCTGCCGTGGCCTCCCCCGGCACAGTGTCCTCACGGAGAGAGGGGTCCCTCCCGCTGTCCCCGGCCCATGGGTTGTCCCGCCCCGTCTGTCGCAGCGGCGGGAGAGCCAGGCTCGGCTCCCGCCTGCTGGGGGTTGAGCCGCAGCCCCTTCACTTACGGGACCGTCTCCCCCCGACAGAGTTTCCGGAGCGGTGACTTATCGGTGACGGGGTTTGCATTTTTCTCCTTTTTTAAATTTCCTTTTAACCTGAAACTCTCCGAATTTTTTTTAACAAATTCGTTCATGATCTTTCCCCGCTCCCAGGATCACTGGACATTCTTTTCTACTCCTCAAACCGTCAAAATGCTATTTCAGACACTGGAAAATGCAAACCCCGAAAACTCTAAAATCGCCCCGTCCCTACAGCGGGAGCACGGGGGCAGCAGCCCCGGCCCCAGCCCTCTCCTTGGAGAGCGCGGAACATCGCAGCCTAATAATGAATCCAGAAACCCGGAGCGAGGGGTCGACTCCCGTTCCTGCGCTCGGCGGCGAGCTGTGCTCGTCCTCGCCTCCCTCTATTTAACCACTCAGTTAAGAGGAGAAAGGTGAGCTCCCCATTACGCCGTTCCCAGGCATTTCGGCGCCTCTCTCGTTCCCCTCTTCATTGGCAAGCCCGGCCCGAGCAGCACGCACACGCCCGGCCGCCTCAATCTCCTTTCTCCACTAGAATAATATTGTTCCTAACGACGTGGCCGGAATAGACACTTGTGTATTAAAAGTGAGGGAGGGGGGGAGGCGAGAAGGGAATATTTAGTGTAATCCAAGTGCTTGATTATCCATATTCTGATCAAAAAGAGTTTCTGAGGCCTGCTGGGAGTGATTAGATTAATGTAATGCGGTTTGAAGGGTCTGTGTTTTCTCTCTTAATTTGGGTCATTACTCGGAAAGCAAGCGTGAGATCATTTTATCTGCATGCAAGGAAATATAGTCATTCAGGAGTGGTTTAAACACGCCGTAATGAACCGACCCCGAAAAGCGGCGCTGGGAAACTCCGAGCCACCCTTCGCGCTGCCGGTCGGGGCCGCGCAGCCCCGCCGGGGGTCCTGCAAGGGCTCTGCCCCCGTTCCGGGGGGCGGCGGCAGCCCTCTGAAGCCGCCCGGCTCCCTCCCGCCCTCGTTTTGTTCTTCTGATGCTCGCGGCGCTCGGCGGACCCTGAAGCGGCAGGGCCCGGCTCCCGCAAGCCGCGTTCACACGGCGGATAGCGCCGTGCAGCCCGGTCCCCGCTCGGGCCGGGGCCCAGGTGGGAAATGAGACACCTGCGAAGGGCCGGTTTATTGTCCCATGATAGATATAGATATATTCCTCACTTATTCGAGCGTACATTTAAAATGGAGATTTACAGACACGTATAAAGAGCGCTGTCCTGGCGCCGGGCGGCCAGCCCGGCCCGTCCTGGCCCGCTCCGGCGGCGCAACGCGCCATTAAATAAGATTCCTCTTATATACAACTGCGGCTCGGGGTCGCTTGCTACCGGCGGCTGAGCTCGGTGGGGAAAAGACAGGGAAGCGAAGGCTGGTTTGGATAAATAGTGCTGGCCTGGTGGAGCAGGTCCGAGTGTGGCGGCGCGCCCGGCCCTTAGCTCTGCCCGCTGCGCCCAGGGTCCCGCGGCGGAGGAGCGCTGGAGACGCTGTCGTGCAACTTTCGGACGTGCTTCTTTAAATCAAAGTTTCTGCAAAATCCTTTCCCGCAAGTGACACACGTAAAGGGCTTCTTGTCATTGTGGGTGTGCATGTGGAAAGTCAAGTTATAGATCTGGTGGAAGGCTTTGTTGCAAATGGTGCACTTGTACTGCTTCTCTCCGCTGTGGGTCAGCTTGTGGTTCTTGTAGTTGCCTGAGACGGAGGAAAAAGATGGAAAAGGGGGTTACCCGAGGGTGCCCGGGCCGCACGGTGCACAGGTAAGGGGGGGCATTAGGAAGTGTCTCTCCCCGCACCCCCGTCCCACTTGTCAAACTCGGTCCGCGTCAGCGCGGAGCAGCGTTCAACTGGCATGGCACAAATGAGAGACAGGGTCAACCCGGTGACCCGCGGCAAACGGAGGGCTCTGGATTAGGACCAAGGCACGGTACCTTTCATTTAAAAAGCATTTAGGAGGAACCGTCAGAAGTGCCCGGCGGTGCGGCCTGGCTTAGAGGGAAAGTAATTGGGAGCGGCGGCGGCTCTGCCTGCGCCCCTCGCTCCAGCCGGGCAGGGCTCGCCGCGTTTAATCCCCGCTAATGATGAGCGAGGGCCTCGGCGCGTCCCAGCTCAGCTCACCTTTCTGGTGGAAGCCCTTGCCGCAGAACTCGCAGACGAAGGGCTTGTAGCCGGCGTGGATGCGGATGTGAGTGTTGAGCGTGGAGCTCCTGTTGAACGCCTTTCCACACTGGTTGCACTTGTGGGGTTTCTCCTGCACCGGGGTGCGAGAGGCCCGTCAGCGGGGGCTGCGCAGAGAGCAGGGGCGGCCGCCGCCTCCCGCACTCCGGCTGCCCCCCACCTACCTGGGTGTGGATGATTTTGTGCCGGCACAGGGTGCTGGCCTGGCGGAAGCCCTTCCCGCAGACCTTGCAGACGAAAGGCCGGGCCCCCGTGTGCACCGGCATGTGGCGGGTGAGGTTGTAGTGCGCGTTGAACACCTGCGGGAAAGCGCCGGGAAGACGAGGTCAGGCACGGCCCCGCCACCGCCGCCCCCGGCCCCCCCACCCGATGCCGGTGCCCCCCTTACCTTGCCGCAGACCTCGCAGGTAAAGTTTTTGGGCTTGCCCTCCGCCGCCCCGCCGCCGCCGCCCCCCATCTTGGCGTGGCCCTTGGGGTGGCCGCCGCGCTCCGCCGCCGCCACCTCCTTCATCACCTGGTCCAGGTGTCCCGGCAGCCGCTCCTTGTGGGCGAAGGGCGGCGGCGGCGGCAGCTTCTCGGCCGCCAGCCCCGCCAGCTTGGCATTCTCCAGCAGGAAAAGCTTCTGGTGGGCCGAGAGCCCCCCCGGCGGCGGAGCGCCCAGCAGGCCGGCCGGGAAGAGCTGTCCGTGCAGGAGGTCGGCCGGGTGGTACGCGGCGTCCAGGTAGTTGAAGTAGTAGAGGGAGCGGGGGGCTGCCGGAACGGCCCCTGCCTGGTGGATGACCTGCGGCTTGATGAGCCGGCCGCTGGGCTGGCCCAGGGCGAGCTCTGCCTTGCAGCAGACGCCGCAGTTGGCTTTGCAGAGCCCCGCACCGCCTCGCAGGCTGCTCTTCCACAGCTCCGAGTAGCTGAGAGTCTTGGAGGGCAGCTCGTAGCCCAGCGGCGGAATAGGGATCACGCAGGGCACGGGCGAGCACAGGCTCAGCGGCTTCTTGCCTGGCTCCGGCCCCGGCCCGCCGTGCCGCTCCTCGAAGGCCGGCTTGGGCTCCGACGTCTTTGCCATGATCCGCTCGATGGAGAAGGCCAGGGTCTTTGAGGGGTTAGTGGTGGCGGCCCTGCCGTCGTGCCGGGGGCAGGAGGAAGGCATGACCGTCTCCAGCGACCCCGGGCTCGCCATGTCTCTCCGCCGTGCGGGAACTTGGTGTGAGCAGCGACTCTCTCCCGCTCTCGGCTCTGCATTCCAGAAAAGCCAGGAGACAAATCAATTTAATAAGCACCTTGTTCTCCCCCCACCCCACCCCCCA